>CAHIKZ030000797.1:642500-971998 GCA_903632075.3 Acanthosepion pharaonis
GTCTCACGTTGACTGCTGACTTGAGATGGAACAAATACATTGAGTCAATTGCTTCGTCCACCGCAAGGAATGTTGGCTCCCTGTGCCGTGCCAGGAAATTTTTCTCCCCGGAATCGATCCTCCAGATCTACAAATCAACAATTCGCCCTTGCATGGAGTATTGCTACCATATATGGTCTGGATCCCCTTCTGTTTGCCTCGGGGTTATTGATAGGCTCCGGAGGCGGATATGCAATATAATTGGCCCTGTTCTGGCATCTCGTCTACAGTCACTTTCTCATAGACGCGCCGTCGCCTCTCTCTGTCTGTTTTACTAATACTTTCATGGAAATTGCTCCGAGGAGCTGCATTCGCTGGTTCCCAGACTTCATGAGTTCAAGCGCCCTACGAGGCTGGCATCCCGCTCTCACCCTTTCACTGTCGAAACTCCTAAATGTAGCCGTCTCTTCTACTCCAATAGCTTCATGTCTCGCACCTCTCGCCTGTGGAACTCCCTTCATTATTCCAGTTTCCCTGAGAGCTATAATCTCCAGGTATTCAAATGTAATGTCAATCGACATCTCCAGTTGCCTTAATCTATCAACTATCCTTCTCATCCTTTCTTCTATCACTCCTATCTGATCTTTCTCCAAATCTTCTGTAACCCTTTGCATCCTAGTGGCTTCCCGCCTTGCTTGGGGTGAAACGCTTTAAAAAAATCCACTCAATGACCTTGTCAGGTCCTTTATTCTGCCCCCTGCCTCTTTTTTTGCCTAAGGTGGAACCTTGTCGGATGGCAGTGGAAGGAGTTTTGGTCCTTATGATGTTTGCATTCTATTTCAACCGTCTCTTTTAGACGGTGGGTTATGTGGTCTTGAAAAGCACTCAGACGATAGCTTTGTTTTAAAATCACATGTGATGGGGTGCTGAAAACATTCTGAGTTCTACACACTTCCCAAATCTGACCAAGTGATCAAATAGCTTCTTTTTTTTTTTTTTTTAAGCTTCTTGATCAGGGCGATAACTTTTCAGTCTCCCCCTCACAAACTGTGCGACACCATCAAACAAGAAAAACTTGATTGTGTCGCGCATTGCGTCATTTGTGATGCGCTCAACATAGTAATCAATGTTCCTGCCCAATTAAAATCCAGGATTTTGATTATTGATTTTTTAAAAGTAGACAGACCCTCCACATTTAACACAACAATCTTCTTATGCCATATTCTGCATTTCCCATTGGGCTAGACCTTACTCGGTTAAATATTAATGTCTTTTCGTAGAGTAATGGTGGGTAAGCTAGTTTCACAGACTACTATATATAGTCAATTCCGTCCTCATTAAGAGCTCAAATGCTATGGCCTTGTACTGTATTAAGCATTGAAAATATCAATAAAAATAACCTTGCTGTATACCATAGGATTGTGAAAAAATAGCTGAAACCATAATATTGCATGAAAATAAATAAGTAAATATATACTTTATACTATATGATTGAAAAAAAAAATGAAATATAAGAATGTTTCGACTTTAAATGACCCATGAGAGGTTGATAAGCCGTAAAACAAAATAGCCAACCTATTTTAAAATTGTCGAGTGTGTGAAATCAACAATATAGCTGTTGTCGCTATTATGTATTATTCTGCTCATTCAGTTTTCAAAGCAGTGTTGTCTGTTGGCTTTCGCTGAAGGTCAACTATCTCTGCAAAACATCCGCATTCTAGCATTTTATGAGGCGAGACTGAAAAGTTATCGCCCTAACCATAAAACCTTTTTTTAAAAAAAAAGATATTTAATCACTTGGTCAGATTAGAAAAGCTGATTTTAGTAATGCTGTCGTCTGGATTCTTTTGGTAGTTTGCAATTCTTCCAGCAGCTTCGAAACTATTTTTAGCACGTCAATGATAATGGATACAATCGAAATCTTTCATGTTCCATAATTATCTGGCAAGTTCCAGATATTTCTCAAATTTTTCTTTTCTTTTAAATTTTGGCTCTAGAGTTTGCTGAAATAAAAACTTCGAAACTGTCTCTGTCAAATCATAAGATTCTATAAACCCAAAATAATTACTTGAAAACTTGAGTCATGTTCTTAAATAGACTCATCAGATCGAGGCTTTCATATGGATGCCATGCCTTGCGCCAAGCCTTTTTAGAAATAACTAAACTGTCAGTTGTATACAACCGCTTTCTAAGATCAATGGTTAAAATGGCTTAGAGCAAGAGAAGCATGTGGATCTTGGCGAAAACCAACATTCTCCGAACAGTGTGGATTGGCGCTACAGGATCACAAATAAAGAATTGTACCAGATAACAGAAACAACGTCAACTGAGGACTTCCAGCAGCAGAAACGACTAAATTGGATATCACATGTAACTGGAAGAGAAAATAATGACATAATCAACATACTGGCATTCCACACTATTACAAGTAAAAGGTTAGAAAGGGAACCTTCCTCAATACTGGAAAGATCGATAACAGCTACTGGACTTCAGAAAACCATTTTACTAAATTGTTTCAAGAGAAAGATGTTATACATTTTAACCGAAAGCAGTAATGACTGCCCGGTCAACGAATGCCAAATGTTTCCTTATAAGGAAACAGCTAATATATCTATTTGTGCATTATTATCACTTCTTGATTCTGTACGTCGTTCCAATGTCCATATTTAAGATTTTGCTTGCAGTCAGCTTTGCAATTTAATGTT
The DNA here is from genome assembly GCA_903632075.3 of Acanthosepion pharaonis. Classification (NCBI taxonomy): domain Eukaryota; kingdom Metazoa; phylum Mollusca; class Cephalopoda; order Sepiida; family Sepiidae; genus Acanthosepion; species Acanthosepion pharaonis. The sequence goes on from CAHIKZ030000797.1 coordinate 645,185, forward strand.
TTTAAAAAATGCGTCATCTCTATACATTAGGGCGTTATTTATACCCTATTACAATTCCGTGAGATTTAGCACAATTGCTACGAAGAATGTAAAAATAAGATAAAGAATTCCCTTCGGAAATACATCTTACATTGACCTTGACTTGAGATTACTTACTTACAACCAGTTCTCCCTGAGAATTTTCCATTGCATTTATAATTTTCTAAACTATTATTCTACGTATCTACATATACGAAAGTTACGCATTCGCGCATAAGATCAGAGTGTTGTATCTGTCGTAGGTGGAATAATCTATGATTTACCAAGAAACTTACATACTATTAGGTAGGGAAAAAATTGGGAAAAGAGATGCGGGTGAAGTAAGAAAAAAAAGAAAAGAAAACCAGGTGTAAGAGAGAGAAAAATGAGTACATATAAATAGAGAGAGAGATGAGGACGAGTGAAGGTGAAAGAAATGCATAGAACGACGGAGTTGCTGACAGGAACTCAAGAGGCGAACAGCGAACGAGGGAAAGATATAAAAATAACGATATATTAAAAATTCCTTGTGGAGAGATAGGGAAAAAGAAAGATAAAAGAAGGAATGCACTAGAAATTATTCCTTTTTCGCATATTGAACTAATTCATATTTATATAGAATTAAGATAAAAGATGTGGATATGTAACGAAGATTGAACGTGATAAGGGAGAGAATGAGAAGATACAGGAAAATAGTGAGAGAAGAACAGATGCCTGGGAAAATGGAAAATCTTCATTGTCAACACCTGTGAAATTTCCACAGATCTGGATAATTATTATTATCATTATTATTATTATTAGTAGTAGTAGTAGTAGTAGTAGTGGTGGTGGTAATATATACTTATGCCTTCGATAATGCTAAATAATATTTATACTGATATAAACTGCGTGATTATGAATTTTTTTAGTTGTTTGTTATTTTTAGCATCACCAACCACGTTTTTCTCTTTAAACGAATTATTATTTTGAAAGAATATGATTCCGTAATTTCATTAATTCTGTTGTTTGTAGTTTAATTTGAAAATATAATATAATTTAAAAACTAAACAAATTTATTCGAATTCACACAAAGTTTGGAAAATTTCTAAATTTAAATAAAACGCTTCTTCATTCTAAAAATTTGAAATTTTCACTTGAGATTTTCCTCGTAAAGATTGTTTAACTAAATTTATTTTCAGCTTCGCGCTTTACAATTACAAAATTATCAGGTACGCATTAGACAAATCAAACTAGATACCCGATTGTCGGCTCCACAAAATCTATTTTAATAAGTAATTTATTACCCACGTTTTATGAAATAAAACAATGGTCTTGATATTTTATTATATTGCTTTTTTTTTATTTACGAATTCACCTGACATGGTCTGAAGTAGTGATTCTCAAACGCCGTGCCGCGGCTCACTAGTGTGCCGCGCAAGACTCATAAGTGTGCCGCGAATTATTTTCATAACACACATATGTGTGTGTGTGTGTGTGTGTGTGTGTGTGTGTGAAAGTCGTAATGGCACAGCGTTAGTATTTGAATAAATGAATAAGTATTAATTTTTTTTCAAACAATTCTTTTCACAATATTCCTTCTAATATTGGACTTCAGTTTTGTAAAGAAGAAGAATTGGTCACCATTTCTAGTTATTTAGGACTCAAAATAAAACATACGATGGCACCCATTGATATATTTGGGATTTCAGCACAAAAGGAATATCCCACATTAGCTGAAAAGGTTTTATCAGTATTATTGCAATTTTTTAATTCTTATTTATATGAATTAGGCTCCTCAACCCTAAATAACATCAAAAATAAGAAGCGAAAAAGACTAGCCTGAGCTGAATATTACCTGATTTAAAACTTAATTAATCTGATTTGAAACGAATATTATTTACTGTTAGTTTAAAATATCGCAGAAAGGCATTTTAATACGGCGGTGGCTATTTATTTAAGGTGTTGACAGTTCCACTGACAGATGAAAGTTTAATTAATGCTTTTCTACGGTGTATAATATCTACGGTGTATATATCCGTAAAAAATAATCGAGGAATATAAAGAGAACGCCTTTTTTATATCATTTTTAAGTACTCAATAATCTTAAAAATTTAGGAAAATATTCTCCGTAAACTCATTTTTTATTGAATTTTAGATACTTTGGCTTTATAGTTACTGCTCTTATTTTCTGATAATGTCGCATATAAATATCGGCATGTTTATTAGTGTTCAATGAATTGTACTAAACTTTTCTATTTATGATTAGTAAATATAGTTTTACTTTATAACAATATCACCTAAAAGGCATAAAGTAATACAGAAATTGAAAAGATTTAAAACTTTATAAATCATCCTGATTAAAAAAAAAATTAAATGCAAACCATTATTGTAAAAATATTTTTCTTAAGACAATAGTGTTCATAATATGTCTTATTCATAAAAGCATTTAAAAGATTTTCTAATTAAATAATGTTTTAGTTTTATTGCATTTTTTTTATTTTACGATTCAGATCAGTAAATGGTGTTCTTGTATAACAAAAAAAATGATTTAAATTCTTCACGATTTCTGCTTTTAACTAATATAAAATTAAGTGGCAAAAAATTTAATTTCTCGAAATTGAATAATTAGTTCGGGAGGTAACAGATATAAAAAAAAATTACGGAAATTTTTAAAAGTAAACATTTCTATAATAATTTAATTCATTTGTGAATAAGTCTTGAAAGTTTCCGATAATTGATTTTTGCAAGAATTTCCAAAACAATGTGTTTTTCACCAGACAAAAACGCTAAAATTTCCTATACAATCTATGGTCACTCCACTGACACAAGAAAAACAAAATTTTAAACCAAAATTTCGAATCTTCTAAAAAGGATCCAAAAATATAATTTAATAATCAAAACATCCTTTGTTTCCTCTTAATAATAACATAAAGTTTTTAACGGTAAAACTTTGTCTTTATTAAGATTAGGGCATTTTTGCCTCACGGTATGCATTAGTGGTGGTACCTATATATATATATATATATATGTAAACACTGAGGTCAACAGTCTGTTTGATGCTTGAACGCAATATTGACGAAAAGTGTGTTCACATTGACTCTGTCCCAGATATTGAGCCATTTTTCTCATAAATATCAGTCAGTTATGTACCATGCGTGATATACGCTTAGGCGATCATGTATCTTTCTACACATGACTGATGAAGCAGATTTTTTTTCCTGCAGTAGGTTGCCATTTCTTTCTGCGGTAGACCAATTGAGAACTCGGCCTGTCCTGTTATTTACCCATTGCTGGGGGGAAGGGAAGAAGAGGAGTCATACCTTTCCCAAGGGTATTAGCACATAAGTGAATGTAACGGATTCGACTGGAATTAGAACTCTCTCTCCGATTCCTCAATCCAAGCCTGAGTATATATATATCGATCTATATAGATATATGACCAGTGAATTACTTTAAACAGAATTACAGTGGATACTTCGTATTTGAAACAGACGTCTACGAAGAATCCGCTATAAGAATGTTTGAAATAATAAAATGGCAGCTTAAAAATAAATCCATTAAATCTTTATATATATATGAGGCTGGCATCCCGCTCCCACCCTTACACTGTAGAAACTTTTAAATGTAGCCGTCTCTTCTACTCCAATAGCTTCATGCCTCGCACCTCTCGCCTGTGGAACTCCCTTTCCAATTACTGTTTCCCTGAGAGCTATAATCCAACTATTCAAATGTAATGTCCGACATCTCCAGTTACCTTGATCTACCCAATCCTTCTCCTCATCCTTTCTTCTATCTCTCCTATCTGCTCTCGCTCCAAATCTTCTTTTAAACTGGCTTCACGCCTTGCTCGGAGCGTAATGCTTTATATATATATATATATATATATATATATATATATATATATATATATATATATATAAAAAAGGCTTAAACACTAATATTCCATGGTCATAATTTATTCCATTGAATCGTAAATACGATCCAAATCATCAGACCTACAAATTCAAAATGAAAACAGAAAAAAAACAACTCGGAAATCAAAACAAGTATGAGGAGGAGGGACATGAAACCTTAACAGAGAATTTTAGGAGATGTGGGGGGAATTTAAAAGAGGAGAGAAAGAAAGTCGACGGAATGCATAAAGATACATTTCTGTGGTGACATATCTTCATAGACAATTAGGATAGGAGGGGGAAAAAAGGAAGAGAAGAGGGGGGGAGAGAGATGGGACGAAGGAAAATAAAATTGTGTTTACTTAAAGGGCATGACAAATTAATATCGACCAGGTTAGAAATCAAATATAAATATATGAAGATGAATATAACGATTGTCACAAGGACCAAATATTTCTATGTTCAAAAAACACATACTAATACACACAAAAAACATATACAAGTAGGTACATACATTTAGGCATGTACTCACACACACACACACACAGACATCCAATGTACATACATATACACATATATATATATATATATATATATATATATATATATATATATATATATATATAAAACCTAAAAATATATTCATATCTCACATACACTATATTCATCTATATTCATATACACACACTTTTCATACATATACATATGTCAATACATATACATACTCCATATATATATATATATATATATATATATATATATATATACCACACATACACTTTATGTATCTTTATGCATTAGACATCCGTGACCTTCTCCTTTTTAAATTACCCCCCACCCCACATCTCCTAAAATCTGTTCCTTCTATCTTTCCTAAATCTGTTTTGATTTCGGAGTTGTTTTTTTCTGTTTTATTTTGAATTTGTAGGTCTGATGATTTCTGTATTTACGATTCCAATGAAATAAAATCTTCTGTTTTTATTATATCCTTTTCTTGTCCTAGACATTGAGTTCTACCTGGATCCTTCCTTTGAAAAAATTTTTTTCTGAAAAATATACATGTATATATATATATATATATATATATATATATATATATATATATATATATATATATATATAATTATTTATTCGAAAATTAGAACATAAATATGTTATAAAATCACTACAGTTAACGGTTAGTTCATATCTTTGACTTAGATAAAATGGGGCATATAGGGAGTTACATGTTCGGGCTCTCCTGATTAATTTGCATTTAATAGTAGGTGTTTTATTGTTTTCTTTTTGACTCTAAAAGTACTTGGATAATGAAGTCTTGTACTTATAATTACTGCTATTAAAAGATTGCATATGCCCCCGCCAACGTTCCTTGAATGGATAGAGGTTGCACTCAATAATGACTTAACGATATATGTCTTAACGAAAAATTTTAAATAATTAGATTTAAAAATAAGACCCATCTCTTAAATCAAAGATATGAACTAACCGTTAACTGTGGTGATTTTATAACATATTTATATTATAATTTTCGAATAAATAATTATATTCACTCTACTCTGTACTGAGCACTCCTTTAAGAATATTAATTGTTGGTTATTGGAATTTATTCCGTATATACCAATCCTATACTTATATATATATATATATATATATATATATATATATATATATATATATATATAATATCCCATTTTTGAGAGCTGCTGTTAGTAAAATAATGCTCTATGTAAAATAAAAAAGCTATAATTTAAATATTAATAATAAATATACATTTTCCTCACTTCACGCACAATGCTGTCTTTTGGGTGTTGATTAATAACTTATTGTAAAATTGTCGCCATTTTATATTTTTAATTTTGCGCGTGCACGTTGTTTGTTTTTTGATTTTGTCGACTATACAGTATAGTAGGGTTAGTTGGGCACTATCTGTGAGAAAAATTGCACCATGACGCAATTCACTTAGCCAAAAATTTGGAAACGGTATCCTACACTGTCTTCGCACCGGAAGCTCCAATAGGAACATTTCAGAGTGTTTGGATGTTCATCTGAAGACAGTGCAGAGGATTTGGAAAGAGTTAGACGAGTCTAATGTTGATTACGAAGGTGTTTGGAGTGATCAATAATGATGACGACGTTATGCCTCCATTCATCTTCCCTTAGAACCTAAGACTCAACACGGAGGCCTACATCAAGTGCCTTAAGTAGGTAGTGCTGCTCTGTGTCAAGAAGGTGGCTGCTGGAAGTACCTATGTCTGGTAACAGAACTCTGCACTATACCACGCAAGCAGAAGAACCCATTCATGGCTGTCAGACAATTTCTACGATCACATCACCCCTTACATCTGGCTACTTAACTCCCCAGACTGCAACCTCCTGGATTATTATGTGTGGGGCATAGTTGAGCGAGAGATTAGCAAAACTCCTTGTAACACCAAAGATGAACTGAAGAAAGGATTATGGCAGCATTCACCAAATAGATCGTCCAGAAGAATTGCAGGAGATTCCGAAATCATCTGGAGACCATAGTTGAAGTCAATGGCGATTTTATTGAATAAATTTACTCTTTATTATTTCAAGATATTCTGTGTAATTTTGGAAAATATAACTCTTAAAATGAGATGACAGTTTTATTTTCATTTTTGCGTAATTTAGACGACAATTTATTCATCGCACGTTCAGTGTGTGTGTATGTTATATATATATATATATATATATATATATATATATATATATATACTTAACGTACATTTTGGCAGTAAACTTTCTTTCAAATATTTTTCATTGAATACGGTTGACAAGGAAGATTGAATTAACTTTTTAATTAGTTTTTCCAACATCCTAACATTTTTCTGTTTTGTCATGTTTCTTGCTAAATTTTGTAAATAAAACATTACTTTTCATGAAAAATCAGCGAGAACTTATTCAAGGTCCTAATATATATATATATATATATATATATATATATATATATATATATATATATATATATATATATATATATATATATATATATATATATCCAGGTGCGAGGAGATCGAATAGAGTACAATTCCAACGTTCGTAACATTTAATTTAAAAGTGTGCTCAATACTGAGTAGAGCAATGTTATTTATTTTTGATATTATTGAAATCATGTAAAATTGTAACACAATTGCAGTCGAAGGACTGCAACTGTATATCAATTTTACATGTTTTCGGTGTAATATCCTAATATATATATATATATATATGTTAAGAAATGGACAAGGTCCGACAATTTATTTATTAAAGACATTTTTATGTTTAACGTTGTTATTTATAGATACAAGTATTTAAGCAAATGCTCTGTTTATGATAAACAGTATTAAATAACATTTACCGGCCTGAATGTCCGAGAAATTTTCATAGAAAATATTCGTTCTTTGACAGGATTCGAACCTGCATCCTATACGGAACCGTCATATACGCTGACGTGCCTTAACCGTCTCGGCCACAAAGAACCTTACGGTAGTTTATAAACAGTAAATTCGACCTTGTCTACAGTAAGGTTCTTTGTGGCCGAGACGGTTAAGGCACGTTCGTATATGACGGTTCCGTATAGATGCAGGTTCGAATCTGTCAAAGAACGAATATTTTCTATGAAAATTTCGGACATTCAGGCCGGTAAATGTTATTTAATACTGTTTATCATAAACAGAGCATTTGCTTAAATACTTGTATCTATAAATAACAACGTTAAACATAAAAATGTCTTTTATAAATATATATATAAAGAAAATGATAAATGGGGACTCCTTTATGCCAATGTGGTAGTATCGTCTTTCTTGGGGTGAAAAAATTTGGTCGACATCACTGTGAACTAAACAGGTCATCAACCCGGTGTTTTATAGACCATTAGTTCTTAAAATTTTCTTTTCCATTTCCCCTTTCCAGATACTTTTGAGGCGTGTTAGTGTCACGTATGTTTAAAGAATACTCGTAAATGGAGCCGAGTTCATGCAACAGAGTCAATAACACATGTTTACGAGTTGTGATATAGCAACGCCGAAAGAACGCTCTGGCGCGAACAGTGAAGCGATAGTCCCTGGGTCACACCATAAAAGGTGACAGACTTTATCTTCCAAGTTTTAACTCTGTACTTCTTTTGCGTGCAGTGTCCATTCAGGACTTGGTCGATCAGGACTCTCCACAACTTCCTTTGTAGTTCTAAGCTCGTTAGGTAGGTTAGTCAATGTTTCCCTCTATCCTTCTTCCAAATATAAATATACAGGCAAAAATATGAATAGGTATATAAAATTTAACACGTCCCAATCTGGATTCAATATGTTAAATCATCCTTTTTTATTCTTCCTCTTCTAGTACCATGTCCCTTCAGGATATGGGCGATTATGGTTCTCCATAACTTCCTGTAGCTCTTAGTTAATTTTGCCTTTTCGCTATCCCTCCTAATCATTGTTCTGTCAACTATTTTCACAAACTCGTTAAGTAGGCTATTCGCTGCTTTCCTCTGCCCCGCTTGCCTTCAACATGCCCTGTGAGTGTTAAATTTTCTGAGCCCCCTTTCCTTATTATGTGCACGAGAAATTTCAACTTTGTCTTTCTGATGTTTAGTGTCCTTTTTGTTTCCATTTTCTCTAACACTTCCTCATTGCTCACATGTTCAGTCTATGATATTCTAAATATCCTTCTATCGAACCGCATTTCTGTTGCCTCAAGTTTCTTCTCGATCTGTCATTGAGATTGACATAACAGTCAAATACTCTTTTCTTTGTTTCTAGCGAGATTTCTTGTTTCTTAATACTTTGGAAGGCATCACTCGCTATCGCAAAGCGCTTTCGAATTTTCGTGTCGTATTTTCCGTCCTCTGTTAAAAGACTTCCCAGATATTTGAATGTTTGAACTTGCTTGGTTTTAGTATTTCCAATTTGTAATTCACATTTTGGGCTCTTCTTTATGCTGATAACCATGCATTTCTGTCTTCTTACAACTGATGCTTAATCCTTTATCTTTGTTTCCCTTTACTATATTCTATAGAAATATATGTAGTTTCGTTTCTGTGTTTGCTATCAATATTGTGTCATCTGCATATCTAGTGTTTCTGTTTAACATTCTTTTTATAGATACAAGTATTTAAGTAAATGCTCTGTTTATAATAAACAGTATTAAATAACATTTACCGGCCTGAATGTCCGAGAAATTTTCATAGAAAATATTCGTCCTTTGACAGAATTCGAACCTGCATCCTATACGGAACCGTCATTTACGCTGACGTGCCTTAACCGACTCGGCCAAATGACGGTTCCGTATAGGATGCAGGTTCGAATCCTGTCAAAGGACGAATATTTTCTATGAAAATTTCTCGGACATTCAGGCCGGTAAATGTTATTTAATACTGTTTATTATAAACAGAGCATTTACTTAAATACTCGTATCTATAAAAAGAATGTTAAACATAAAAATGTCTTTAATAAATTGTCGGACTTTTTCCAATTCTTAATGTATATCTAGTGTTGTTTAAGATTGTGGGCGCCAATAACGAATCCTATTAGGACTTTCAATTGTCTCAAGATTATTTCACTGTAAAGGTTGAATAAGTCAGGCTCAGACTGAGGAATCGGAGAGCGCTCGGATTGAGGAATCGGAGAGCCGAGTTTGAATACCAGTCGAATCCATTACATTCACTTACGTGCTAATACCCTTGGGAAAGGTATGAATACCTCTTCTTCTCCCTCCAGCTATGGGTAAATAGTAGGACAGACTGGGTTCTCTAGCCTTGGATGGCAACTGGTCTACCGCAGAAAGTAATGGCAACCTACTTCGGGAAAATTCTTCCGTGTCAGTCATGTATCGAAAGATACATGATCGCCTAAGCGTGTATCACGCGTGGCACATAACTGACTGAAGTCAGCTGAGATGACACATACTTGTCATACTGCTTTGTTAAAATTATAGTCCCTCCACATAATTCACCTGAACACTTACCGCGCCTCTTTGAGAATTAAGAGCAATCCCAGAGTTAATGCCCACGTTAAGAATTACTACAATAGACAGATCTCTTTGAATCAAATATACACAGCTGATTGATTAGTTATTTCCCATTAGCGTCACTGTTTGAAATCAGGTGAAAACATGGTTTGTTGTCAAGGTAGACTAGCCTTCTCCATTTGAAAAAATTAAGCTCTCTCTCCCTCCCCTCCTCTCTCTCTCTCTCTCTCTCTCTCTCTCTCTCTGAACGAAATTATTCTTGGGTCCCCGCTAAGACTCCAGATAGACATTAAAGCATAGGTAAAGAAACGATCTGTAAGGGTTTACCTCGTAGCCAAATCAATTGTCTATTTCTCAATAACGTTAGAAGACATGCTTGTAAACATGTAAAAGCCAGAATTTCCAATACGAACAATCGAAATCGTCACATCCTCCCCGCTTAGAAGATTGGCGCAACAGGATCTAACCTCCTCTATTTCGATTTATAACATACTAGGCTTAGATTTGTAGATACCAATATGTGACAAGCCTGAGGTAGCTTTAGTATTTCCCAAGTGTGCCACCAATGCGTGTTCGAGTTAAGGATTTTGAATGTTGATTTTCTAGGCAAGCAGGTTGTGTTCACTTTGGGAAACTAATGCAGACACAGAATATAACTATTTACATATCTCCAACTCTCGGTTTGAATTTGTGTTGTACAAGAAAATATCGAAAAGTAGTAGCCGTTTACCTGGACACACAGACAGACCGTGATAGATAGATAGATAGATAGATAGATAGATAGATAGATAGATAGATAGATAGCGAACTGACAGACAAAAATATATAGCTAGAGAGATAGATAGATTGAAACCGACTTAGACAGACAGCGAATTGACAAACATACAAAAATAGATAGATAGATAGATAGATAGATAGATAGATAGATAACGAACTAACAGACTGATAGACGGATAGAATATAAGGATAGATAGATAGATAGATAGATAAAACAGACAAATAGATATATAGGACCCGCATTGGGACACCTCGAGGCGGTGTAATGGTTAGCAAGCTTGGCTCGCTAGAACAATTACGACTGAGTAGTGAGTTCGATCCTCACTGGGTGCCCCCTAATTTCGGCCTTGTGCCACATCTAAGCTACGCTTGTAAAATCACTATATAGAACCCGCGTTAGAAGCATCGTAGACTATAATCGTCGCAACTTCCACCTTTACTCAGTTCCCCACAATCATGAATTTGAGACAAACTAAGCTTTACTAAATAGATCTCGCTATGAAATAGTGGCTGTTTTTAAGATAACGTCGTAAATAATGTACCTTCAATACTTGCTTGGTGTTACACACGTGTGGTCATGTGCCTGACTAAACTTGGCTTAATAAACAACTAGTGTCATTTCTCAGTCAATAATCAGTAATTATAAATATTTCTAGCGAGGTATGTGTAGTGAGTTAAATCTTTACTAGGGGTCATATAAGTGAGGTGGACGCCTATGATCAGACTAAGCTAAGCTAGAATTAATAGACTGTCAAACTAACTCGACTTGACAAACAGTTACACACACACACAAAGAAAGAAAGAAAGAAACAAACAAACAAACAAACAAACAAAGAAAAATGATGAGACAAAAAGAAAGAAGACAATGAAAAGAAACAAACAAGACAGGAAAAGAAAGAAGTCTGGAAAAGAAAAAAGAAAGAAAAAAAGCAAGAAAGCAAGAAAATATTGGATTGTAGTAGACGTGTATATTAACCTTTTAGTGCCTATTGGCCCACTAGTGGAACATACTTTAAAACATTTTTGATACCAGATGAACATTAATTTTATTATTTTATCAATAGAAATACACAGAAAAGACGAAAAAAAAACAAATATGTGCTTACACATCGTATTAAAAATACATTTAATGTTCATCTAGAAAATGCCTTAAATTATGTTCCACTAGTGGAACAACGGTAAACGGTTAAACTGTCGCTTACACAAATAAGACAAGTTAAAAAAATGAAAGAATCAGCTTGATACACACACAAGAGAAATAAAATACTTTGTTTTACCTACTTACCGGCCACAATTCGTGTCCCAATAGTAGAATCCAGGATGACATGTTTATGAACTCTGTCAAAAAACAACATGGCCCGTTGCAGTGCATTCAATGTTCGTTGCAGAAGAGCCTCGAGTCCACTGCGCGTGTCGTGTGCCTGGGTAACCAGGTTCTCTGGGACCGGTACCGGAGGTGATGGTGGTAATAACGGATGAGGAAACATGGATAAGGCAGTAGCATCGCAGTAGTTGACAGAACACCCCAATATGGCCAGGGTTAGAGCTAAAAAAATTAGTGTCAATGATACCCTTCGACAAAGGATAAGTGGCGAGACGGAAAAGCCAGAGTTTGTGTTCGTCTTCGGGTCTAACGCGGCTGTAGTTTCTTTTTTATTCACTTTCTCCATGTCGAATTGTTCGATTTTTTTCTTTCTTTCCGTCTCTCTTTTTTTTTTTTTTCTTTTTTTAAAAGTGGCAGAAAATAGTGTTTTACTTTAAAAAACAAAAAAATAATTTGCAAAAAAATGTAATTTTTACTTAATTGCTTCTTGTCCTTTTGTGTTATTAATTCGTAGTTATTTTTTTATCTGCTAAATGAAAGGAAAATCTCTTCGTGTTATAATTTCCCGCCAAAAATGGATGAGGTGAGAAAGTTTAAAATTTACTCAACGAACACTTTTTAATTAATTTTTACAATTTTTTTTTTTATTTTTATGGGGTAGTTCTTGCAGGTATTTTTTGCTGATATACAGAACTTTTTACGTTATGTTTTTACACGTTAATTATTTATAGTGTGTCGTTTACAAAATCAACAAACGGACGCTGTTTTTGTCAGTATCGAGGTTAAATCATCACGTTGTAAAGCGTGATCAATTCGGAAGAGACATGTTCAATTATCGTAACATGAGCATCGTAGTGAATACAATACTCATGGACAGAGCAGAGAAAAGAGAGAGAGAGGAAAATTAAAAAAAAAACTAGAAGAGGAAGAGATGAAATAAAAATCGAGCAAAATATATAAGTTGATGATGATGAGCGTCGCTCTTTTGAAAAAAGTGAGAGAGAGAGAGAGAGAGAGAGAGAGAGAGAGAGAGAGGGTCGCGTTTCTTCTTTCTTTCTTTCTTACGACTCCTTACTGTTGGATTAAAATGAAAGCGGCTTCAGTAGTTCATTCCAGTAGAATAGATAGCAAAGAATAATGAAGATGCTTTAATGACGTTGTGTCGGAGTTCGTTCCTCGGCGCTGTCATCTCCTTACACGACGGAGTGCCTTCATTTTGAATCCTGTTTATAGGCACTGATTTCCCCCTCCTCCCTTTCATTTCCGCGTTCGTTTGCCACACTGCCCGAGAGAGAGAGAGAGAGAGGGAGAGAGTCGCACGTGCGCACGCGTGTGTGTGTGTGTGTGTGTGTGTGCACGCATACATACATATACGCACTCGAGCTGGCGGGCGTGCATATCCCGGTAGTTGATGATGGGGGCGTGTGCGCTAAGATCGACAGAGAGCTGTTGATGTTAGAGTCATACATAGGATTTTGGAATAACGTGTTAGACTTAACGAATGCAATGTCTCTACATGCGTCGACTTACCTCTCTTTCTCTTTCTCTTTTCTCTCTCTCTCTCTCTCTCTCTCTCTCTCTCTCTTTTATTAACTTCTTTTCTCTCGTTCACCCGCTCTTCCCAATATCTGTCTCCAGTGCTGATTAGCCCCAGCTATAATAGTTTTGCCACTGTCTTCCGTTTGGCCAAATCAGTTGTTTGCGCCCCACTCTCTCTCTCTCTCTCTCTCTCTTTCTCTCTCTTTCACCCACACGCCCGCCGTTTCTCTCATATTTTCCTCTCTCTGTTCTTTTATATGAGATTCTATTCCATCACTCTATCATTCTTGTAATCTCGCCTCTGTTTTTTTTCTTTCTCTCCATCTTATTTTCTCTCTTTTATGCTTCCTCTCCTCTATGGCTTTAAATTCCTCCTTCTCTCTCTCTCTCTCTCTCTCTCTCTTACGCACATACACACATACACATACATACACACTACTCTTTCATTTTATTCTTAATTTCTTTCTATTTCTCACAAACCACTTCTATCTCTCCCTCTCTCTTTCACACACACACACACACACATATATATATATATATTCTTAAATAGTAAAATTAATAACAACAGGCCTAGATAGCAACTCAAATTCGTATACCCACTAAAAATAACGTTTATAGAAAAATGTGTGTGTGTGTGTGTGTGTGTGTGTGTGTGTGTGTGTGTGTGTGTGTGTGTGTGTGTGTGTGTGTGTGTGGACCAAATGTGGAAGGGAGAAAAATGTGTTATGCTAATTTTTCAAGTTGGGAGAGCAAGCTTAGAAAATCAGTATTTTAATCCTGTTTCTTTTTTTTTCTTTTATATATATATATTTTTTTTTTCTGGCTTCAGACACTGGGTCCATTTTTATTCCAGGCACTTTCCGAAGCCAGTGGTTTATATCCACAAGAAGGGAAACCAACTGTTCTTTTTTATGTAACTTTTCATTGTCATCCTTCTTTCTTTCTTTCTTTCTTTCTTTCTTTATTTATTTATTTATTCATTCATTCATTCATTCATTGTCTTCTTTATTTCATTTTGCTTCTTTATTGCCTCCCTTTTTTCTTTCTTTCATTCTTTCTTTCTTTCTTTTTTCTTTCTCGTCACAAACATTTTCTTAGTTCGATACGTGATTAAAATGCAGGCTGAAAAGTTCTCTGTCTGACCAAAAAAGCCTTCTTATAAAACGCTGATGTTTGGTCATTTCGTCAGATTTTCATCACTTCTTCGTATAGATTTTTATTTTTTATTTATTTCACTAAGCTATGCTTAGTTCAGCACCAAGCGCTAAATATCGAACTCACTATCAAATGGTTTAGTAAGCGGGAAGATAGAATACACTATCAAATGATTTGGTGAACGACATTAAACTACAAACCATCGGGCTACAGTAGGCGCCTACTGTATATTTACTTGTACATACGAAAGCTAAACAGGATAGAAATGTACGTAGGAAGATAGTGTGACGCTAGTCTTCCAAATGGGAAAGGCCTGCTTGCTTAGAAAATCAGTATTCAAAAATCCGATGCTACAAAGTCGACCAAAGCTTTCTCGTTCTCTCTGTCTTTTCTTGACATTTTCTACCTTTCATTCACTTTCAGCAAATTTTCATTCCTCTCGAGTACTGAGATGTCCGCTTTCAAATCACGTCCTTTCCGTTTTTCTACACGCGCGAAAACGTATTTTTTTTTTATTCTACGGTCAACACACGCAGAATGAATGCTGTGTATGACAGATGACTACGGTTTTTCGGTGTCTACTGCTTTTTTTACGATTTTTGAGTGTGAACAAAAATGGTTTTTTTTTTTACGATTTTTGAGTGAGAAAGAGTTAGAAAAAAAAAAATGGGAAGTTTATGTCGCACTATTTTGGCATTAGCGAAAAAGTGCTTCTCCGTGGGCGTGTCTACCTGATGCAGGAGCTTATTCACAGTAGACGAGGAAGGAGGGTTATTTTCGTCTACAAGTTGTGGCTGCGTTATAGTATATTAAAAAAAAAAGAATTCGAGCTTTTTAAAGATTCACATACAAATTCATTGTAGTAGTAATAAATTATAATGAGTTATATATAGCCATACATAAACATGTCATTCAGTTACTCACCAACATATAGAGGTTAAATATATCATATTCTTCCATATATATATATATATATATATATATATATTGTTAATTTATTTCATCTTTGACACTTTAAGGTTTTTATATATATATATATATATATATATATATATATATATATATATAATACATAATTATTGGTTTTTTTTTTTCATCTTTGACACTTTAAAGTTTTATAGATAGATAGATAGATAGATAGATAGAAACCTTAAAGTGTCAAAGATTAAAAAGATTAACAACACCTAAAAACAAAACCCACTTGAAAATGGCTAAAGTGGCTGAAAGCGCTCAGGACAATACGGACAGTTTTTACTCTCCCTTACTCCGATCAAACGGAAAACTCTAAGAATGTAAGAATTGTAAAAACTATATAATATATTTATATATTTAGCTTTTCCTTGTCCTTATTCGTATTGTCCTTTTCAAGATATACTCTATCTGAAATTTTTCACATGCACGTACACACAGACACACACACAGGCACACACACACACACACACATATATATATATATATATATATATATATATATATATATATATATATATATATCCCAATGAGAGAAAGAACAGATAAAGTAAAATTCCCTTTGTTCGTAGCATTTTTTTTAAAATGTACTCAATACAAAGTGGTGCAATGAAAGTTATTGTGCAGCGAATTCAAAATGTTTTTTGTTTAATATCAAAAATAAAATTATATATATATATATATATAAAGTAAAGTAAAGTCTGATGATCCAGAACCCTGTTAAAGGGGTTATGGTGAAATAGCTTATTACATGGAATCTTAACGTGGTCTGTTTTTTATTCAAACATATTTGCTCTGAATTTTACATTGAGCTCTCTGGATATCATCCTCCTCGGGTCTACCCATACGGATTACCTAAGTTTGCATAAACTATATATATATATGTGTGTGTGTGTGTGTGTGTGTATAATAACAATTAAAACAGTAGGTGTAAAACAATTAAACCTTGTAAAATTCGAAAAATAAAATTATGCTCAATTATTAAATAAAATCAGTGCAATATAAGAACGAAGTTAAAAAAAAATTGTTTACAAATTTCAAGCGAGTAAGCGTGCATATAATCCGACATTTTCATTACTTCAAACGTTTCCCGGCATGGACTAAAGCTGCGCCCACTCTTTGTAGGGGTGACCAATGTTTGTGTTTCATCGCTCGGTCACGAATAACTTCATAGCAAGGCTCTATTTTTTTTCCTTTTTAAGGAAAGCACATCCTCCTCCCTCAGTAAGGTAATAAAGGATTTGGTAATCCGTGTGGATAATTCCAAACAGGATGTTTGGAATTATCAGAGAGCTCAATGTAACACCAGGGCAAATATTAATTAAATAATTAAGAAAAAGACGACCTTAAGGTTCCTTGAATATAATTTCATCTAGTTACCTAGAGATGTGACCTGAAGAAGCAGGAAATATATATTTTCTGGGGAAATTATAGTCATGGAACATTTAAGGTTGTCTCTTTCTTAATTATTTAATTAATATCTATATATATATATATATATATATATGTGTGTGTGTGTGTGTGTGTGTGTGTGTGTGTGTGTGTGTGTGTGTGTGTGTGTGTGTGTGTGTGTGTGTGTTTTGAACAATAAAAAATATTAAAAACTTAAAATTTTCAGACACACTGGGTTGAAAATTAATATTTTTGTTTTATTATTTCAGTTAGGTTCCTCGACTAGTTTCGGCCATATATATATATATATATATATATATATATATATATATATATATATATATACATACATACATATATATATATATATATATATATATATACATACATATATATATGTATACATATATATGCACACACACACACTTAGTAGATATGTACTATACATATTTTAAAACATTTTATTACATTTATATTTATTCGTTACAATCATATTTGTTTAAAACTGTTTATGTATATTTATTTAACACTTTACTTAGATCTTTTTAGCGCAGTTTAATCTCTTAAGAGCTCAAAATGGCCTCCGTCAACATCGCAACTTTCTTCGAACCTCTCCAGAATACTATGACAACACAGTACGACACAAATACCGACCTGCATTAATTTCAGTAAAGACTTCTGAGATGTAATCTTTTAATTCGTCCACTGTGTGGGTATTTCTCTCATAAACTTTGTTCTTTACTACCCCCCCCCCGCAAAGAAAAGAAATCCATTAGTGTTAGGTCAGGTGAACGTGGTGGCCATTCGATTATATCCTTTCTTTCGAACCAATCCTGTGGAAAGGTTTGGTTAAGCATTTCACCCCCAAACAAGGTGAGATAGAGTGCCACAAACACGCCTGGGATTATAGAGAGTGGAGTCGAGATGCCAGATCAGGACCTATCACATTGCATATACGTCTTTGGATTTTGTCGAGAAACTCGAGATGAACAGCAATGGCACCAGGCCATATAAAATAACAGTATTCAATGCAAGGACGAATGGTAGAATAATATTTCCAAAACGTGAATAGGGGATACTAGTTTGGAATTAGGATTTGGATAAATTAGATATAAAAAGTGAAACATATATTGAAATAACTGTAAGCCTACTTTTGGCCCACCCTATAACAGATCAGGATCTTTTCTTTAGGGCGGGGATTTTGTTTTGAATAAATATAACTTGAAATGCAACTCTCCTTCCCAGCTACACGTCATGGGCCAGCTTGAAATACTAGGCCCAATACGCCTCATGTCTGATAGAATATAGATATTAAATAAAACTTTGATCCTGTATATAGACTAAAAAAGATATATATATATGTGTGTGTGTGTGTGTAAGGTTGCATACCAAAATTTTATATCAATATAAAAGATGCCATAGATAGATAGATAGATAGATAGATAGATATGGGTATGATACAAACATTTCTTTCAAACTTAAGTCTTTGATCGAAGTAAAATATAAATAATTTAAACATTATAAACATCATTAATAAAATGAAAAAGTCTTAACACACAATTTTAAGTCAACACCACGAGAACGTGAATTTCATAACGCTTAACGGTCAGTGAGTATTGTGCACCTGAAGATTGCGCCTCCGCATAAAACTCCGAGCCGTGCTATCGACGAGGGATATTATGTATATTCATTAATACATACATACATACATATATATATATATATATATATATATATATATATATATATATATATATATATATATATATATATATATATATATATATATATATATATATATATATATAAAATATATATATAAAATAATATATATATATATATATAAAATTGCTTGAGGATGAAATGGAACTAATGTCTTTAATTTAATTACGAAATTAAATTAGAAGCTTTTAGCTTCCATTTTTGAAACATGGTTAGAACTGTGTAGCGAAAAAAAAACATATTTTAAATCGATTGATTTATAATATATATTATAATTATTCTTTTAAAAAAAAAATAAGTATCCATCGCGACACAGAAATTACCATGTTTCAAAACCAATATCTAAATCATGAATTAATCTTAAACTTTAAAGTTCAGTTCCATTTTCATTTTTTTTTTTCGAAGGATATTCTGCATAGGTTAAAAATGGAACTGAACTTTAAATTTTAAAATTAATTTAAGATTTAGGCTTTGGTATCGAAACATGGTAATTTTTGCGTTGCGATGAATACATATTTTTAAAAAAGAATAATTATAATATTAAACACTACTGTGTATCGAGTAATGTTTTTAAAAATAAATGTTAAAGAACTCTGTTTTATAATCTTATTGTTTTTTCTTTTTATTTTGATATATATATATATATATATATATATATATATACATATATATATATATATATTCTTCATATATATATATATATATATATCATTTTATGATATATATATTCTTCATATATATATATATACATATCATTCTTTATATATATATATATATATATATATATATATATATATATATATAAGGATGTGCGCTGTAATTTTTAAACCATATATAAATTCTGTTTTAAAATTCATTTTTATTGCATAATAATATCAGACATAGTGTAGTAATTCTATGCTGGATCAATTTATTAATTTATAACTACAAAGAACCGATCCCCCTCTTTATGTCCAGCAGAAAGTTTGTTTTTTTTAATGTTTAACGGAAATATATCTTGAAAATTTTCCCAACATCAGTTTATTGTGAAACCGCCGTTTTTCCTAATAAAATTTTAGATAGTGCGTGACATAAACTCATATATATGTGGATGTAGCTATCTATATAAATAGTGGGAAAGTGAGTGACAAAATGAAAAAAGAAACAAATTTCCGGTTGACGAAATTATATACTTGCAGAACACCGCCTCCTCGCATTCTGAATTTAATTCACCTTACTAAAAAAAAGACATCAAATTAATGAAATGGATCCCAGCATCTGTAAAAGAAAACTTATGGTCAATTATTAAAAAGTGATTTATATAAGAATGTGAAGCAATATTTAAGCAAACCTTTTATTTATTCCTCTTTGTTATTGATAGCATAATAGTTCTTGTTTAAACGTAGGTGGGAATTTCATTTTCCGTCGTACCCTCGTGTGTGGGTTTGTGAAATGGCACGTATATAATTGTGATACGTGTCTTAATTCAGATGGATGTTGGTATGTGCGTTTATTTCTAAATAAGAATATATCATATCAGATATTATTATGCCTATCAATGCTTTTAAAACAATGGAACGCATAATATCTGACATTGGTATAAACAAACCGACGTTAATAAATTTTTTAGAGTATGTTTACATGGCCATCATATTGTGTGAAATTCAGTTGATAATATCTATCCTTATATATAACAAAATAATATTTTTCGGCGAGTTTTCAGGTACTATCATGCAAATAAAGTGAGAAATATTTTTTTTATTTATTAAATAAATTCCAAAAATTATAGGCCACAAACAAACATATTTAGTCGGATTTTTTTGAAGTGTGACTGGCCGAAAAATTTTCAGATTACATATATATATATATATATATATATATATATATATATATATATATATATATATATATATATATATATATATAATTCGTACACATACAAATTTTAGTTTATTGTATTTCCAACTAATCTATAAACATACTTTTCATGTAATTATTTATACACATATGCATAATTACTAAATATTCATAGAAAATAGTAAAAAAATTGCTCCCATTCATGAATGCTTACCTGTGCACATACATATTCACACATCTATGAATGTATGTTCATATGTTTCTGTGTGCGTGAGCCCGCGCACGTGTGTGTCTGTGTGTGTGTGTGCGCGCTCGCGCGTGCATGCGCGTGTGTTCATTGGTTTGTGAATGTTCAGAGTATTTACTGACATGACGTTTCTTCTGATGTAAATCTTCCCGGAAATGGCTTCTCCAATCAGAAATTTCATATTCGCAAGTGTGGGTTGCAACGTGTCTCCACGCAATCCAAACAAATGTGAAATGCCCACTTTACTGAGTAGTTTAGCCACGAAACAACCAAGGAAGATCTTTATTAACAACAACAACAACAGCAACAACAACAACAACAACAACAGCAACAACAACAACAACAACAATAATAATAATAATAATAATAATTATTACAAGAAGAAGATCTTCATAAAACTATCAAAATACAAGGATCATGAAGTGGAAATCTCAAAAATGTGACATATAAGGCCATCAATAATGTCGGACCCCTCGGTTTGATTGGAAAAGTTTCCGATGAAATCATTGAGGGGATCCCTGGTAGCCCATGCCTTAAAGAAATACAAAACATTGTACTCGCAAGTACAGCCCACACCTTACGTGGGGCTTAATCTATGTAAAATGTGTGAGCTCTTAGGTTGCCTTTTATTTTTTACAAAAATACTCAAAGAAAATGGCCTTAGCTCTCTTGTTGGGACCCGGAAGGAAATGTGTATACAACAGAAATCAAAGGAAATAATAATAATAATAATAATAATAATAATAATAATAATAATAAGAAGAAGAAGAAGAAGAAGAAGAAGAAGAAGAAGAAGAAGAAGAAGAAGAAATGTGGCAAATGGGGGCATCAATAATTCCAGTTGTAGTTGGAGTTCTCAGTTTGATTGGAAAAGTTTCTGATAGATTCATTGAAGGGATTCCTGGTAGCCCATTCCTTAAGAAAATACAAAAAAAATGCACTCACAAGTACAGTAAGTGTCGTAAAATCTCTATGACTAAAAGAAGGGCTATGTAAAATGTGTGTGAGCTTAGACATTTTTTCTTTCTATTTTTTTTACAAAAAATGATCAGTGTCAAGTGTCATGAAGCCATTTCTGACCTTAGGTCTCTGGTTGGGATCCGGAAGGAAATGGGTACACAACAGAAACCAAAGGAAATAATAATAATAATAATAATAATAATAATAATAATAATAATAATAATAATAATAATGGCACGTTCGAAAACAATGGAGGAATAATTTTACAGGAGCATAAAACCATGCGCTCCATCAGCAAAATAATTTCGAAACGAAATGTGTAAATGTCAAAGGAAACACAGACAAATTCCATAGTAACTGTTGAAAAAAAAATGTTAAATGCATTCAGAATGTTCGGATATTTGTATAAGAAATACACGATAGTTCAGCAATGAGAAAACAGATTTGAAGAAGGAGTTTCAGAATTGGTGACCAGAGGCAAAACAATTCCTCACCAAAAAGACGCTGATTAAGTAATTGAGGCGAGTTACTACAGACCAATATACACGTGTCTACCATTTGCTCGAGGAAAATATTGACTGAATAAACAGCAGAGTAAATGTACAAGTCTATCGAAAAGTGACTATGACCAGAAGAATAGAAAGAATGCAAACGTAGAAGCAAAAGTCCAACTGACTTGATTTAAATCGGCAAGATGATTCTTAAGGGTATTAAATTCAGTATGAAGGATACCTTACAGGAAAGCATGGAACAGGGTCTCTAATAAATGGAGCCTCGAATGGCTTACGTTTTTCAGGATAAACAGCAGTAAGATTCAATGTTAACTCTATGGAAAACTGAGAAATAGATTTGACTGAGAGAGAATCTTAGCATAGATAAGTATCAATATAGAAATTATGCAAGGGTGGAATTTCGTCTAATCTCCCCACCATTTTTTTTCATTAGAATTTGAGTTAAGAGAAAGTATATGCTTACTGAGTTATTTAATAAATACGATACAATATATTTTGAAATACGAGTCGTCTTGTACGGCGAATATAGCCCGAAACCTACATTTTAATTGGAAAATATCGAGGACGTCTTATACGCCCAGTCACCTTGTACGCCTTCATATTCGGTACTTTTTGATGAAAGAGTAATCAACAGGTAAATTTTCCAGTTCTTGTTTATAATTCTTGTTGTTGGCATGCAAATAAGCGTTTTCAGTGTTACTTTTCTCTTTTTTTATAGTTCGGTTAGCTATCGAATATTTTCTTCGCGTACAGTTTGTTTTCCATTTGAAACACACATCAATTGAAAGCAGTTGAAAGCGACTCTTAGCAACGTTGGTTATCCTATCAATGTGGCCACCGGGAAAGAATCCAAATCACTACATAAAAATAATGCTTTTCTAGACTAGCTTGTTAGCTATTACTCTATCACAAAGCCCTTCGCTTAATCTAACACAAGGCCATATGTATTTAGCATTCAGTAGCGATCGACCATATAGCGTAGTAGTAACGGTCTGCTAGACTGATACCTTAACCATCATTCAAGGGGAAGGCATCTCAGAAAAGATCCTTTTGCTACATATAACTTTAGAAAAAAGTGTTACACCATAAAGTGTTTGAATAAAGGTCAAACGGTAAAATTTAAGGAAATTTTATTCAAATATTCATTCGTCTGATTTTGCTGTTCTTCAACTCTGTGCGCAGTACGTATTTTAGGTTATCAGAGAATTATCTTTTGTTTTCAGCTACAATGTCTACATTTCTTTTAGTCATAGAGATTTTACGACACTTACTGTGCTACTATTATTACTAACTAGCAGTAGAGCCCGGCGTTGCCCGGGGATGTAACAGTAAGAGATAGATCAAATATCGACCATCATAAAGACTGAAAAATAAAATTGACAAAGATTATTGTTTAAGGTTGACGGACACGCATGTCTTAATTTTTTTTTTTTTTTTTTTTTTTACGAATTGGTCAAACTCAAACAAAAACATTGTTTACAATCGTTATGAGTCTATCGATTGGTGAATAGAATTTTATTATAAACAATTGTCTTGTAAATGGAATTTTAAAGCATTCTGAATGTAAATAAAGAAAAATGTGTGCAAGACAATAAGAAATACTACCTGCCGAAAAAAAGTGGATGTTTGTTTTATCGGCTGAAAAATGTAAGAAATCCGATCCCATATATAAAGGAACACACACACACACACAGAAACAACCTGGGTTTTTAACCTAAGTCACTCCACGGAATCGCTAAAACATAGAGCATAGTCTGATGAAAAGACTAAAGTTTATGAAAACAAAATTTTATCGTCAAAATGCTTATGTTTTTTATGAAGAGGATAGACTAAATTTTTTTAATTATTTTTAAAATTTTTCCATCTTTTTAGAATATTCTAAATTTTGATTTAAAAAACCTTGTTTCTCTTTGTCGCAACAAGGGGTAGTAAATAACATAGATAATTTTAGCGCTTTTTTTTTGTATTTACACACATTAATTTGGAAAATCTTGCAAAAATAAAAATAATTGTCAGATGTTAATGAAACTTTCAGAAACTATTCACAGATGATCGAAATTATTATAAATATGTTTTTTTTTATTAAAGTCATGGCAGAAATATTTTTTATATTTATTAACACCCCCATAACTAATTTTATGAAAAACTCTAGAAATTCGAGACCATCGGTTTTAGTGATTACAATAGTTAAAAGCACAAGGCTTTGAAGAATGCAAATCATTTATTTTTTTTTTTTTTTTTTTTTTTGGCCAAGGTACCTGAAAATCAGCTGTGAATTGTAACATACAAAACTCAATAAAACAAATATATTATTTAGTTTCAAATGCTTTTATTTGTTTTAATTTGTTTTTATGAATATAGACAATATTTTCTGGAAGCAAAAAATTTTTTCAATGAAAATTGAATTTTTAATACAATTATTTCTTATTTCTTTAATTTTAAAAAGATTTTTAAAAAATGTTTTAATTGAATTTTAAAAAATATTTTAACATTAGTTAAATGCAACATCAACCTTTCAAAAAGTCCGTGTGAGAGTGTCATTGTCTAACGCTTTGAAAATTGTATAATTGGGACCAATCAGATTAGCCATGGTAATTAAGAAATGTAATTTTTGTGTTTATAGTCGGACAGTAATTATCAAGTACGGAAGACCAACCAGAATACAATTTAGTTGCATTATTTGAGTTCAGCATTGTTCTCCGCTGTTAAGCCCTTTACTTTTGCGAAACACGTATGGAGAAGTTAATTTGAGTTTTCAATTTCAACTGAGAAGGGTACCTACAAGTAACAGTATCATCTTATGAAATTTAACTACTGCTAAACTTTAATTTATATGATCTTATTTTTATATTAATCTCAGTTATGACATTTTTCCATAAATGAAATATCAAAATTAATAATAAAATGAATGGAAATACAAATAACACAGTAAAATGTAATAAATGTACATAAAATTATAGTATTTTATGTACACTTCTGATAAAATTTCATAAGAAAGGTACCTAAATTAACTAGATACCTTTTTCTTATGAAATTTAATCTCACTATTAACAGTCTTATTTTTTAATTTCTTTATATTTTCCATAAAGCATCGTAAACGTAAAAATGAAAGCTAAGTACAAAAAATAAAAAAAAATAAAAAATTAGAGCGCTGAAAGTTTTCCTTAAAAGTAACGAGGTAAATAATTTGTTCACTTAAATAATTTCACTTCCTTCCATCCGTAGAAAGAATTATCCTCCCGTAAGTTATCTAAACGTCATGAATGTGCCTTTCGTAAATAGTCAAGCGACGCGAAAGGTTATGACCTGCTTTGTTTTATTTTCAAATTACATTTTTTCGGCGCAGAAGCTAAGTTAAGCTTGGTTCAAAATATTTTAAATAAACAGTATAATATCTGTTTTTTGAAAAAATGATAATTGATTTTTAAAAGAATATCAAAGTAAGATTTTAATCTTTTTTATCAAATCGAAAAATTGATTAAAAATGATTAATTATCTGTCCTTTTTTTGACCAAAAAAAAACAATATTTTTAACGAAAATTTCAGACGTGCTAGAAACAATTAAAAAATGTAAAAAAAATACTCCAAAAATACTTTGATCTTTCCTCTTTAATAATAATATGAACATTAGACGATAAAATTTTGTTTTCGTCAAGTTCGGCGTCTTTTTCATCATGCTATGCTCTTTTGTTTACATTTTCGTGGGTGAGTTGTCCCCCTTTCATTCTCACGATGTGTCTTAATCGTGTTTTCAAATTGATTTTCTTAAAAAACAACTGTGTTTTTCCCATTTTCGGCGCCGTTAGAACCACCAAAAGGTAATTTTATGTAGTCCTGTGAAGTTTTGTTGAAATCGTCTAAAAAATGTAGGAAATTCGATCCAACATATAAACGTTACAGACACACACACACACACACACACACACACACACAACCTGCGTTTTATAATAAGTAAGATACTTTACTAGTATGATTACTAATATTGGAGGATTGAAAAGACTTACTCATACTGACCATTCTTCATCTTTACAAGAGTCAGTATTGCTGACATCTGAGCTGGAATTGTTGAATCCACGCTTCCCATAGCTTTGACAGAGTTCGAAATCGTTTGCACAGTATTGGATGACTTATTTTCCATCCTACAGTCGTCTTTGTTTGTTTGCTTGTTTAGCTGCATATCAACATCCTTATGGGTCATTTAATGCCAAAATTTAATTTTCGCGGGAGCATTAATTTCTTTTGTAAAATATATTGCTGGCATTTTTTTATATTTTCATTTTTTTTTTACAAGAACGTATTGCTAGTAATTTTTTTTAACCATAACATATTGCTGGTATCTTTTTTTTTTTAGTTTGTTATCATACTCAGGACGACCACCCTAGAGTCCTTTTCCCACAAACGCAGCGTCGCAAGTCTATCGCTACATCCATGGCGATTGTTCAGACGTGCACCATTCTTTAGTGACACCGATTCAGACCTTTACAGCCAGAGTGCTGAATCACCTTCATATGGTAAGAAGAGCATTCCGCTCATAAAACTTATTTCTAAGAACGGCTACTTTGTGAAATGAGTTCCCGCGTGGATGCTTCCCCGAATACAACCTTTTCAATTCTATGATCAATCGTTATCTATCCACCATATCCTCGTTATCTTCTCTCCTTAATTTCTCCTCTTGAGTTAAATTTAGTAAAAAAAAAATAATAATGAAGAAGAAGAAGTAGAAGAAAATAATAATAAGAAGAACAGGAAGAAGAATGAAAAAAAAGAAGAAGAAGAAAATAATAATAATAATAATAATAATAATAAGAAGAAGAAGAAGAAGAAGAAGAAGAAGAAGAAAAAGAGTATGGAATCGATAAGACTACTGAGATCAGTCCTGAGTATTAAGGAAACTTAGGGTCACTTGATCCTCAACACACAAAATTTTGGAGTTAACATGAAAATCTATGTAATAATAATAATAATAATAATAATAATAATAATAATAGGAGGAGGAGGAGTAGTAGGATGTACGAACAGTGTAACGGATATCGGCTTGGAAAGCAGAATCAGCGAGCCGAGTTCAAATGCTGATCTTATCTGTTGCGTTTACTTGGGAAAGACACAAATCGGTCTCTTCTCCCTCCAACATAGAGTGACAGATTCATGCACGGCAGTTTGGTAAACTGTGTTCTTTTACATTGGGTGGCTACTAGTCTAAGAGAAGGAAAACTCTGAATTTTAAACCGTGGAGAACAACTAATCAATCATTCCCAAGAAGACATTTCACAGATAATAAGGAAAAGAAATCAGCAGAGAATTATGATCGCCTACGTCTTGAAGGGACCTGGTATTCAAAATGATAGTAATAGTAATTGATTTTGTTTAGCAGCATATCAACCACGATTGGTTATTTAAGGCCGAAATCAAAATAATTTGAACACAATTTTATGGCCTCAACTAAATATATTTTGAAAGCAATTATATACTTCCAACTGCAGATAAAATGTATTGTTGGTTATTTTACTTTAAAAAGGTATTTTTGGTAATTTAACAAAATTAAGAATCTATTGTTGGTAATTTTTATATAAAAATATATTGCTGGTATTTTGACTATAAAAATGTATTTTTATGCTTTCATAGTATTTGGTGTAGTGTAGTGTTACTGACTCACTTTTTCTTCTACCAGAAGCTACCAGATGTAATTGTTCGTCAAACTCAGGACCTAGCTGTAGTAGTAGTAGTAGTAGTAGTAGTAAAAAAGTACTTTTGTAATGGGTACGAATATCCAATGTGTATTTTTTTTTAAATAATAACGAAATATGAATGTTAGGAAATACGAAACCAAAAAATTATTTTCAAAAACTTATAAAAATAAGAAAGAGAACGAAAAATAGACACCTTTATTCGCTGTTTTAAAGATATGAATTATTTTGGGATTTTGTTGTCATTTTCAGATTCGTGCAATTGGTGTGAAATTGAGCAATTATCATTTTTCTAACTCTTCCTTCATCGAATTTCTTTTTCAAGTTGTTGACTATATGAATTTATGAATACAAACATAGATAAGTAACCGGATAGATAACGAATAGACGAGGAAAAGAATAGAGAATGAACAGAACGGAAAATAAGAGAGAATGAACAGACGAGAAAAAGAATAGGGAATGAACAAACAGGGAAAAGAGAGAGAATGAACAGACGGGGAAAAAAGAGAGAACGAATAGGCCTAGAAAAAAAAGAGAGAACGAATAGGCCTAAAAAAAAAGAGAGAATAAACAGCCCGAGAAAAGAACGGAGAATGAACATACCGAGAAAAGAAGGGAATGATGAACAGGCCGAGAAAAGAAGAGAAAATGAACAAACCTGAAAAAGAAGGGAGAAATGAACAAATGAAAAAAAGAGAGATATAGAAGTGGTCGGGGGAATGGACAGACCAGGGAAAGAAGAAAGAAAATGTGACCAGGAAAATGTGCTAATGAACATGCCGTGAAAAAAGAGATATAGAAAAGGCCGAGAAAAAAAAAAAAGATAGAATGATCAGGCCGTGAAAAGAAGAGAGAATGGACAGACCGGGGAGAAAAGAGAGAATGAAGAAGACGGTAAAAGAAGAGAGAATGATACGAATAATTTGAGATGGATAAGAAAAGGCTGAGAATGAAAGAAACAGAAAGAATTTGCAGCGAGCGAATAAATTATGTCTTTTCTCCAAAAATGTCTGGAATGGTTCTCACAGATAGATAGATAGATAGATAAAAAGAAAGAAAGAAAGATAGATAGACATGAATAAACCGAGATAGATAGAAAGATAGATATATAAGAATAAACCGCGATAGATAGATAAACAAACTATTGTACTTAAAATAAAGCTAAAAAATCAATTCGAAAGATAGATGAGCTTGATTTCCTCTATATTCTTTGTTTATGAATTTTTGATCAGTTAATTTCATAAGCCTCTGAAGCAGAATTATTTTTACCGCACCCTGATTGCTTTAATGGCGTATATCTGTGCAGATGGGCGGAACTGTTACCATAAGAAAAATTAATTAACCAATTAGATTGCTCCATACCGGATAAACAATTTCTGATTGCATGTACATGGATCGGAGTTTTTCTTCTTTAATTATTGAGTTTTTAATAAATCATTGTTATTTGTATATCTATTTATCTCTCTCTCTCTCTCTCTCTCTCTCTCTCTCTATATATATATATATATATATATATATATATATATATATATATATATAATAGCTGGCCAATCGTAGTCGAGGATACCCGTCTACTAGGGTGGCTAGCCAATCCCTATTGTAGACGCTCGCTCAGGCACGTTTGTGCTTGTTCAACACCGACAGAGCCAACCTTTGGTTTATGTTGCAACTATGCTGAGCAGACCTTAGTTACAGTTTCTGGGAGAAAGCATATTATCTAGATTGATCAACAATCTGAACAAGGCCAACACAATCAAACCCTCGGTCACGATGACTTGTGACTTCGTGCTAGGGCTCCTTCTACGCGATTTGACTCACAAGAGTGATATGGTTTTCATGCACTTTCCAAAGGTGCCGCACGCTGGGATCGTCCCCCGTCGGACTGATAACATCAGGTTCTAACCACTCGACCAAGCACCTTCGCTTATATATATATATATATATATATATATATATATATATATATATAATTAAGACATTTTTTATGTTTATATATTCTTTTATAGATACAAATATTTAAGTAAATGCTCTGTTTATAATAAAGAGGTATTAACAACATTTACCGGCCTGAATGTCCGAGAAATTGTCAGAGAAAATCGAACCTGTATCCTATACGGAACCGTCATATAGCCTGATGTGCTTTTACCCATTTCGCCATAGAGGAGCGTTCGGTTAGCAAGGTCGCTTTTACTGTTTTTAAACTTTGTCCATTTCATGTGTGACGTCATTTGTTTACATTTGGATACGCATTGAGCAGATATGAATGTACATGAGAGAATCATGGAAGATGGTCGTTTAAAAACAGTAAAATCAGAATTGCTAACATAACGTAGCTCTGTGGCGAAATAGGTAAAAAAGACCGTCAGGCTATATGACGGTTCCGTATAGGATACAAGTTCGATTCCTGTCGGAGGACGCATATTTTCTATGATAATTTCTCGGACATTCAGGCCGGTAAATGTTGTTAATACTGTTTATTATAAATATAGCATTTACTTAAATATTTGTATCTATAAAAAAAAGAATGTATAAACATAAAAATGTCTTAAAATAATTGTCGGACTGTGTCCATTTCATAATGTGTGACGTCATCATATATATATATATATATATATATATATATATAATCCCTCGCATGTATATATATATATATATATATATATAGGTAACTATACTCGTTTCGAAAAACCTTCGAATTCTTGATTTGCCAATAATCAAATCAATCACGAAGGAAAAAAAGGTTTTAAAAAAAGAAAGAGCTAGAAACATGAAAGTCTGTTGAAAAAAATCGCACAGATACAGGTTTGAAGCCCAAAGAAAAAAACCCGACACGAGTAAGCAACTAACTAACAAAAGACCTCGAGACAACCGTAGAGCAGACCTAGCTAAACCTAGTGAGCCAGACAAACCTACCCAGGTTTCACCTAAGCGGATCGTTAGGGAAAGCTGGCTAAAGAGGCAAAAGAGAAACAGCATATTTATAGGCGATAATCAAAATCATACCACGTGACCAAAGAAAAAGAAAAAACACAAGAAAAACAAGAAAAACACAAGAAAAAAACATTTATTCAAAATTTATTCAAACGACTAAAAGGGGGATAATTAAAACACGAACGTTCGTGTTTTAATTATCCCTCCCCTTTTAGTCGTTTGAATAAATCTTTAACCCCCCGGTGTTGGTTTTCTTGTCTATATGTATTAATAGCAGTGTTTTAAAAATCTACTTAGCTCTTTATTACTTGTCAAATCAGTCAACTCTAGTAGGTCATTTAAAAGCCTTGTAAAAAGTAAATTCTGACGCTATAAAAATGGCTTCCAGATTAACTTACCGAAACTAAAACCAATCATTGTTTCAACACTTCTATTTGTTTCTCGTTCGAGAAAGAAAAATGTTTTTGACAAGATAATCACAAATGATAACAAATGGATATATTACAAGAAACCGAAATGAAAAAAATGACTAAATCTTGAACAGTCTTTAACATCTGAAACCAAACGAAATCTCAGTAGGGAAATGATTGTATTTTTCCGGCTTTTTTTTTTTTTCATGTCAGTGAAACACATCAAACCGGGATGGCGTAATCAATTACTCTACGAGAGGTTAACATCAGCTATGTTCGTGGAAGGCAAAAATAGGTCTCTAAGAGAACAGTTTCGCTTTAGAGTTGATAAAATTAACAAGTCATGTCTTGCCCCAGTTAACATCTGATTGTAGGTTCTTTTTGAGATCAGCTCTCAATTTGACTTTAGAAACTATCAGGCTTACCATTAAGACAGGAGTAAATAGTTGCGTCATCGGTGTAGGTACCGAATCAAGACCTTATGACATTGGGTAGGTCATTGATGAAAATTAGGAACAACATGAGTCTAAGGATAGAGCCCTGTTAGTGGTGGTACACACATTCATGCAAAAAAGATCTTGAAGAGTGGCCGTTCAAACGATATTCATTTCGCTGTTTGATAAGAAAGATTGATTCAAATCAGAAGTTCAGCCAGAAAAAACCCCATAAAGAAGCTCAACATCGGCATCGCGTAATTTGTCAGAAGCTAAGCGATTCATTGATATCACGCCAATTCCAATCCAATGTTCTATGAACTA
This sequence comes from Acanthosepion pharaonis, assembly GCA_903632075.3. Lineage (NCBI taxonomy): Eukaryota > Metazoa > Mollusca > Cephalopoda > Sepiida > Sepiidae > Acanthosepion > Acanthosepion pharaonis. The sequence goes on from CAHIKZ030000797.1 coordinate 677,255, forward strand.
AACTCTCTCTGCTCCGGTAGAAACCATAATCTTGAAAGAACATCAGCAGGAGGAATCGAATTTCCCTGGACAAACACAATATGAGAATCAAATATCATGAAACAGATGATCCATATTAATATCTGGGAACGCATAACTTTTGACAGTTCCTTATAGAGTTAAAAATAAATTCTAGTGGTCTGTAATCAGATTTCGGTAGTGTTTTTATGCCTTGAAAAAAAAATGACATGCCCAGTTTGTGGTCTATACAATTGATAAAACATCCATTATAATTATAATTATTTTTAGAATCAGTTAACCTTCTTGATAAATATAGTACCGACTAGTGGTTCAGTGACAAAATTCTCAAAGCTAAGTGTTCCCTAGCATAGATTGTCAATGTAACTTACTTTATGTAGGCATGTGCATGAACATTTATCTATAGGAACTTATTATCCCCTGCAACAAAATTACATTCAAAGTCTCTCTCTCTCTCTCTCTCTCTCTCTCTCTCTCTCTCTCTATATATATATATATATATATATATATATATATATATATATATATATAATGGCTGATAACCTTTGCGTAATAAAATCTGTCGGATTAATAAATAAAAATTAATTCCTTTCATTCATATATATATATATATATATATATATATATATATATATGAATGAAAGGAATTATATTGGCTCATGAAATATCAATTTCATTTGAGCTCTCTGGGGACGAGGTGTGGGTTGGTAAACAGTGACTATTATAGCTATATAGCGAGACTCTTCACAGATGCGAATTGAGTCACTGTCGGTCACTGGGCGTGTTTCTAAAAATAAATACGTTATAAATCCACTTTCCACCCTACCGTGCGCCGACGGCTTAATGGTTAGAATCTCCAACTGACACCAATTCAGTCGGGTTTCGATCCTAGCTAGAGGCAACCGGATGTCTAGCCACACTCATGAGCTGCGAAACAGTCTGTCTTTGGATGACGTTATATATATGGGGTACGTTTTTGCGAGAGTTGGGATCAAATATTGATCTGATAGAATTTTTTTATTAAGTTTATCAATCTAACAAAATTCACGTTTATTAGAATTTTTATTATTATTCTCTGATGAAGCTTTAATAAAAGTGAAACATTTAGCTTTTGTTTATCATCACTTGTCTTAATAAAGTCAAGTGACGAAACTCGTCGGCAAGGACTAACTACAATTTCCTGATGGTCTATTTTATTCATATATATATATATATATATATATATATATATATATATATATATATATATATATATATATATAAATATCGCATATATATATATATATATATATTGTCATCCACAGACAGACTGTTTCGCTGTATCACAGCTCATCAGTGTGACTAGACGTCCAGTTGACTCTAGCTACTATCGAAACTTGGCTGAATTGGCGTCAGTCGGAGAATCTACGAATCTACCCCTAAGCCGTTGGCGCACACCAGGGATGAAGGTGAATTTAAGCGTATATATATATATATATATATATATATATATATATATATATGAGTTGGGATAAAATATAGATCCGACCACTTCATCAGAGAATAAGATCACATTCTCTGATGAAGCTTTAATAAAAGTGAAACATGTTAGATTGACAAATATTTCCTATTTGTTCTTTATCTTATCATAAAGAGAGACACAGAGGCATGAAAATTTTCCAACTTCTGACGTTCCTTGTCTACGAATGTTAATTTTAACTTAGCGTAGAATTACAGTAGTATCTAATAAAAGACAAACTCATTTCAGTAGAATTAACTTTTGAGACTGACTCCCTAACCACTTCTTCATTCGAGGCCCATCTTTTAACTCAGGATATGATGTCAGTTTAGTTTGGGTTCCAGTCACCATCGTCATCGCTTATATTATTATTTATTGATCAGACATTGGTCAGTTTTCTACGCTTGTTTCCATTTCGACTCAATTAATTTCTTTATTTTTATATCTGCCACTTTCAGACGGGAGTACAGATTTTTCCTTTACGTAAAATCTATTATAATAAACTCATGTATTTATATTAATGAGTAGGGATTCCGCATCTCTTGTCCGATCCTTCTATTTCAATATCTCTTCCAGTTTTATATCAGTTGCCATTAACAATGAATCCGAAATTTTTACTCATACACAATGCATTGCAATAAACTCTTCTATCTATTTTTAACTTTATTTCTTTTGCTTGACTGCGTGGGTGTCTTTTCTTTTCTTTTCAAGGATGACGCAGTCAGTTTTTTTTAAAAAAAAAAAAAGAGAGAAAAGAAAGAATGGCAATTCTGGCGTCTTTGTCGCTTGTAGAAAATAAGTTTTCCGGTTGTCTTACAGGAGCGTCACAACGAATGATTGTTGGTTATAAAGCAAGAGAACAGAGATAATTACTGATCATGTGCGCATGCACATGGCTATCACTCGAGCATGCGCACTCAGTCAAATAAGGAAATCATACACACAGGTTTATAATAGTTATTTATACACTGGCGAAAAATAAAACTACAACATTGATTTTGTTTCGTCATATCATGTTGAGGAGGTATCGTGTGTTGACAAACAAAAGCAAATAGTGTTTGAATTGATCGAAAGAAATGAATAAACAAAAGATTGAACAAAATTAGACAGAATTTTTATTCTATTGGGAACTTTTACTATAGTAAATGCTCGATAAACGTTAACTTTTATGCCCGCCAAAAAACGGTGTCAAAATGATGGTTATTTCCTTGAAACCGCTGTTACTGTATACTCTTTTGACACCCTCGGCAATGTTAATTTACAAAATTATTAAAAAAGACATATGAACCAAGTTCAATGCGATATTTATTATTTACCCTTTTACAAAGATATATTATTTATCATGTGTCAAGTACGATATTTATTATTTACCCTTTTACAAAGATATATTATTTATCATGTGTCAAGTACGATATTTATTATTTACCCTTTTACAAAGATATATTATTTATCATGTGTCAAGTACGATATTTATTATTTACCCTTTTACAAAGATATATTATTTATCATGTGTCAAGTACGATATTTATTATTTACCCTTTTACAAAGATATATTATTTATCATGTGCCAAGTACAATGCGATATTTATTATTTACCATTTTATAAAGAAATAAATATGAAAATATATTTTTTTATTGAAACATTTTTAAAATATTACAAAATTATAAAAGTTTCTCACCCATCTACAATGCAATATTTATTATTTACCATTTTATAAATAACTATGAAACAAGTTTTTTTATTCATAATTTTATAAAAATATCAATGGATTGCAACATGAAAATGAATTTTTTTCAAAATTTAAATTTACAGATACCTGTTATTATCTGTGTATTTAAATATTCTTGTTCACAGATATTTTTTATATATTGATTAATAAAAAATTATTTTCATATTTATTTCTTTATAAATTGATAAATGATAAACATTGCATTGTATTACATGGTTCGCGATTTTAGGGTTGGCATTTTTAGAATATTGTAAATACAAAATTGTTGTAAATAAACAATCTAATAAATAAATAGCGTTTAATATTTTTGCTGTAAACTCTCAAAGAACAAAGAAAATGTATAAATTCATTTTCATAGGTTTGTGTTTTATTAAAATTCTAATCATCAGTTTTTAAAACAACAGACATTGCCGAGGAGTGAAGGTAGTTAAAATAATATTGTATCTTGGATTGACGAACAAAAAGTGCACATGTTGAATCGTTCGAAAGAAATAGACAAATTGAACAAATGAATAAAATGAGATATAAAATTTTATTTTAGCAGAAACTTTTTGCATAGACGGTGTTCAAGGATAATGTCTGACACATTGTAAATTTAAGGAATGCTCTCATGATAATCCATGTCAAAAGGGAGAAATGGATTTTTTTTTAACCAATTCACCCAAGCAAGGCGATATTGCTACTAAGATGCAAGGGGGTACAGGGGATTAAAAGAGAATGAGAAAACTTTAGAAGAAAACAAGGGATAAATCTCTAACCCTGTTCAAAAGACCGGGAGGTGTGTAAACCGGGCGAATGGGGTTGCATTGAACTGTTAAGTTTAATGTCCGACCACGCCTGTAGCGCGGTGTGAAAGAGGGCTAGCCTCTTGGTATTCGTGCTACGTATGTTTCCATTTTTTTTTTTTCGCATGCCCAAAAGCTGAAAAGAGGTCGCTGCTGCTATTAGGATTTTCAGCGCATGCGCGGTTGGTCAAGCCATGTGTAGCGTTTGCTGTACCCTAAATAGATATTTTAATTTGCTTAAGGTTAAATGTACAAAATAAGAATTGCAAATAATAGAGCTCATTCTGTCATTGAGACTCCGATTCGCATCTCACTGTGATCGATTTGTCCAGGGGGGTCACTTCTTGATGATATCGGTTTGGGGGAGAAGTTCCCAGTGGGCGAAATCGTTAGGAACTGCTTGAAAACAATTCCACGTTTTAATCCAAACATTTTGTGAGAAATTGGCTAAATGAAACTGTTCTGAATTCGACAATAATCGTGCTAACAATGTCACAAGTCACCTTAACCAAGGGTCCCAACCCACTAGCCTTGTTCAACTGCTGATCACACCAGATTATGCCATCTCTCCCAGAAAATGTAACTATGTGCTGGAATATGGTTGAACTATAGTAAAACTTTCAAGAAAATCCTATCAGTGTTTTTTTTATCATTTCACCCCATGCAAGGCAGTAAAGCCACTAAGACGCAAAAGGTTACTGAGTATGAGAGAATACAAGAAAAGGAAAACATTATTAAGGAGAAAGAACAATAAAAGAATAGGAATCAAGAAGACAGTAGATAACTACTTTTGTGAATATCAAAGTTGGCTGGAAAGCAAAAAGCCATAAGAAAGTTCCACAAGCGAGAAGTGCAAGAGAAGGAACTATTATCATAGAACGTACGGTTACATCTAGCCATTTCAACAGGTTTCTATTTGTTCCTCTGCATGTGTCTCCTTTGGGGTTTTGCCGTTTAGTCCCTCGATGTTAATGTTTAATCTATCTATGATATTTTTTCGGATGCTTTCGAGTTCTCTTTCAGGTATTCTTTTTTCTGATGATGTCACGCCTGACATTGACTAATTTGTTGGCATCGATGCTTAGTATGAGGTGTGTTTTTCTCGCCAGGTATTACAAGCAGCTTTGGTCGTTGTTGCATTTATCGTGGCGGTGTAAATGACTAACATTACTTCAATATACACTTCCCTAGACCACTTTTTTATTGTTCTTTTTGTGGGATTTTCTTTTAATAAATATAGAAGGTGTTATGGGACCTTACCCATAATAAAATAATGGACTATTCCATACATAATAAATACTGCGCCTCAAGAGGAAGCAGGGAGTTCAGTCCGAAGTCGGGCGACCGGCTGACCGGCTGGTCGGTTAAACTCTCTGCCTTCGGGCGGGGAGGAACCCGAACGAGGCTACGCCGAATGGCGGAGTCTCTTTCGGGGAGGTAAACCGACCCTGAACCCGTTTATACGGGTTCAAAGGGCATATGTTTGGCCGCGCCCACGGGCTCGAAGATCCCACGTTAAACCGGCCTTTTGCCACATGATACCCTCGTGGGGGTGACTAAATACCGTTCAGCCTGAAGTCGGGCGACCGGCTGATCGGTTTAACTCTCTGCCTTCGGGCGGAGAAGAACCCGAACGAGGCTACGCCGAAGGGCGGAGTCTCTTTCGGCGAGGTAAACCGACCCTGAACCCGTTTATACGGGTTCAAAGGGCATATTTTTGGCCGTGCCCACGGGCTCAGAGATCCCACGTTAAACCGGCCTTTTGCCACATGATGCCCTCGTGGGGGGGGGGTGACTAAATACTGTTCAATCTGAAGTCTGGAGTGAGGTCCGTCAGAAGTCCGTCAGGAGTCTGTCAGTCAGTCGAGTCAAGAGTCGAGTCAGAGGCAGTCCGAAACACAGTCGCGTTCAGGCAATTACTACAAGACATTGGAATAGTGATACTGGTCGAGACTACATTGTTCTCTCTACTAAATCTGATTGTTGTTACTAACACTTCTATTCTCTGTATATATTCCTGTTTGTAATATATCTGTGTTATTCCATATCCGTGTTCGAGTTCTTCTTTATTGGTTCTACCTTGGACCATCACCGTGGTACAAGGACCTCGACCATAACAGAAGGTCTCTGTGAGGACTGTTCTCAGCATTGTTTTCCTCTAGTTCTCGTTGAGTAAAGTTTGTTCCAATTGCAGACTTTTTGATCTGATTCCTCATTGGGGATCGCGCTCCTTGTTGACCCACTTGACAACCGATGCGCTTTAAAAAATATTTTTCGTTGTGTCATCATTATAGTTAGTTCGTATGTACCCATACGTGAAGGCTGGTTCGTAGGCGCCAAAGCATATCCATACCATGGTGGACAATTATGTTCAGGTGGCCAAGACTCCTACGTATACTTTTACTTAATTATTTTCTTTTATTTTTATTTATTTATTTTTATTTTTTTAATTTATTTTTTAAATATTGCTATCATGAACAACAACGGTACAGTTTCCGTTTATAAGCGTTTAAATCCCAAGGAGACACGACGTGCTTCACCAGACTCCGACATAATTTCAATTTTCAACGAATTTTACTTTGACTTATTCTCTCTTATGTTCAATAATATGAAACTCTATTCAAATCCCCCTAATTTTTTATTACACAATTATGTTTTACCTATAAATACAATTAATATATAGTTACTAATATTTAAAGAAAAGTTTATTATAAGTGTTTGTATTTTATAGCTTATAAAATAAATATTGTATATAAATAAATAAATAAATAACAAATGAACATTAAAAAAATATTCGAGACATCATTATCACTACAATAACCACCACCGCCTTCATCACCATTACTACTACTACAATCATTACAACTATTGCATTCATCTTTGTTTCTCTTTCTTCTTCATATTATCTATCTATCTATCTATCTATCTATCTATCTATCTATCTATCTATCTATCTATCTCAGTCTGTCCATATCTATCTATCTATCTATCTATCTATCTATCTATCTAATACTAAAAGTCTGAATCGTGCATACGTCGCCCCGGGCGCATAATGATTTAAGTTTCTCTCCACTTCTCTCTTTCCATCTCTATGGGATTGCGTGATTTCAGCTTTCATTAAACAAACAATATTTTAAATATTAAAACTAAAAAACTTTTTTGCCATATTTAAAAACACTTTCAAGTCAATATGATTTAAAAATATTTATTGGCATATTAAAAAAATATTATTATTATTATTATATATCTTTCCGGCATAAAGTATGTCATGTTTGTTGAATAAATAAAAAAGAGATTTAAACTCTCTCTCTCTCTCTCTCTCTCTCTCTCTCTCTCTCTGCAGCGTTTGCTTTTCGCTTCATTTCCCTTTTTATCGCTAACAGCTCTCTCTTGACCCATCTCTTTTTCTTTACGATACTTCGCCATTTGAGAAAAATAAAATCAAGGCGTCTACGATCCGCCCCTAATGCTAACAACTTTTAATTCTTTTTTTTTTCTTTTTTTTCATCACCTGTTCGCGTTTCAATCGTTCGACTTTTCAAACTTTCGTCCCTGCCATTTTTGAAGATATCGCACAAGGACTTCCGGTTGATAGATACAAGCTTACAATACAAAACCAACCACGCTCTCGCAACGGAAACTCATATCACGTCGCTAGACGACGTGCCAGTTATTTTTACCTCGTCGTCGTCGTCCCTAAAATGGCAATAGTGTCTTCGATGAGCATTTCCATTTGGATCTTTTGTCAACGTAGAATAAATATAGTCATTCACCTTGCCTACTCTGACACACTGACGTCTGCAAGTAAAAAAAGAGAAGTAATATTGTGCGAAGAAGTGAAATGAATTTATAAGATTTTATCTGTAGGCGAAGAGCTTTGGATCTTGTTAAAGAAAATTTTTCTTTGCTAGAAAGAGAAAAAATAAAGAATAAAACATAAAAGCAGAAACGAAGAAACCGAGAAGAAATTAAAAAGTCATAGAATATGTTGCGAAAGACGAATTTGAACAAAAGGTGAAAGGAAAAAGGATGTAAACAAAATATACCGTGTCCCTTCAGGAGATACGCGTTCATGACTTTCCGTTGCTTTCTCTCCTTTGTAGATCTAATCAGCATTTTCCTTTCACCACCCTTCCTAGTCCCCTCTCTGCAATTCATTTACACAATCCCGTTAGATAGGCTACATGCTGTTTCCCTCTGCCCCTGATGCCTTCAGTATATCCTGTGAGTATTAAATTCTCCAAGTTTTCTTTCCTTTATTATCCACGGACATACATGAGTCTATCACGTCAACCATCACGGTCCTGCATTAAGGTTGGAATGATATTAGAGGGTCATTCTATGTCATAACATACAGCTGGCCAGTGTAGGTGATTTCTAGACGACCAATTTGTCTTGCGCTATAGTTAGGTGTCCGGAACAGCGACGTGCTCCCCCTCCTTGGTGGGGCGTACACGCATCATTTATCATGTCTCTGTCCTTGGACAGAGTGCGCTCAGGGGCTTGGGACGGAGGGGCAACTGAGAAAATAATACTGAAGAGGTGCCCAGCCCTGGGGAACAGCTGCCCGAGGCCGCGCCCTCCCATTGTACCAGAGGGAGGGATCGGTGCTCGCACTGAGGCCAGCGCAACCAACGGTTGCGGGGGCTGAGGGGAATTTTTGTCCCTGCCCGGGTGTACGCGCTCGGGTCCACCACATTAAACCGACCTTGTGTCACATCTCGTTCTAGTGGGGGAACGAGTAAATACCAGAACAGTAGATCACTTGCCATTTCTTATTTTGCTCGCAAGCAGTATCCTGCAAAACGCATTCTGTGTTCCTGTAAGATTGTAGAAATATCAGGGATGGGTTCATAAAGCTTTTGATTTAATTGGCTGTTGTACTCAGCATCCGAGTGTAGATTCCATCAAGCTTGGAATGTAGAGTTTCAGTTAATGTTCAGTAAATAACTGATTTTTATAGCTAGATCATCTGCATTGTCAATATCTGTCAAAATGTTTGCAGAATGGGATTTAATTAAACCAAATGTATTATCTATTAACTTTGTTTAGCGGCATATCAACATCTCTATGGGTTATTTAATGTAGGCTATACGCTGTTTCCCTCTGCTCCTAATACCTTCAGTATATCCTGTGAGTATTAAATTCTCCAATTTCTCTTTCCTTTATTATCCACAGACATTCATAAGTCTATCACATCAACTATCACGGTCCTGCATTAAGGTCGGACGGTCATTTGGATGGCATTCTGTGTCATAACACAGTTTGCCAATGTAGGTGGTCACTGGGCGACCAATCCATCTTACACCATGGCTAGGTGTCCAGAGCAGTAGATTCTTGTTTCGCTCGTCAGCAGTGTCCTGCATTCTGTGCTTAAATAAGATTGTAGAAATATCAGGGATGTTTCCATAGATCCATCATTGGGTCAGATATTGTCTCCAAGAGATGTTAAATACAGCTCTCAGCATCAGAGTGAAGGTTCGATCAAGGGTTTTAGTTAATATCCAAGCAGTGGCACTATACATTAAAACCGCCTCTACAGTGGCGCGAAAGAATCTCCGTTTGAGGTTGTCGGGTAGATGAGATTTCCAGATTACATCCATTTTTTATTCAAGGCGACCCAGGCCTTAATTATGCGAATTTTGACACCTTTTTCAGTTGAATTTTTTCGCTTCCTAGATATGTAAAAGATCCGATATATTTTATTGATTCACCGGACACTGTTTGTATTGAGCCTTAGTGGTTGAAGTCTATGAATTCAGTTTTAGAGGCATTTATATAGAGTTCAACATTATTGGCAGCATTTTCAAGATGATGTAGGAGTGCTGTAGCATTGGTAATGATGTCTGCAGTGATAGCTAGGATTCACACGTATGCCTGTGAAATCTCGCCATTTAACTAGGCCCTGTGTCGAATTTACCCTCATGGGGGGTCAGGTAAGCCGTATTTCAGTATTTCGATGAACATTGTAAAAAACAAATAAAATAAAATAAAAAATAAACTTAGGATAACGATTTCGATTGGATGTTGTTCCTGCCAGCCTCACGTTTTTTGTTGATATTCTCACATGTTGCAGCTAAAGATAAGATTTTCATATTGTATAGTATGACTGTTCAAATGAATATAAAGTTACAAATATCTCTGACCACTTATTTTATTGATTCTCCCGAGACAGTTTGTATTTGGCCTCCTTCCTTATGACCCTGAAATGCTAACTGTTTCTTTTAGAATGTAATTATAAATGTCCTTTTCGTTCCCACTGTCCTTAAGACTTCGTTGTTGCGAGAAAAATCGAGAATGTATGGATTATTTTAAGTATATAATCAAGGCTACAGGAATATGTTAAAAGTGTTGGCGTTATTTTTTATTAATAATGTTTCCATTATTTTAACACTTTTACATGTGGATGAGGCTATTATGTCTGTATTATCAATGAGTATGTTTGGTAGATCTACTTGTGTATTTAAATGAGACCTAATTGAGCTGTGGTCAGAGAGATGTAACGTGAATCTTCTTGTTAAGCATGTTGTAGTATATCCAATATAATTATTTATGGATTTGGATTGATGAAGTAAACAGTTCCTAACTCTATCCGCAACATATTTGTTGATAATAGAAATACCTCATCCACATGTAAAAAAAGGCTAAAATTAATAGAAGCATTATTAATAAAAAAATTAAAAAAAGCCAAAACTCAATAACATTAACTATGAACACGGTCACGATGTGTGGACCGTGTTTTGAAAATAAAACATTCCTATAACTCTAGTTACATACATTAAACAATCCATACATTCAGTTAAAAGTAAAAATAAAATTAATTCTTGATAATGGCTAAAAGTATAGTCGAAATCGCTCGGATATACAAAACATTTGGTCAATTTCTACATAATTTACGTCCAGAATAGAAGAAAATTATAAGAACACAAGAAATATGAAATAAAAAAAAACTTAAGCGCGGTACCTTCCCAGTCGTTATTAATGAAACTTTTATATATATATATATATATATATATATATATATATATATATATATATATGAACTAAATTTTTTAAACCGACATAATTTCTTATTCCTATAAATGCTATATTTAGTAGATAGACGAGTTTTAGTAGACATCCCTGTTCTTTTAAACAGTCTAACTGATGTCTACCAGCCTGTGCAATCGAAAGTCTTAATAATCCGAAGTTTGTTTAGTGTCTAACGTAGTTCACGTGTGATCAATGTTCAAGCTCGGCTGAATCCAAGAGTTTCAATTACATATTTTTAAAGTTGGCAGACCCAACCCATTTTAATCACTGGCGTTGGCACACCCAAGCCATTTGGAAGAGTGGCGTTGACAGACCCAAGCCATTTGGAAGAGTGGCGTTGACAGACCCAAGCCACTTGAAAGCTTGTCGATCAGCCATCTTTCAGCAATAAAATATGTACTGATTTGACAAATACCTTCCTGAAAAGCATGAAACAACGACCAAGTCTTAATTTTCTTGATAAATTAATGTTTTCTAATGTATGAATCTATTCATACCTTCAGTCTGTTCATATATATGACTTCTACAGGGTGCGATGGATATATTGTCGTCTAAATTACTCAAAAATAAATAATAAATAAATAAATAAATAAATAATAACATTTATATTTCGTTTTAACAGATACATTTACCAAAATTATAAAAAAAAAAAAAAAACATATTGCAGTAATATTATTGGTCTTGATCTGGCAGCTCGGTTTTTGTCACTTGCTCACCGCCGTAAGGTTGCCTATCTGGGATTTTTTTTTTATAAATACTTTTATGGTAACTATTCGGAGAAGATATTTGCTAAGACTTTATGAATTTGAGGGCAATACTACACTAGCGGCGAGATCGCATCAATTTACAATTGAGCTACCTAGATGTAGCCGTAACTTCTATGCTAACAGTTTCTTTTCTCACACCTCTCGCTTGTGGAACTCCCTTCCTGCTCCATGCTTTCTAGCTGACTTTAATCTGCAAGAATTTAAGTGCAATGCCAATCGCTATCTACTGTCCTCCTGAATTCTCATTTCTCTTTCTACTCATTACTAATGTTTCTGTTCCTAATTTATCCACACCCTGCAACTCCTTGCGTGTTAGTGGCTGTACTGCCTTGCCTGGGGTGACACTGATTAAACATATATTAAATTGTAAATTTATTAAATAAAACCGCCATTGGCTTCAGCCACGGCCTCCAGACGACTTCGGAATCTCTTGCAACTCTTCTGGACGGTCTCTTTGTTTAAGTTGGTGAATGCTGCCATAATGTTACAAGTAGTTTTGTTGGTCTCTCGCTTAATTGCACCCTACACATAATAATTAAGGGGGGTTGCAATCTGGCGAGTTAGAGGTGACGTGGTTGCAGAAATTGTCTGAGAGTCATGACTGGGGTCTCCTGCTTGTGTGGCATGGTGTATTGCCAGACATAGGGTCTTCTAGCAGCTACCCTCTTAACCCAGAGCAGCACTACCTGCTCAAGGCACGTGATGTAGGTCTCCGTGTTGAGCCTGAGGCCGGTGGGAAGATGAATGGAGGCATAACTGCCATCGCTACTGATCACGCCAAATAATCACCATTAGATTCGGAATCACCATTAAGCTGATCCAACTCTTTCCGAATCCTCTGCAATGTCCTCCGATTAACACCCAAACACTCTGAAATGTTCGTATTGGACCTACCAGTGAAGGCCAAGCAGTACAGCATGTCGTTTCCAAATTTCTGGCTGAGTGAATTGCGTCATGGTGCTCTTTTTCTCACAGACGGTGCCCAGCTGATCCTATTATACTGTGCAGTCGACAAAATCAAAAACAAACAACGCGCATGCGCAAAATTAAAAAATTAAATGGTGACAATTTATCCATCTCACCCTGTATATTCTTTTTCTTTTATATATATATATATATATATATATATATATAAATCCCTCGGTTAGTGCGGCTAATGTGTACATGAAATAGCACGTGCTAAGCGAAAACACATTAATCGGATATAAACAATATTGACAGACAAAATAGTTATCCATTTTTAAATTTTTAAAATTTTTTTATTAATCGGTATCTATAAAAACAATCAATTTTCAATTACTATGGTTAAACTGAAGTATGTTTTACCGCAATAATCAAATATTATTTTTAGTAGTACTTTATTTATTTTATTTTGTTTCATTTTATATTATTTTATTTTATTTTATTTTATCACTAGATACTTTGTTCTTGATATCATTAGTTTTAGTTTGTTTACTAATATTATTATCAATTAGTCTTTTGATTTTTTTGGAAAAGTAGAGTTGCCCCCCTTGATTTTCCAACGCCCTTTTTTTGTTCACTTACATTTTCAAAACGAACGTCTCTCTAATTTAGAATTTATATTTCGTGTTTCCAACCTTATTTTCAATCTTAATCAATGTTAATGTGGGCTTAAATTCAAATTCAAAATGAAACTACAATTCATTTAAATATTCTAACTCCAATAATATTCCCCCCCCAAACAATAATTCATCTCGCGAGAAACAGAAAATTAAAAAAAAAAAAGAAAAACACGGTGTCAACCCAAAATATAAATAAAAATAAATATAATAGTTCCAGCACTTGAAAATTGCTTCCGCATGAAACTCGGAGTTGTGCAATTAGATATTATGTATATTTCTTAATATATATATTAAATAGCTCTGTTGCTTATCATTGAACACTGTTTTTCTTACATTATAGAGCATTTATATGTATTTGTATACGATCGCTTGCTCGCATGCCTATCTATATTTACCCATTCTTTTATATATATATATATATATATATAGCTATCCTATATATATATATATATGTATGTGTGTGTGTGAGGGTAAGAAATTATGAGCACATTCACCATGACATCTTTATACAAGAGTGCGGAAATGTTTGCCTTTTCTTCGTATCTATCTCAGTCTATTCATATCTATCTATCTATATTTGACGGCATAAAGGCGCACTTTCTTTTTTTTTTTTACTAAAAATATCTTTTAAAATTGCCCTGCGCTTTATATACCATATGCAGGTTTATTAATTTTACTAATTACTAATTTTTTTCTTGATTTGTCCTGGTGAAATTGGGTTGCGTCTTATACACCTGTGCGTCTTATATGCCGTTAAATACGTTATCTATATCAATCTGTTCATATCTATCTATCTATTCATGTTTTCATGCATGCGTATTCATGTTTCTGGTGTGCATTTGCTTTTCTGTTTTTCTCTATAGTGAAAGATTAGATGAATTGAGTAGATTTCGGATTAAGAAAATCCGGCTATTTAAGAAAGAAAATCGTTTCGACATAGAATCCGTTTGCGGTTCTCTTACAAAAACAAAAATTTCTATTTTTAGTAATGTTTGTTTGAATTTTTCATAATATTTATTTTGTATTTTATCCTATTTTGTTCGTTTCTACATCGAATTAGCCGTTTGTTCATACTTTGAATATGTTTGTTTTTGTTTATTCCTAATCGCATAATTTTCCTAAAACTTTTCTTCTGCTTGTATCTTACGTGATTCTTCAAAATTTTATCTTACACTTTAATGTATTTTTGTTTCACGTAAACGTTTGTTTTTTGTTTTTATTTATCTTATAGCTTCCTGTTTCTATCCGAAAAATGTTATTGCTTTTATCTTCTGTTTATCGTTCGTTATTACTTCTAGAGATATTAGCTTCCATTGACATTACTAACCTAACAGTCTTTCCTTTCCGGATGTAGGAAATCATATCCGCTGTAGCCCTTATTATGGTTTGTCTTTTTGCTATCCCTCCTAATTTCTGGTCTGTCAATAATTTACAAAAGCTCGTTAGCTAGGTGATTCGCTGCTCTTCTCTGTCCATCTTAGCTTCAATATGTGTTGTGAGTGTTAAATTCTCCACACCTTCTTTCAAAGAAATTTCAACAGTCTCTTCCTGTTTTTTTTTTTTTTTCGCATCTGTAGAAGTACATTTGTGTTGCCTCAAGTCTCTTCTTCATCTGTGGGGAGATTATCCGGCAGTAATAACTGTAAGATATTTTTCAATCGTTGTAAATTTGCGCTCACGCGCATAAACCCACACACACGTACACACACTTAGACACACACACATAGACACACATATATATATATATATATATATATATATATATATATATATATATATATATATATATATAAGGTTTATATGGGCAACAATTTTATTCTGTATTCTGTAATTAAACAGGGTGCAGAATAATGATAATACAGGCAGACAAATGAATAACTTGAGATTTTCAGGTTTAACATTATATTTTATTTCATTAAAATATTTCGTTAGATGTCAGTGGGGAAGGCTTGTGCAGAACTAACCACACTTTTTGGAAGAGCCGAATACAGAGAACTGGTGCACAGTATGCTACAAAGTCCCCGAACGACTCTCCGCAGATTTTGAATTCAGAGTTGTTCTTTTCTAAAACCGTTTGCCACCCAAGTCTATAGGGCCCATTCTATCCTGCTATTTTACCCATAGGTGCGGGGAAGAGGTGGATTTCTACTTTTTCCAAGGCTACTTGCATGTAAGTGAATGTAATGAATTCGAACTAGAATTCGGCTCTCCTATTACTCAATACTAGCGGCTATTATTGCACCGAGCCTATATATATATATATATATATATATATATATATATATATATATGGATAATTGATAGCAGAAGCCATTTGTTTATGCCAACGGCTTCCCATACTTAACATTTCCCGTTTTCACTCTCGCGTGATCATGTGCGATTTTCGCTTCAAGCGTCACGTATGCACGAGTTTGTTGTTGCTTGGAAATCTTCCATGCAAACAAAAACAGACTATCATTATTGTTATGTCCGTGTATTGTTTAATATATTGGAATGTAATTGTCATCTTTGATGATGGCTTATGTAAGCCGAAATCCTAAATAGTATTAAAAAATATGTATCAAAATGCTGATTTTCTTTCGTCTTTCAATGATCATGTTATTAAGCTTATCAGACGATATGAAAGGAATTTACATTAGACGAAGTGTACATGCGTTTTTAAATAAAGATAAAAGAAAAAACCTTTCATTACCAACGCGATTCCTTCCCTGATGGACTTTATCAAGATAAATGTGAGGATTTTATATTGCAACAGAAGTAAAACTATAGTTAGGTTTTTAAATTTTTTAGATTTAAGACTGGTCATAATTACTCTTGGGGTTAATTGCGAAAGTCAAAGTAAACTATACTAAATTATGTAATTTAATCGCTAACAAACGAAATATAAAATATAATGCTCTGTCGTTTTTGTATTGAGCACGATGCTTTGGTGTGTCAATTTAATATACTCCTTCAGGAGTTATTTTTATGTTATAAAAAAGAGACTTTGTAATCGTAGATACAACTATAGTACGCCGTTGAACAATGCTAGTGTCAGACGCTTTCGAATAGCACTCGCACTAATCGTACTTGCTCGATAATTCTCGCTCGAAAGTAACCACCGTATAGTGATCTGAATAGAGAAATAGTATAGTGAATAGAGTAGAGAATAGCGGTCCGTATAGTATAGAGGATAGACTAGAAATAGTGATCAATTAGATGTCACGCTATTTCCTACTTATGCGTTTTCTCTATGGTTACGTACTCTACTTAGTTCAATAATGGGATCGTCTGTGTTTGCTCACTAACGATCTATGTTCAAACTTAAGTGTCGGCAGCTACACTTTATTCCTATATAACATATCGAACGCTTTCAAGACATTCAAAGCAACAGCTCGAGCTTCCCCATTCTTGTCTAACGCTTGAAAACTAATATATAAAAACTACAGACACAATTACAATTATTTTTGTAAGTGTGTCTGTAGTTTTGTTTAATTGCGCCTTTTGAAAAATGTTGATTGAAAGGGAATCCTTCAAGATATATATGATGTCGTCTTTATTTAAATCTGTTTTCATTTTCTGTGGGTTCAAGTCCTTATATATATATATATATATATATGTGTGTGTGTGTGTGTGTGTGTGTGTGTCCACACAAACAGATTTTTGTTTAAAGTTCCAATATATACACACACACATATATGTGAGTTGTGTGTGTTGGAACCTTAAACAAAAATCAGTTCTTTCTTAATATTCTTTATTCCCTGTTTCAGAAAGACGCAATTTCTGCTTGTACAAATAATCGCTCATATTTGCGTGCGTCGTATCAATAGATACTCAAGTAACCACGCACTCTTTTCTTTTTTTTTTCCAGATCAGATGTTCCAGTATTATCTTCCAAATCAAATAAAATCAGCTTCAGTTTCACTAGTTTGCAACTTAATAATCTGCTTACCGGATATGCCAAATGAATTACATCTCAAAATTCAACTTAAAATTTTACTTCACAAAAAGAGTTCTCGGAGCAACGACGTTCGACTCAATACACCCAGTATTTTATATCAATTTATTAGTTCCCTACCCAGAAGGAATTGATATACACTATTATTATTATTATTATTATTATTATTATTATTATTACCTTTGATTTCTGGTGTGTATACATTTCGTTTCGAGTCTCGCCTAGAGACCTAAGGTTAGAAATGGCATCATGACATTTTCCACTGACCAATTAAAAAAAAAAACATTTTACATAGATAAAACGCTTCGTAAGGTGTGGGTTGTACTCGTGAGAAAAATTTTATGTATTTCTTTAAGGCATGGGCTTCCAGTAATCCCTTCAATTAGTCCATTGGAATCTTTTCCAACGAATCCGAGGGCTCCAACTACAACAAGGATTGTTGATGTTCCCATGATGTCACGTATCGCCAAAGTGTTTTGCGAGACATAAATAGTCCCGGGTGCGCCAAAAACAAAAATGGCAACTTCATTAATTCTCTATTAACGTTGGTGCTGCACATTGGACGTAGTCAGTGAAAATTCTGTTCTTGAGAAATGGTGTCAACAAGACTCCTTACAATTCAAGTACATTTCGGGGAATCTTCACAGAATAAATGATGGCAGTTTTCTGGAAATTTACAATCTTGATCTCAATTCCAATCTTCCCTAAGCACTCTTTCAGTTTTCCTAGTAGCGTCCCAAGCGCACTGTTGTGGCCTTCTTAGGGCCAGAAATAAAGACACAAAGAGAGGAATTAAGTTAAAGAAATATATTAACAGAAACAGTAATACAAACATATACAAACGAGAGTGTTACAGCAAGAATGTTCGGTCCGACTGTCGGAGCTGACTGCTGGAAACTTCCCTCTCCAAAAGGCAGTACCTACTCTTATTTATGAGAGTCCATGCGTGGGTAAATTACCATAACACGCAGCCATTACTACAGGAATTATTTCTACACTCACGTTCTATAGCTTCTTCAGCTCCCGAGCCAGATCCTGGTATTTTCTGTCTTTTTGTTTGGAAGGCATATTATTATTATTATTATTATTATTGTTATTTCTTCCTTTGATTTCTGTAGTATACTCTTTTCCTTCCGGGTCTCAACAAGAGACCTAAGGTCAGAAATGGCTTCATGACATTTTCCACCGATCATCTTTGTCAAAAAATAACCTAAGATCAAACACATTTTACATAGATGCACGATAAACTATATCCTGAAGTGAGGCCTCTGATCGGAAGAATGGAGGTTTAATTGCTGTTGTTCCCAGGTCCACCATGATTTGGGGTGGTAGAAGCTGTTAAGTTCCCATCTATAGGCAAATAGTGAAGCCTCAAACAAAAATCAACAATACATTTTTCTAGTAAAACTATCAACAATACATTTTATGGTCTACCAACTTTGTATCTAAAAAACATACCTTTATCCAGAGAGTATAAAATTCTGTACAAAGTATCTGTAATTGAAAGCATAAAATTACATACAAAATATTTAGATTACGACATTAAATAATCCATAGAAACTAATATGCCAGCCAACAAAATCAAATAACCAAACAACCAGCATAAAAGTACACTTTCATGACATTAAACCATATAATATCCTACAATTTCTAAAATAAACCAATCTGTATTCCAAAATATAACTTCAACAAATCTACAACATATAACCGTCTCTAGTAATCATGTCCACACAAACATGTATATGCAGAAAAGCTGATTATCATCTACCATGTATTCAACTGTGAAAGCAGAATAACATATATTATATTTTTATTACTTCAAAGCTCTCAAGAAAATTAAATTTTGGCAATAAATGATTAATAAGGAGTTGATTCCGTTAAACAAACAAAATCAATCAATAACAGATAAAGCTCTTCATAATGTGTGAGCTGTAATTGTGAGTACAATTATTATTATTATTATTATTTATCTTTTTACACTGCTTATTGGATGTTATTAGCTGATTTCGCATTTATTATCAAGCTAAATCCCGCAAAGTTAGCTATCAAGTACTTTTCTGATTGTTTGTACTGTGCTAAGCAAACGCGCCTTCGACAACATAAAAACTCATCGGTAAATCTTTTGCTTTCAACCAATTGGCAAATTTCTCTGGCTCTATTCCTAATGCTCCGATTAGAATTAGTCACAGTGTCTACCTTTTAGCCATTCTATATTGTCTTGATTTCACACTTTGTCTATATAATTCTCAACCATCTCTCCTTCTTTCTCGACTAATTTGGGATAAAGGTGACAAGCAATGCCAATAACGTAACAAACTCAGTCTTTGCTGAGAGCAATTATATCCGGGTGTAAATGTTCAATGGCGTTGTCCATTTGAATCTTCCAGTTCCCTGAAATCTTTACCATCAACAGTGACCCTTTCTGACTTATGATTGAACCATTTATCGCCCATGACCTGAAGGGACACGCTCATATACAATTTTTTGACAAAGTTCTTAATATAAAACCGAAGCCACTTTGTCATGAGTCCATTTCTTTTAGTAAATCTTTTGTGTAAGCGCGGAGCTCTCCGATACATGTTCCGTCTGCTTCACTTACATATTACTAAAATGTAAAAGTTAACATATTTTCTGACTTCTCTTCTTCAAATCACCTCGTCCTAAGATGCAATTAAAAATCCCGCTGTTTCCTTTTTTAGATGACCTTTTCGCAACCGTTCTAAAAACATCATCTGCTTCAGCGTTCAGTATGGATGTTGGTGAAATGTTTTCTTTGTTAACGTATTTTCTGACTGCTCTCCTTCTAATCACCTCGTCATGAGATTCAATTAAAAATTTCCTTCAGATTAGTATTATTTTACATTTACATTTACAAAAACATTTTTGTGCGAAAGTAATTTAGGAAACAATGACTTTGAAGTTAATTCAACATTTTTCTCTTTCAACATGTTTGTTGATATTACCTTAAATAAAGATCACTATAGATTGTTATATTCACTTATGATTAAAGTCATTTTTGAAAAGGCATGACCCCACTTCTCCCTCTTACCTGTATCATTGCCATATATTGATGATATATATCATCGCTAACATTCACTGTTTGATAGAGAAGCAAGTGATAAACTAGTAACCCATAGCTATCTTACCTACCCAGGTGATGCGCTTGTGTACCGAACATAAGATTATGTAGCTTCAGTCTGTCAAATGAGGTTTGCTTTTCTTTGTATGGGAAGCGTGCTCTTCAAAAGTTCTCTAACATCAACCACTGTTGTTGGGAAATATGGAACCCATTGATGAGATGAGACATTGCTGTTCTGTTCCACTCGTCTCTAATGGGGATATTAGCCGTGTCCTTATAAGGAAACATCTGGTATTCAATAAACGAGCAGCCAGTGCACCCGTCCGTTGAAATTTGTAAAATCTTTTTTATTAAAACGATTTTTCAGAAAAAAAAATTAGGTTTCTCAAGTCCAGTAACTGTTATGGTTCTTTCCAGTATTGATGGGGGGGGGGTTCCTTTGTAACCTGAAATAGAAAAGATATTATCGGTATAATTTTAGAAACTAAGACCTGACGATGTTTTCTACATAAGTCATCACTGAAATATGTGTAAGTCTGTGTGGGTGTGTTTCTCTGTGGAGGTGTTTGTCTATCTGTGTTTGTGCGCGCGTGTGTGCGTGTGTGCGTGTGTGTTTTTTTTTGTGTATGTGTATGTGTATGTGTATGTGTACGTGTGCGTGTAGTTATTTATCATCATCGGAACTGTTAAACTACTTAAAAGCACACTGCAAATTGGTGTTATTTCTCACGTTCATCATGGCTGCTCGTTCCCGAGCATGCTCATCTGCTCGGGTTCATTTGAACTTCTTCACTACCCATATAGCCAGTTGATTCTACTGCAACTATGCTGAGCGCACCTCAATTACAGTTCAAATATGTGCCGCATCAGGGTCACCTACGGATTTGAATTCGGAGTTGCCCTTCTCGTATACTGATTTCAAACAACGTCTGTTTTGATATTTAACCCATAACTGGGGGTGAAGAGATTGATACATACCGTTTTCCAAGTGTATCTGTGCGAATGTGTATACAACAGCAACCTCAGCAGAAATTATTTATAATTAGTTTTCCTGAATATTCTTTTTGATAAAAATAAGAATGAAGCTCTTGCGAACGCATATTAACGGGATAGCGTGAAATCTTTCAGTTTAGGCGGGGAAAACAATACAAAGCCAGAAAGCAGCATAAAAAAAACAGCTTTCTCCTGGAAAATTACATACAAATTATCTTTATTTCCCATCCTTACTCTGTTTTTGTTCAAAGGAGAAACAAGTGATGGCGTTTTCTTCAGACTTTGGAACTCCACCTCAAAGACTTTTTTTGCTTGTTTGTTTGTTTATTTGTTTCATTTCATCTTGTGACGTTTTTTCCTTTTTTTTTCTTCTTTTTGCCTCTCCGAAAGACACTCTTCCTCCAACTACCCCTCCCATCATCATCATCATCATCATCATCATCGTTATAGATTTTTTCTATTTCGTATCGTTTTCTCTACTATTTAGCTTTCTCCTCCCACTCTTTCTCTCCAACATTAATCCATTTGCACGTTCACACCAGATGGCTTGTGTATTTCACTTGAGATCACATGAAATCTTCAAATCTTTACACCACGGCAGATTGCCCACACCAGCACCATTGTGAACCGGACTGTGTCTCATTTCTTCCTTGAATGACCAACTGATACCTTCTTGATCCCAGTGTTTTTCTTTCCCACAGTTCCCAGTGCACAAATTACTATGAATAGGACGGTAAACTTCTTGTTCTATAGCCTTTTTTCCGGCTGTCTTGGTACTTTTTCTAATTTTCTTTCTTTCGTCTCCAGCTTGTTCCAGAAGCGTCCACGATGTGATAGGTCTTCTTTTCGATGTTTACGACGATTAAACCCAGTCTCCTTTCTTCGATACAGTGATCGATCCGGAACTCGATGCTTCAGAGTATTTACACTTTATTTTGTTTACTTTTTACAAAATACGCCTATTCATATATGACTGAGTCTGTTCTTATGCAACTATCCTTCTATGTATCAGTCTACTAATAGATAGATAGATAGATAGATAGATAGATAGATAGATAGATAGAATTTATTTATTTTAGGATATTAAAACAAAAACATGTTAAAAATCGCTACACTATTACAATTATGCTTCAAAACTACAAATGTGACTCCTCGGGCGATGTTAAACTATATTCAGCTCTATTCTGTACTGAGCCGTCTTTTAAATTAAATGTTACGTACAGTGGAAATATACTCCATTTGTTCTCATTTTGCCTGTATATATATATATATATATATATATATATATATATATATATATATATATATATGTACATATATTATTTACATTATTCGGACTATTGTCCTCATCTTTGTCGCCATATTTATTACAACGTTTCGGCCGTTGTACGCACCGGCCTTCTTCAGGTGGTTGGAATGTCGAACTGAACCCTTTATTTCGCTCACTGGGGTAGACTGTTCTAGTTCCATGTGCTTTTGAAAGTTGTCCTGATGTTATATGAACCGCAGATCCTTTGTATTTTCTCTGATATGAGGACAATAGTCCGAATAATGTAAATAATGTACCTAATAACTCATCTCAGAAATATAGACAGATATATATATATATATATATATTATAAATTAGTTGATTTAAAATATGTTTTTTTTCGCTACACAGTTCTAACCATGTTTCAAAAATGGAAGCTAAAAGCCACGAATTTAATTTTGTGATTAAATTAAAGACATTAGTTCCATTTCATCCTCAAACGAATTTTGGAGTAACTTTTTAAAATTACTGGGTTTTAAATACACAGCTAAAACAAAATTTTTCAATGAAATCTAACTTCCGTTAAAGCCTGTCGTCTCGATTTTTTAAACTTATATTGTTAACGGCTAAAATTCTTACGGCCTTTTTTTTCCGTATATTTAAAGTATATTATGATTTTTTAAAATTTTATATTTAAATATTTCTAAAGTAAAAATTTTCATTACTCCGATTTAGTAGACTTTATTTATTTATTTAATTACAAATTAAAAGAAGTTTAGGTTAGAATTCATTTTAATTAACTACAGTTTTAATTACAACTTTAAAATATTTTCATTATTAGTTTTTATAGCCTACATTTCAATTAATAGAAGTAAAATGTTACTTACCATCAGTAAAATTATTTTTCTATATCAAGTAGTTTACTGTTCTCTTATTTACAGTTTCGTTTCAATTCGTTCTAAATGCGACACAAGGCCTTTTTTAACGTTAGTGTCCCACACGTACATGGAACCAGGGCCCAAAAATAGTCCAATTTCCTCGGTAGCTGATTGGATCATTGTCAGTAGCAGCAGGAGTAGTTTTCGCACCAATTTTAATTGTAGATTTTCATTGGCAGTAAAATGAAAGTAAATCTTCTCAGTACTCTAACATTTTTTTTTCAGTCAGATTGTCATTTATCGGGATTCCAATTCTTTTAAAAAAAATTTCTAGGTTCTTTGTAACCGTTCCGAGTGCACCAATAACGACGAGCACAACTGTCATCTCCATGCTCCACGTTTTATTTTTGTTTTTTGCTTTGTTATGTTTACTAATTTCACCCAATACCAGGCCAAAGAGCCACTCAAGGTAGAGAGTTACTGTGTGGACATATTAGCGTAGGAAAGAACAGGTGTTAAGTGTATAGAGCTGAAGCAGACTTTAGGATGAACCAAAAACCAAATCCTAAACATGAAACAAGGGATAAACTTTTACTCCTGTTCAAAAAACTAGTGAAGAGTGTGAACCGGGCGATAGAGGGAACCTCCCTACTTCTTTGTTTTTTTATTAATTAGTTATATTTTTTATGTTTTTTTTTTTTTTTTTTTTTCATAATTTTTTATAAGGGTAAGACAGAACCATTTTCTGAATTGCTTGAAAGCAATAATTCTGCTAGAATCAATATTAGTGTACCAAATTGTCATCATCCCTTTCAAGAAAAAAGTATTGCGGACTCATGTGGTTGTATTTAGTCTCACGGTGTGTGTTTTACCCCAGATCATGCTAGAACAGACTTTGCATTCAGTAGCATATCAGAGCATCAAGGAAACAAGATACAAGGTGGACATGAATTCACTTCCCAGCCACCGAGAGCTGAATCACGTGACCGGACCAGCTGTAGCTGGGCTGCAATATATCAGCAACAATTTTTTACTGATGTTCACTCAATACAAGGCTCGAGAGTCACACGTGACAGAGCTTTATTGAATGAATTATGTTATATGAATGTATGAGCAAGAATTAGGAAGTGCAAATTATGAAAATATGGAAAATAAGTAACGATTGTCCATTCACTTGAAGAGGTTAAGCTTGTGATTGTTACGCTGCGAAAAGGCGTCCACTCGGGAATCAATTTCATAAAACAGCGGGTCTTGAGAAAAAGCAGTCTAAGTGTAACTACTGCCATACAGTTACAATACGGAGGAAATTATGGTGGTTCGACTCTGTGGATGTTGCATGGCGGCTCTTAATTGCAAATTGGTAGAGCTAAAGGATGGAGTTCGTCCGAACATTTGCCATAGAAATAGCGATAAAGTAGCGATTGATTTGCGACGTTGCGTCTGTACGAAAGCAACTGCTGTTCCCCGACAAGATGGCGTAAATGGCTTTAAACTCAATCAAGGTTTAAAATAAATGAGGATTGGGCAGATTCAACCCATATATGGCAGCAATATACAATTGGACATGATATAAGACTCATACTGGAATATGTAAATGATAAAACAGTAACTATTTGATGGTAACGAAAATTGTGTCCAATTATTTCTATAAAAAATAAAATAAATAGTTGTTAATAGAAACGCTTTTAATAATAATAGTTGGCATTATTTTCAATGGCCATATCCCATCTGTGTAGAAAATTATTTGGGCTTGAGTCTAAAATAAGAGGCCAATTCTATTTCGATCTCTTCTCTTGAAGTTAACCAAAGTTCATTCAAACGGCTTTGAAAACTTTCAAACAGATGATAATGAGAAAAACCGATGTCCTAGAAATATAATGAATGAAGTATTTTTGCCCAGCAGAGTCCTCCCCGGAGGACTTTGGTTATTTCTGCTGTATGTGGCATATTTTTAGAGTAACGTTCACCCTGTACACGGCCACTCTAGGCTGAGGGTCACGTTAGGAGGCAGTTTGTACGGATAGAATAGGAAGATAACGGTTAACCCTAGACTGGAATGGGTCAACATTGTAAGGGATCGGGAAACATCAACTTGGAAGTCTTTTCCACAGGGCAATACTTCACGGAAAGAAGCTGTTCGAGTGGAACTTACTTCTCAACGATGGAAAGCGGACGCGATGTGAGTGGTTTGCCATAATGTAAGTGGCATGGCGGTTCCTTGCCATGAAGGTTAGAACTGACGGTACCAAGGAATGTAGTTCGTGTGAGCAATTTCTGTGGAAGTGGCGACAGAGAAGCGTGTGAGGGAGAGCTTAGAGAGTGGAAAATAATTTGTCACCCACAAGGGCCCAGAGACGCTTTTGGACTCTACCGAGACTGGAGACTGCGATTATGTGTTACGATGAAAGAGATTCTCATTTCTATTAGCTAAAGATGGACTTTTTCCCCAAAGCTGCTTTTAAAAGCATTAATTATTGGCATTAAAATTGGGATATTATTATAGTTCAGCAGCCCGTAACTGCATACCCCACCATAAACTCAGAAGAATATGTCTTGGATAGGTTTGCCTATCGTCCAGTTCACACACCACCCCTATCTTTTGAACAGGAGTAGAGGTTTAGCTCTTGTTTCCATTTTAGGGTTGCGTTTCCGCTTGCTTCTAAAATCTACTTCAACTCTATACTTCTAACGTCTCCGCTTAAACCCCGAAATTTTATTTACTTATTATTTACATTTTTTTCTTCAATAGAAATAGGTACGTTCGCTTATCGTCCGGTTCACACTCCTTCCCCGTCTTCTGAACAGGAGTAGAGGTTTATCCTTTGTTTCTTGTTTAAGATTGGGTTTCCGATTCCTTCTAAAGTCTTTTCATTTTATTTCACTCTCAGTAGCCCTTTATGTCTTAATGGCATTATCGCCGTGCTTGGGTGAATTGATTTAAAAAGATTTCGCCAATTGGATATTGAGTGGTCCTTCCAGCACGACTGCGACAACTGACGACTGTACCACTGATTTCTTCGCTGCACATTGTGGTAAAGTATCCATTACTCATCCCCGGTAATGACTCTATCCAAAAATGCCACTTCAAGCTGATGATAATGAAATGATGCTCATAAATTGACCCATTTTTTTCTCTGAATTTCTGGGATGAGGAGTTATTATTATTATTTACACTATTTACATAGGTCGACATACACCGGATGAAGTCCAGAGAGCACAACATTGTGTTAACAACAACAAATATAAGGACAATAGTCAGCAGGTAAATAGTATAAATAATTGACACGTTGTTTGCGATTCTCTGAAACCAACTTTCCAACCTTTGACACTTTCACAAGTCTTCTCATTACGCGATGGATAACATTGAAGTGCCCGCTTAAATGCAATATTAGGTTTGAATCAACAGCTACTCATGTGTATCAGAATCAAGTCTTCATGGACGATCTTCTAGACTTAAATCTCTTTTTCTGAAGCGTGAAAACCATGACGTATTCTTTCACATCATATATGCTTTCGATGGATTTTGCTGCTACATTTGCACGATTCCCACGCTGAAATTTTTAAGAGAATGATATGAAGAAGGTGTTTGTTACTTAGAGCAAACATCGAGTCGATTTGAAAGATTTTCTTTAAATGATATTCATATAATATGAAAGAAAATGAGATATATTAGACACTGGCAAATATTAGTCAAAGATTGGACTTCATTGAATCTTGTTCAAAATATTCCATCGAAAAATCGGACAGAACATTTTTAAAACCTGATATCTGATACCACAGTTTTACTTGATATTATTTCAACACCTGTCGCTTCGCTGATGACAGGATGATCAAATTTCAAATCGAAATTGTTTGTCCATTTAAAATACAGCATTTATTGGGAAATATATTCAGTTTAAATACAGGTGTCATAAAATGACTTCAAAGAGTCGCGAATTTCTTCTTTTACTCAATACTTGTTAGGCAATGGTTGTTGCCAGACAGAAAGACAAATAGGCGCCCATTTCAATTAATTTAAATTGTGTGTATGCACGTTTACGTGTGCGCATGTATATTTTAATTCAATGACAGAACAAAACTATTTCTACAAAATTAAAAAACTTAAAAAATATAATTCTATTTATTACCGAATAATTTTCGAAATGTTCAATAAAATCTTATAATTGTTTTTAGGTTTCAAAAAATTAATTTTTTTTTTGTTCTCCGAACTTATGATTTTATTGCTCCGTACAGGATTAGTGTTGTCTAGACTAAGTGGAAACGGATTGTGTTATTCCACTGTGTTATTTCAAACTCAAACGAAAATATGTGTGTGTATGTGTGTGTATTTAACGACACAGGCACATGTAAGTCACTCACGCACAGACATACGTATATACATTACATACGTGCATGCAAAGTCGCATGCAGACAGTGTGTAATGAATAGAGAATTAGCTCTTATTTTATAATATAGATTAGCACTCACCCAGAAACACATACACAGATAGGCACGCACGCACGCGTGGATGAGACAACCAATTAAAACAAGGTTGCTCAGTTCTTTGAGAACACGTCTTTTAATAGTTTTAACTTTTCTTCTAACTTGCTCAGATTATCATTTCTTTTTCGATAAATAATGACAAACATCAAAGCAAATGAAAAATCACGCTGTAATCGTTGCCTTAAAGGCAATTATAGTGATTTAAAGATTGCTCAATTCCTAAAAGTTGCACGGTCATTTGTTGTCAAAGTTTGCAAAGAGGTGAAAGCCGCCAACGGGAACTCTACAGCAGTAGCCAAAGATAGAACGCCTGCTAAGGGTCCTGGCACCATCAGAACAACCAGATTTGTACGAAAGGTGGAGAAAATTACCGATAAGAACCCTAGAAAGTCAAGTAATGACATTGCTAAGGAGTTCAAGGGTCAAGGGGCACGCTATATGAAGTGAGGATCTTCAATATTTTTTAATCGAATTCATCCCATACAAGGCAAATGGGGGGCTGTGAGTGAAAGTGTTATAACATAATACCTATTCTATTGTAATAGACTCTCTCAAAGATAATAAGTAGTAGTAGCAGTGGCCAGTTGGGCTCAGTGGTGTTGAGCGAGTCAGTCAATATCGGACATTGAAGTACCAACCATCACAACTAGATTGCTGCGTCATTAACTCTTATTTCAAGTTCCTAACGTTTTGTATGTCGAACCTAATTTAGGACGACTTATTAAAATACAAGCCTCCACTGTGAAAACTATTCTACAACAGAAAGAATTACAAAACAGAAGCATTATTGAGGAACAAGAACAATAGAAGAATAAATAGGAAAATGGTAGAAAACGATAGACATTGAATTTACATTTTTGAAGATCAAAGTTGACTGGAAAGCAAGAAGCCGGAAGAGAGTCCAACAAGCCAGAATTGCGAGAGAAGAAACTGTTAGCATAGAACATGTGATACGGAAACGACAATTCACGTCTGAAAAGACAAAATATAATAATTTGATCCACGCAAAGAGTATTGTTGATAAGTTGTAACATCAAGCAGCTGGAATGCTTTTGATCAGGATCAAAAGCAAACCGAAGGAATGACAAATGGTTATGCAGAGACCCTAAGGATGCTCCAAAGGTCATTCACACAAAGTTTCCCGCTTTGAGAGTTGTTTACCATTGTAATGACAGATGGTTATGCAGAGACCCTAAGGATGTTCCAAAGGTCATTCACACAAAGTTTCCCGCTTTGAGAGTTGTTTACCATTGTAATGACAGATGGTTATGCAGAGACCCTAAGGATGTTCCAAAGGTCATTCACACAAAGTTTCCCGCTTTGAGAGTTGTTTACCATTGTAATGACAGAGATTGCTGCTGACTATAAGGATGTATTGGAGTGTGTTGTGAGGACTTGAATAGAAAGCGTGAACAAAAGAAGACTGTGCCTCTACCAACAAGACTCTGCATCGTCTCATAAGGCCAGCACCACCCAAGAATGGACGAGTTAGAATCTCCACGATCACGTCAACCCAAACATATGACCTCATAAATGAAATTGTTGGACTACGATGTATGGGGCGCAGTCGAGAGAAATGTCAATCAATAGCCCCATAGCGCTATAAAATCTCTGAAATCCACCATAACTAACACAATATCCAAAATAGATGAAAATCCATGGTACGTAGACTTAATGAATTTAATCACAGAACTAGATTGACAACAAATTTTCATGATTTTGCAATTGAAATTGCTAGATGTATTAGTTTTTCCTCTGTCATTTTTCACTATCTGTTATAGTGGAACACACCTATTCTATAGTTAATAGACGCTCCCACCTATAATAAGTAGAAGTAGTAAGAGTAATGAGGGGCTCAGTGGTTCGATCAGTCAGTCGATGTCGGACGACCGTTAGTCGGATACTAAAGTATCAGCGACCACAACTAGATTTCTCTGTGTCATTACATATTATATCAAGTTCCTAACTTTTTGTAGGTCGAACCTATTTTAGGACCGACTTAGTACAAATACAAGCCTCCACTGTGAAACCACTCCACAACACTATCTTCCAATTTTTCAGTCATCTTTGATCTTCTCTCTGCTTAATTCATGTTCTTTTATTGTTCTCTCTCCTTAAAAGTATTTTTTTATTCTCATATTCTCTCATAGTCAGTAACCTCCATGCATCTTAGTGGATTTATTGTCTTGCTTGCGGTGAAATTATTAAAAAGATTTGTTTAGAGCATGTTTCAGACTTCGTATTGAGGCATTCATCGATTCTAACGGCGGATTCATCAATAAGTGACTCAAGATTAATTATGACAGTCTTTTCTCAAAGAAAGCTCTTCTTTTATGTCTACAAAGAGCTGCGAAACAGTGTACATATTTTATTTTGCAGGTTTCGAGCCTACAGACATACAAACATTAAGATTTAGATATTAGATTAAAAATCCTTTAATATTCTATATAGGAGTCTACAAATTATTATTTTTTCTAAATCAGTTATTTATCTTTTCTCATATTTTATTTTCTCTTCGTCAGTTTTAATTGCCATGATTTCGTTTGCTTTATTCATACGATTTATTATTCGTACGTCACTTTTTAAGACCATTTCGTTATCTTTTCCGCGCGGCTTTCACCGGAAACGCGCCTCTGGAAATGAACGGATTAAACGAAAGCTTAATCAAAATTAAGATCGATAAATAGGAAATAAATCAGTTAGATAAAAGATATACATCTTCACTGATATTTGCAAGGAATCGATCTCTTCAGTCAGCAAACGAAAGTAATTTTCTACGTCAAGAGAGATAGAAACCTTACTCTGTCCTTCCTCTGCCATTTTAAAATTTTTATTTGGCAGTACGTTTCTCTCCCTCAACTCTTACCCTGTGCCGGCTCGCTGTGAAGTTAATAAATAAAGACCTTGTCTCGCAGCTCATTACTACTGGAGGGAGTTTAATTCTCATTATATACCCCACGATTCTTACCTTATGCCAGACTAAGCTAAACTTCGCAAAGAAGGATCTGTAATGTAATCGATCCTGACTTGGCATCTCGACTTCTGTCACCTTCTGAACGACATGACGTGGCTTCCCTCTGTCTTTTCTACAAATATTTTCATGGCAACTGTTCTGACAAGCTTTTTCCCCTGGTGCCCCGACTACATGAATCAGATCACGGCGGGCTGCCGTTACGCAATCTTCAGGCGCGGATATTTCCCATATGAAAAACCCGATCCCTTAATTATTCTTTGGGGCTTATCCAACAGGGACCTCAGTGACTTAACCACTGTGTCTTTCGTGGAGCGACAAATTTTGCGCGTACACTTGTCGACTAATAAGACTGACACAATTCTTTTTTCAACCTTCTTTTTTGAGACCTTCCAAAATCCCACCTTCTTTTATGTGTGCGTAACTCTTGGACCTCTCCAAAACTCTGCGATGTTGATCACACGTTTAGGGAGTTGGTATTTTAGACAGTTTTAGCCTCCACACTCGTTTTTCTTGGTCATTTTTCTGGGTTTTTTTTTTTGTTTTTTGTTTTGTTTTGTTTTTGCTCCAAATCACTAAAATTTTCTGTAGGTTTTGTTGTTTTTTCTTTTTTATCGGGTGGGTCCATCTTAGAGGTAATCCCAAACAAGTCTTTCTTGGCTGCCGACATTTGTCGGCCATTTTGAGACGGGTGATTGTATTCTATTTAAGATTTTTTTTTCTTTTCAGGTAAAGTATGCGTGCAAGTGTGTGTGTTTTCGTGCAGATGTAAAGTTCAAAGTTTCAATAAAACAGGTACATGCAAATAAAAAAATCTATAAAATACAGTAGCAGATCAGAAAACCATCACGTGCGAGACGAGACTTCAACTGGTCACAAATGAGAACTAGCCAAAAGTAAGCTTTAATAAACTTTGCATTCTTCTGAATATATGTGTTCGAGACAGATCCATCAATGGAGGAAATGGCTCATACTACACTAACTGCATCGTGTGTTTTGGATTTATGCATGCATACAATTGCACAAGAGCGGTAATTGCAATGTTCAATGTTAAGCAAAAATAATATTGATGATGATCTGGTCGATTTAGAAATATGTCGTGGTTGAATTGCCAACTTGGCGATTGTTAGTGAGTTTTATTTGATGAAAGATATTTGCTTTCCTAATGCGACGATTCGATCTCGTTAGCAACGAGCTCTCAACCTTCCATCAAGAAGTAGATTCAAAAACTAAGAATCACTATGGCTGACATACTCATCTTTGTAATGATTATTATTGTTTGTTATTTATTATGAACGAATATTTATAAATTTATTCGCAATTTGGCATTCATACTTGAAGTGAAGTTCTTTTATTTCAGTGACAGTATATACGCATTTATGTTTATTTATCTTTAAATTATGAGCAAAAATCTTATGATACAGATCTGTCACTAAGAATATCTTAGCTGTTAAGTATATATTCAATTTTGGATACTTAGTGAATATATATATATATATATATATATATATATATATATATATGAAGAAATATAGTTTTAAGGTGTGCTAATATAGATAGAGCGTATGTAAATATAAAAGTGAACATTGAAGTCAACACTCAGAGGCCACAGACTGTTAGCTAAACGCAATCATCAGGCCACATTTTGTTTAGCATGAAACAGTCTGTTACCTCCTCACGGGCGGAACGCTAACGTTGTAACTTCTCGGTTACGCACCAACAACACTTTATTCCTGAGTAGCTAACAAGTCCGACAAAGTAAAACTGGCAACTGCTCACGAATTCGACCTCCAATCAGTAGATACCTGTGACAAAGAATAACTTGTAAATTTTAACGCGTCTAAAACAAAACTGCTTTCATTTAATCACCACATCGGCCCTTTTTTACCTGCTATCATCATGGCTGTTGATAAACTCCAGGTGTTTAACACTTTGCGTCTTATAACGTTTTCAACGGGCATGAAATGAAGTGATTATATTAAAACAATAGCTAGGTCTTCTGCTATGAAATTTGTTTCCCTGAGTCATCATACTTATTATAAAACCCAGGTTGTGTGCGTGTGTGTGTCTGTTCGTTTATATATTGGATCGGATTTCCTACATTTTTCAACCGATTTCAACTAAACTTCACAGGACTACGTAAAATTACCTCGCGGTGGTTCTGACAGCGCCAAAAATTGGAAAAACACAATTGTTTTTGCACGAAATCAATTTGCAAACACGATAAGAAGCATTGCTGTCGCGAGAATGAAAGGGGGACAACTCATATCGTGTTATACTTATTATAAAACCCAGGTTTTTGTGTGTGTGTGTGTGTGTGTGTGTGTGTGTGTGTGTGTGTGTGTGTGTGTGTGTGTGTGTGTGTTCGTTTAATATATGGGATCGGATTTCCTACATTTTTCCACAGATTTCAACAAAACTTCACTTTTTTTTGTAGTGTTTCTTATTGTCTTGCACACTTTTTTCTTTATTTTTACATTCAGAATGCTTTAAAAATTCCATTTACAAGACAATTGTTTATAATAAAATTCTATTCAATCGGTAGACTCATAACGATTAAAAACAATGTTTTTGTTTGAGTTTGGGTTTGACCAATTCGTAAAAAAAAAAACTAATTAAGACATGCGTGTCCATCAACCTTAAACAATAATCTTTGTCAATTTTATTTTTCAGTCTTTATGATGGTCGATACTTGATCTATCTCTTACTGTTACATCCCCGGGCAACGCCGGGCTCTACTGCTAGTGCCAGATAATTCTTTTCATTAGAATACTTTTTGCACATTTGTACATTCGTCCGTGCATTGAATATTGCTGCCATATCTGATCTAGTGCTCCTGCTATATATGTCGAGTTTCTTGACAAAATTCAAAGGGTCTGTAATGTAATCGATTTTAACGTGTTATCTCAAATTCACTCACTTTCACACTGATGTGGCATGACGTGTCTTCTCTGTATCTTCTACAAATATTTCCATGTTCTGATGAGCTTTCCTCTTTGTTGCCTCAACTGCATAAATTTAAGCGTGTTACTAGACTGCCAACTAGGTGTCACCATATTACTGTTGAACTAGCTAGATTCAACCGTAAGTTCTATTCTAATAGTTTCTTTTTCGCGCACTTCTCGCTTGTGGAATTCCCTTTCGATTTTTTGCTCAGCTGCCACCCACAACCCTTAAAAATTTAAATGCAACGTACTAAATACAGTCTTTTTCCTAATCTGGTTGCCAACCAAGGCTAGAGAGACCAGTCTAGTTTGCTATTTAACCCAGAGCGGAGGAGAGAAGAGATACATTCCTGCCTTTCCTTTTTATAGACTGGTTGTCATCTAAGGCTAGAGAGCCGAGTCTACTTTGCTATTTAACCTATAACTTAAGGTAGAAGAAAAGGATTCATGTCTTTCCGAAAGGTATTTGTGCAAAATTTAAAGAAACATATTAAACTAGAATTTGAACTCGGATCGCTTATACCATTGTCCGCGCTAATAACTGTTACGTTATCTTCCTTCCTTATTTCATAATAACAATTTAATTATGAGCTTAAACAAACAAAATATTTCATGTTCAGAATAAGGTGGCATGTAAATTACGTATTACCTTTTTATAATTCTCTCCATGGTATTTCTCAGGGAAATCAGCATCTGTCTTTTCTCCAAGTAACATGTGGCAAGTTTTATTGGGTTACCTGGTACCAGTGGTAAGGAACGATTTCAAACATGGTCTCAAAAGAAACTGATTTTCTCCTACACAAGAAACAAAGTTTTTGGTTTTGTATTTGTTACTAAGATCATAAAAAAATCTTATCACGTGAACGGAGATCAGCTCTGTAGCTAAGATACCGGTGCCAGTGGTCCATGTTCAAGTTCATGGCCCGTAAGAGACAGGATCTGAAATGCTGATTTTCAAGGCTGGTGGAAAACAACTCTCTTCACCTGATCTTGTGCAAAACTCAATTAGCATTAGCAAATATTCAATTCAGTTCAATAAAATAATTTATTTTAAATTAAACCTCAGATATAAAGTAGTTAGGTAAAAAAACAAAAGTTAGAATACTGACTTTCAAAATAAAGAGTTCTCTATTTGGAAAATTGGTGCAGCACAATCTTCCTGCCATTGTTATTCCTATTTGAAAAATAAGTCATCAACTCATCATAAATAAAAATGTAACCAATTATTAGCAAAGGAAATTTGAGTGATAGATGGAAAGTTAGAGAGTTAGTAGTGTATAAAATTACTGTAATGAGTTCAGGGACTTATTGGGGCCTGAGGTCAGAGTCTTGCAGATGGCTTGGTTGCTATCTTCAGCGTCTCGGGATGGATGGATGTATGTTGTTTGCAGAAGACCTGTTTGTCCTCTGTTCAGCATCTTTTGATGGACACTCGAGAGGTGTTTCTTGGCTAATGAGCAAGTCTGTGAAAGCGACGTCTGCTCTTGTCTTCACAGATCCAGCAGGCAGGCTTTGCGTACTGGATATTACTATAAAGTATAAGTCTTTTCGTCTCATTGAGGTTTATGCACCCAATAAATATATGAAACGGCCTGATTGTTTCAGCGGATCAAGTAGTTTTTGCCGACATCTCGTCCGATAGTTTTAGTGGGTGATTGGAATATAGATCGTATAGAGGAAAGATTAGGTACTAACAACCTAGATATGAAATCGTTTCAGGATTTTGTCGGCAAATTTTATTTTGTCGATAGGTATCGCAGTGAGCACCCCCCCTGGAGGTAGTGCGGACCTGGATTAATAGGAGTAGTTTGGCTTCGGTAGTGAGTTCCAGCTACATCGACCGAGTCCTAGTTAAGAGAGTCGACGTAAGGCTCTTAGAGTGTTCAAGTTTCCATTCGATAGTTTGCTCGTCCGGGTTCGTGTAAACTTACATAAGCCTAAGTTTAGGTTGGCTGGCTACTGGATATTGAACGCATCATTATTTGGTGAGCGAGATTTCCAGGACCAGCTGCTACTAATGCTACAGTGGTAATGATGGGTGCTGTGGTTGGGAGTAAATGGTTGGATATATTAAAATCCAAAGTTAGGTTGTTTGCTTCTAATTATAGTTGCCCATTCTATCTGGCTAACTAGATTAAATCCCGTGATAGTGGGGAAGTAGCCTCAGCTAAGGCGGACCTGGCCTCCTTGCTTATCAAGAAGTATCAAGCTCTTGTAATTAGGGCAATGTTAAAAAGAATGTCTTCCGAGAATCTCTGAATTGCGGGCAGAGGAGGCTCGAAATACACCCACTCCACATATTGCGGTGATCACATTGACTACAAACGCTGGTATTTGTGAGGCTTTTCGTGTCTACTTTCAGGATCTGTTCACCAGTGAGCTCGGTCTGAGTCCTTCTCAGTTCAATGCCTATTTGGCTGACTTTCCGCCGCCTCGGGGCAGCTGAAGGAACTGGGTGCGAAGGTCCCATCACAGAAGCTGAGATCTGGGAAGCGCTGAATCTGGTTAGCCGGGACAAAACTCCGGGAATAGATGATCTTCCTTGCGAACTGTACTTTAGGCAGTCGCCCGTCTTTGTACATTTGCTAGAACTGAATTACCACAACTGGATGAAGCAGGGGTCTAAACCTTATCGCTTCACCAGGGGTGTTATCAAGTTACTACGCATAAAGAACGGTGAGGGGATAGGTAACTTTTGGCTTTTGACAATGTTAAATACAGAGTTAAAGATTTTAGCCAAGATCTTAGCCAGCCGTTTGCAGGAATGTCCTGATAGTCTGACTGGCTCTGAACAGACGTGCTCTAAAGAGTAGGACTATTCAGGACAACCTTCATTTGGTACGCTTGATCATAGAGCAAGTCGACATTGAAGCCGCGCTGATCAATTTAGATCAGTCCAAGGCATTCGATAGGGTTGACTATCGATTTCTAGAGGCTCGCTTTTCAGCCGCCGGTTTCGGTTCGTATCTGATCCGATTTCACTATGCGTCCTCTGTAAACTGGTGGAAGTGAATGAAGATCTCAACCTTTTGTATTGAGTCGCGCCATTCGTCAAAGTTGTCCACTTGCGCTTTTGCTTTACGTTGGGTTCTTTACTTGGCAAGTTAAAGGTGAATCCGGTCATACGTGGAATTTCATTACTCCGCTGATGTGTCGAGCAGATCCGAGATTGATGAAGTCGGAAAAGAGATCAGAGGGTATGAGACGGTGGTAGGGGCTAAGATCAACCGCGGTAAGTCTGTTGGCATGCGGTTGGGCGCGTGAAAAGGAGTTTCTCTTTCCGGGTCTTTCCTCTGGACGGACGAACCGGTCAAGAAGTTTGAGGGCGCTGTTCCATCTGTGGTCCCGGAGGAATGTTTCCTTAAAGTGGGGGAGGCGGAAGTATGTGTTTCACATATCTGCACAATTCTCCTTTACCGACTATTCGTGATTCTACTCCTGTATGTCATACTAATGCATTTAGTTAGGGTTTTGTTCTCCTTCTTGAGGAGAGGCAAGACTCCCAAGGTATGCCGGAAGATCTGTTACATCCACCCTACTGAAGCCGGTCTGGGTATGAATAGCGTTGAGATTCGTCAATATATGCTTCGCATCGCGTTCCTATATCGAATATTTTCGCAAGCGGATGGGAATAGACCGAATGTATTTTCCGCGGGGAGGTGTGGCAAACGAGATGCAAAGTCATTATGCCCCGCTAGAAGGAACAAATGTTATATATGCAAAATACAGAGAAATTGAGCTAAAAATCAAAAGTTATCTCTCCCACCCCACCGTTCTTGTTTTTGCGTGGTAACGTGATTACACCTCTGGTGAAACGTTGCGGTATAGACCCTTGCTTCATCCAGTTGTTGTAAATCAGTTCCAGTAAGAGAACAAGAACGGGTGACTACCTTAAGTACAGTTGGTAAAAAGATCATCTAATCCCGGAGTTTTGTCCCTGTCAATCATCTTCAGCGCTTCCCAGATTTCAGACTCTGTAACGGGATCTCTGCATCCAGCCACTTCAGCTGCTTCGAGACGGGGATAGTCGGCCAAATAGACGTCGAACTGAGCAGAGATCAGACCGGGCTTCTTGGTGAACAGATCCTGAAAGTAATCACGAAAATCCTCGCATAAGCCAGCATTTGTCGTTATGGTCCGTTTATCCGGCAATATGATGCACGCGATATGTCTATTGGATGTATTTTTAACTTCCTCTAGATGCAGGTCAATGGCCATATTCTTTGCCTCAGGAGACATTCTTTTTAACCTCGTTCTAACTACAAGAGATTGATCCTTCTTGAGATGCAAAGATGCCAGCTCCGCCCTAGCTAAGGCTATTTCCCCACTATCACGAGATTTAATCGCCCGATCAACTTTTATTTCGCATGCCGTTTGTGCTGCTAACCTCATTAGATTTAGTCGACGTCTATAATCAGCAACAAACGATCTAACTTCAAATTTCAATAAACCCCAC
Organism: Acanthosepion pharaonis; assembly: GCA_903632075.3. NCBI lineage: Eukaryota > Metazoa > Mollusca > Cephalopoda > Sepiida > Sepiidae > Acanthosepion > Acanthosepion pharaonis. Next base: position 715,658 of record CAHIKZ030000797.1, read on the forward strand.
CACAGGATTCGTCAATTCCTGCTGTAGCATTAATAGCATCTGATCCTGAAAATCTCACTCACCAAATAATGATGTGTTCAATTTCTAGTAGCCAGCCATCCTAACCTTAGGCTTTCTAAGTTTACACGGACCCTGACAAACCTATGATCCGTGTAAACTATCGAAACTTGGACACCCTAAGAGACCTACAAAACTCTCTTGACTAGAACTCGGTTGAGGTAGCGAGAATGCACCCTATTTCTCTCAGTCCAAACTACCTCCCGGGGTGGGGTACTCATTCCGATATTTATCGACAAGATTAAGTCCTGAAATGGCTTCACATCCGGGTTGTTAGTACCCGATGTTTCCCTTATACGATCTATATCGGGGTGAAAGACGGCATTACAATTGCCCGCTAAAACTACTCGATGAGATGTCGTTAAAACAGCTCGATCCGCCGAAATTTATCAGACCGCTCCGCATTTTCATTAGGCGTATAAAGCCCAATGAGACAAAGAGACTTATTCTTTATGGTAACATCCAGCACGCAAAGCCTGCTCTCCAAATCTGCGAAGACAAGAACACACGTCGCATTCAAAGACTTGCTCACTAGCTAGGAAAAACCTCTTGAGCATCCATCAAAATATGATGAATAGAGAACAAACCTCTTAGACAGAATGTCTTCAGAGTCGCGAGTTAAAAACCGGGTCCTCCTGTAAACAATATAAATCCACACTGAGACGCTGAAGATCGCGAGCGAAACTCACCCTGCGAGTCTCCGACGTCAGGCCTCGGCTATTTATAATAACCAACCAGAGAGACATGATCCGATTAGGGTTGGGGACCTGCATTAAACATAGTCGGAGTAAGGTTACTTGACCCATCTCAATTTTGATAGTGCCAGACCACCAATGTCCCAGGTGAATGTTACCTTCAGGGTTCTATTCTGGGAGAGGTAAACAAAAAGAGGAAGCCTCCCTGAACTGTATTAATTCACTTTATTTTTACATTATCGTCATTATAAAACGCCAGAGGAAGGAATGTGCTAAATGCGTCATTCACCTCCTGCAGCATATCACCATATTTGTTGGGATCCTTGTACCGATCGACCAACGGTTAGGAACCTTTTAGCGTTTGGGAAGTTTTTTTGGATTTTCTACATCCTTAGAGATGACTTCCTTAACATTTAATAAATATTTTAAGTCCTTGCTTGAGTTAAGGCCTTTTCCGCCTGCTCTCTCGACACTCGTCTTCCCCAGTGTTAAAAATTGATTTAGAGTTAATTTTCCTTGTTTTTAAGGATTCCTTTAGTGTTTTTAATTTCTCCTTTTTTTCAAAACTTGGCCCGTACTTGAGACGCTGATTCTTCATTGTTTCTGTGTAGCTGGCCGGGACATCGCCCTTGGAACTGATAGAGGGCCTGGGATTATATGTGGTTTACTTGTAAGGGCTTCCGATGACTGAGGTCTCGCTGTCCGGAGCTTCCCTCTGATCTTGCCAATGACTATCCATTCCCCCTTTTCCTTCTCCGCGACTGCACAAGCGGCTGGCAAAGGCTTTTCGGGAAGTGAGGGCCGCGCATTGGACCCAACCGTGGGTTTTACCATACTGGTTCCAATCGTTGGCATGTCCATAAGAGGCGAGAGGGAAATAACAGACTCGGCCAGCGGGGGGATTTAAGTCGGCGGGGTACAGAAATCCAGAGGCCTTCTTCTCTTGGCAGGAAGAGGAAAGGTAACCAGTCATTCCAAACTTCCAATAGGTTGGTTTACGACCGGTCACAATAACCGGCATCTTCTGGTCCTCGACATCCAAACAGTTGGGGACGGAGATGAAGGCTTTTCAATCTAGCATTATGACAAAATTCCATCCCTCGTTCAGATCGTCGAAGGTATCATTGAGTATCTGACCATACCGGACCAAATAAGTGGTCAAGTGCTCTCCTGAGGAGGAACGTCGATACATGGCCCTTCGACTGCCCTCATATTCCGTGAGAATTATAAGGTCTTTTGTGATTAGATCTCCACTGGAGGCGTCTTCACAGTCGGTAGGCGTGGGTAACAGTACCCCCCCCCCCACGAAATAATCTCTACCTTTTATTATTCTTTGGGGTTTAACGGTCAACGATTTTATCACGGTGTCTTTTGTGGAACGACAATTTTTGCGCGAAGGCTTGTCAATCATAAAGACAAACACAATTCTTTTCTTAACCTCCTGTAATTTCTGAGGGTCTACAAAGAACCCATCTTTGATAAGATGTTCGTAACTCCATTATGTTGACTGTGAACTTTGCCGGGTGGGGGGAGGAATTCCAGTATGAGGGCGATTCCCCGGCCGCTGCATTGTTTTTGTTGGGGTTGTCGTTGTCTTAGTTGCTGTCTTTCACATTCTTGTTTGATTTGTTTTCAGTCGAGTTACTTCTGGTTACAAACGAGAAGGGAGATGGGATGTGCTTATTTTATTACCACAATCTATAATTATTCATGACGAGATGAAAATCGAATATTTGGTTTTGTTTTGGACTTTAAAAAATACTGAGGTATTGAGGGGGCTGTAAAAATGTATTTTTAGAGTGTTATCCCTTTTCCTTGCTACAATTAACCATAAGTACCTCAGATTATTTCTTGTTTTAATTTTCCCAGTTCTCTTATTATACGTTCATAAATTCTTATCATACGTATAAATTGTTTCATATGTTATGGTTTTTAATATTCTATAAATATTATTTTTTAGCAACAAAATTACCGAAAGAGTATGCAGTAATAACGGTGTCAAGGGGAAAAAGTTCCTTTTGATATAACGGTTATTTGGCGGGTAAGCTTGTCAAAGATTTTGTCAGAGAATAACAAATGACGATCGCCATGTACAATTCTCTGAACGGGACATTTTTATACACAACAAGAAGTGGGTGCAATGTAACTGTAGAAAAGTTACAAAAAGTAGTTCCTTAAGCTATGAAGAAGTCCCCACTTATTTTCTAACTCTTCAACTGCCAATGCTAAAGATCTGATTGCTCATAAACTCACGTTATTCCTTGATCGGCCGAATTTTTAGCGACTCAACCCCACGAATGACAAATCCTAGATTTATATACCAATTCCTAATCTCGAGAACGTTTTCAAATTAGAGCCAGTAGATAATTCCAAAAATTAGTCACCTGGGGTAAACGTGGCTTTCCACCTTCCTTTACGTGCTGTTTCCCTTCAGGACATAGATGATCATGGCTTCCCAGAGCTGCTTCTACCTTAGCTCATTACCCGTCCTGGGTATAACGATAAACTACATCCGGTAGCAAGGCCTCTGATCAGGAGGTTTTGAGAAGAGTGGAACCACCTCTTAAATGCTGTTGTTCCCAGGTCCACTCTGTTAAGGTCCGGGCTATGAGCAAATAGGGAACACCTAAACTGGAGTCAAAACCCTATGAAAGTATAAAAGATTTTATAGTAAAAATACCAGCAATACATTTTAATAACAAAAAAAAAAAAAACTACCAGCAATACATTCTTGTAAAAGAAATTACTAAAGCCCCCAAGAAAAGTAAATTTCGGCATTAAATAGCCCATAATTAGTTGATATGGCGCTAGACAAACAAACATCGACTCATTACCATTCCTATTTTATCCTCGATCTGCAATCAAACTCATTAAGTAGGTTACTCACTGTCCCTCTTGCTTTCATCATGTCCTGTAAGTGTTAAATTTTCCAAGTCAACTTTCCTCATAATGTTTCCTAGGAATTTGAATTGTCTCTTCCTGATTTTTAAGCACGGGTATCTTTCTAGTTTCTTTAGAACTTCCTCATTGATCACGTGTTCTCAGCATCCGTCTGGAGAACACACCTCAATCACTTCATGTTCCTTCTTCATCTGTAAAAAAATTTTCCCGCATTCTCAGCATACTGGAGGGTTGATATGACATAGCCGTTCCCTTTTATTTTCTTTACTTCTAACGAAAATTTTCCATGTCTTACTACTTAATTTCTGGAAGGCATCTTTCACTATTCTGACACGTGTCACACTTTCCGTCATTTGTTACTACACTACCTAGATAGCTAGATTTCTGTATTTGCTTAATGTTGATGTCTCCAAATTGAAATTCACACCTTTGGTTGACACTCTTTTTAACGACCATACATTTTGCCTTATATTTAATAGTTAGTCCTTTCTTCTCGGTTTCCTTTGTTACATTGCTTAAGGTCGTTTGCAGTTTTTTTCGATATCTATAATTGTATCTTGATAGGAGATCTTCAATTCTATCATCTCTTTGCTCATCCACACATAACGACGTGTGGCTGGCAATCCGAATGGGCTGCATCGGAACTACCCGAGGGAAGGTCTGTTCCCTACCAAGAACAGACCAGAAATCACCTCTTCGATTTCAACCGGGATTGTTAATATAGACCAGCAACGAAAAATCATCAATATCCAGCTTGTTGTCACTTGACCACAGAATCCCTCATCCACTCATTTACTCTTTCGTTCCCCTTCCGTCAATTGGATACGCTTAAAAGACACGACTTCAATGACCCCATCCGCCGGTTATAAAACAGAAACACTTGAGATCGGGATAAAATCACTCCTCTACGTGAATGTCCCAATTATAATTTCACATTCGTACTGATCGATGCTTTTAAAAATAAAATGTCTGTTTCAACTGTTTTCTGTAGTTATATGGGTACATGTAATATCCTAGTAAAGCAGTCGAAAAAATAAACAAATAAAAAATATTTCTTATTTTGTTTTTATAGTTTTTCATTCATACCGGCAAAATGTGCACCAAAAATCAGCGAGACAGTTTCAAGATTGCAGGGAATCAAATTAAGTTCGCCTTGTACACGAGTATACGCAGTGTGTTTGATCGTCGTATATCAGAAAGAATGAAACTTCCTGTCAAACAAGAATAATAACTATTTTCCCTGTCGGTTTGCCTTTTGCTGGTCAAAACGAACCGAACACACACATAGAATAAATATCAACTTGGTTAATTTCCGTGGGGGTCTAGCGGCTTTCTTTCCAGATGAATTGATTATAGCAGTGCGGAATGTTCTTCATGCATTGTTTGTAGTTTTATCGAACCTCACCGCTCCAAAGTTGATCATTTAGTCCGTATTGTCGGCGTATCATCGACCATCGGAGGTCGATGGCTTTTTGAATCAGAAATATGCAATTGATTGATTTCCCATTTGTGACTGCGTTTCACTATGATTATTTATTTAGATTATCTTTTGACTCGCTTTGACACTGAAGAATGGAAGAGCGGCCAACTCAAAGGCGAAAGGTGCTTTTATTAATGGAGCCCACAGAGGAAGACAAACGACATTATCAGCGGCAGGACTACTGTCTTAAGATATCAAATAAATTAATTGATCGTTATCTCCAACGTGGTTTCGCAGCATTCCTGGCTGGAGTATCATTGGTCGAAATTCAAATCCAGTTAAGTCCAGTGTTTAGTGTTATACAATATTCTTATTCCTGTTGTGGCTCTAAAAATTAGGTTGGTTGAAACAATAGCCGCGTTTAAAGATTTACATATATTAAGTAAATTCTGATACAAAGCCATGATTTTGAAAGTCTAGGTATGGTGATTTTCTAAGCGTATCAGATGCGGCACAAGGCCGAAAGTTTAGGGAACACAGTGAGGATCGAGCTCACTTTTCAGTCGTAATTAATCTAACGAGATAAGCTTGCTAACCATTACACCGCGTTGAAGTGCCTCGAAAACTTCAGTATGGAATTAAATAAATTGCTTGACTTGTGGACAATAATCTAGCTCTAAGTTCTTCATACAGAAAACAACTGAATGTATTTTTTGTTAAGTCAACGAACATTCGTTGGCACATTTTTAATGTCAACGAATACTCGTTGACACTTTCGTAATGCCCGTTAACAAAGCTACATCGTTTTGAGGCACCATATTAACAAGGTCACATCTGTTTGATACATCATATTAACAGAACTACACCTGTCTGAGGCATCATGTTAACAAATCTACATCTGTTTGATACATCATACTAACAGAACTACATCTGTCTGAGGCATCATATTAACAAAGCAACTATCTGTTTGATACATGATATTAACAAAGCTATATCTTTTTGAGGCATCATATTAACAAAGCTACATCTGTTTGAGGCATTATATGAACGAAAGTCACCGCATTTTACTAACAGAATGACACCTGCTTTAAGCTAGAATGTATTGAATTCGTTTACTTTTAGTGCACTGTATGTGTCTTTGTAATACTTATTTACTAAGCTTACCTTCAGAGTCTGTCTATATTTCTGAGATGAGTTATTATGTACATTATTTACATTATTCGGAGTATTTTCCTCATCTTTGTCGCCATATTTATTACAATATAAATTTGCGACAAAGATGAGGACAACAGTCCGAATAATGTAAATAATGTAGGCTTACCTTATGCTACTAGACTTTAAATAATATGCACGGGCCTTTTAAAAAGTAAATATGCAGTAAAATATGCAATAGGTTAATGAAAGAAAAACAAACTGATTGTCGACGAATATAAATGAAGCAGGAATTAATTTTAAAGAGAGTCAAACTGTCTTCTGTACGCTTCTGCTCATTTTGATGCCATCTCTATGAGTCCTCAATATAAATACTCTATCATTTACTGTAATTCCTTATATAAAGGAACGTGTTTCCTGGTTTCACTACACAGATAAATAAAGTGCCTCTTGTACAATTAATTAATTCATGAATTGTTCGAATTCACATTTTTGTTGTTTCGTTCACTATATTTGAATCGATTCCTTCTTCAGCCTTTCTCAGATGAACGTCACATTGCATAATCATCAAGGAGCCTGAAGCAGAATCCGCTAAATTTTTCATTTATTTATTTAGATTCATATAGATATTTATTAAATTTAACTCGGTCTGGCACAAACATACTTTAATGTCCCAAATATTCCTCACATATATTTGTATATTATCTATTGCGTTTATACACGTATCTGACCAATGAGAACTAATCAAATATTCTAACATACCGGTTCTCAGTGTTTTTTCATTTCTATTTCGATCTCTACGAAGCTTTAATAAAAGTGAAACATGTTAGATTGATATACGTTTTCTATTTTTTCTTCATTTTATTTTATCATTCATATATATATATATATATATATATATATATATATATATATATATATATATATATATATTTAAGTTGCCAAAACTTGATAATCCGTATGGGTAGTCCCAAGGAGGATGAAAATCCTGAGAGCTCAATGTAAATTCAGAGCTAATAATTTAAAGAAAAACAGACCAATTTAGGGCTCCATTGTAATAGTTTATTTCACCAGATACCTTTTAAAGGACGCTGGATCATCAGACATCACTTCCAAAAGGTGAAACGAATATATTTATATACATATATATATATATGAAATAAATATATATATGTATATGAGATAAATATATATATATATATATATATATATATATATATATATATATATATATATATATAAATAAATAAATAAATAAATATATATATATACATAAATAAATAAATAAATATATATATATAAATAAATAAATAAATAAATATATATATATATATATATATATATATATATATATATATATACATGAGATAAATTTTATGTATCAGGAACAATATTTGGGAAAAATGTATGACAAAGTGGAAGACGTTTTCTTGTGACATGTTTCGTCCTTCAGGACTTCATCAGACTAAACTTGTTATGTTGGTGCGACTTAAATTAGAATATTAAAAATTCATTTTTTTTATTTCGCAAGCCTCATCATGTGCGCATGTGTAGTCACATAAACATAACAAATTCAATGAAGTCCTTAAGAACGAAAAGCGTCACAAAAAAACTTTTTCCACTTTGTCAGAGATAGATAGATAGATAGATAGATAGATAGATAGATAGAGATAGATAGATAGAGACAGACAGACAGACAGACAGACAGACAGACAGAAAGAGAGAGAGTGAATGAGGGGAAGATTTACGTACGTCTATGTGTAAATGCCCTTTGGAAAAATTATAAATTCATATCTTCCTCCAGCTATGGGTTAAATAGTCGGAATTATTTCAAAAAAGAAATTGTTCATGCAGAATTGTTAAAGCCGTAAAAAACAAATCAGTCAATAGGATTTTAGTCATTTTTATATTTACTACAATTGAAGCCAATTTGTCTTCCCAGTTTCAGACATATCAGTTTGCACATTGTTTGTTTGTTTGTTTGTTCATTTTTTGTCTGATTTTTTTTTTTTTTGCTTTATTTACTTTTCCATTTATGCAGGCATCGAAATGAAAGAACACAGGGACTTCGTTTTACAATCGACCTTTGAAATACGCCATATCTATTCGTCATGGTTTCCGATCGAGTTTTTATTCCATCCCCGTGTATTTCTTGTAGACTGCATTGTGTTATTCGTCTATTAGAAAAATTGATCTGCATCGGTACTACTGATGGGAAGCGAACGGACACAGAGAGAATACATTTGGCGCGGAAAACAATTATGTGACATGAACGCCATCTGTTGCCAGTCACGAGCACCAGAATTATTTTCTGTTTTTTATCAGATTCAGGAAAAGGGCGTTATTTCAAAAACATGTATTTTATGGAAATCTGGACTTTCAATTTACAACTGGTGAATTATCGCGTTAACTTTTAATAAAAATGGCGTCATTTTAGAAGTCTTTTTCGTATTCCACCATTTTATCTCTTATTAAAGAGTTCTTTATATTTCAGCATTCTCCTTATTTCCACCTCTTAATGTTTGTATCTCCGTTTCTGTTTTATTTATCTATCTGTTTGTCAGTCTCGGTTGATTTACATCTCTGTTCACATCTATCCTTCTTTCTCTCTGTCTATATGTCTATATCATTCTTTTAATATCTGTCTCAGTCTCTTCATATCTATCTATTTATCTATATATCTATGTTCATTTGTATCTATCAATCCCTGTTTATTCTTATCTATCTTTGTTTATTCATATCTATCTATCTATCTATCTATCTATCTATCTATCTATCTATCTCGGTTTATTCGTATTTACAGGGTGCGATGTGTAAATTGTCGCCATTTTATATTTTTTTATTTTGTCGAATATACAGAACAGTGGGGTCAGTTGGGAACCATCTATGAGAAAAAGTGCACCATGATGGAAACGGCATGGTGTATTACTTGGCATTCACGCCGGAAGCTCCAATACGAGCATTTCAGAGTGTTTGAATGTAAATCTGAGGACAGTGCAGAGGATTCGGAAAGAGTTGGATGAGTCTAATGGTGATTATGAAGGTGTTCGGAGTGATCACTAGTGATGGCGATATTATGCTTCCATTCATCTTCCCACGGGGCCTTACACTCAACACAGAGGACTACATCAAGTTCCTTGAGGTAATGGTACCCTGGGTAAAGAGGGTGGCTGCTGGAATAAATTATGTCTGGCAACAGGATTCTGCACCATGCTACACAAGCAGGAAAACCCAACCATGACTGTTAGGCATTTTCTGCGATCACATCACCCTTTACATCTGAGTACTTAACTCTCCAAACTGCAACCTCTTTGATTATTATGTGTGTGGCGTAGTTGAGCAACAAAACTCTTTGTAACACCAAAGATGAATTGAAAGCAAGGATTATGGCAGCATTCACCAACTTGAACAAGAAGACCGTCTAGAAGAGTTGCAGGAGATTCTGATGTCGTCTGGAGGTTGTTGTTGTTGAAGCCAATGGTGATTTTATTGCATAAATTTACAATTTAATATTTCAAGATATTTTTGTGTAATTTTGGTAAATATGTGTTAAAAGGGAATATCAGTGTTGTTTAAATTTTTGTGATGACAATTTATACATCGCGCCCACTATCTATCTCTGTCTATTCTTATTTTATCTATCTATCTATCTATCTATCTATCTATCTATCTATCTATGTCTGTTATTTATCTGTTTGTCTGTGTCTATTCATATCTATCACATAATGATCCTATTCTATGATGTTGACTCACAATGTCCGAAGCAGAATTTGGTGCTATGATAGCAGAGATTAAACTATCCTGCCTAAAAACTATAACGATTTCGCTTTGTTACGGATAGCAGCTGAACATCAGTCTAGCGCAGTAGCATCTGACATGAAATAACCAACGAATTAATAGATGTGCCATTGAATTTCTCCGTGTGGAAATAACTGCACCCATTGACACCCTTGTTGAATGTTTTGGAGACCAAACAGTGGATGGGAGAAAAGTTAGATGGTGGGTAATACATTCCAGCAGTTGCAACTGCACTATATGTGAGAATCCACAGAGCGGGTTGTCCTGCACGGCTGTTAACCCACGAAATGAGGAGTTCTTTGTTTTGTTTTGTTTTTTTTTTTCATTGCTGGTGAAAAAGCATAGCCAGTTGTAGTGACTATGTGGAAAAACGGTGTTTTGAAACTGAAAACCTCTTCTACCCATCGGTGTTATTATGTCCCATGTAACTGTTTTAGCTTTCATAGGAATATGCTTGAGGCATTAGTTTCGCAGCGTCCTTGTATATATGAGATGGTGTTCAGATGTTAATAGTCCGACTCACTTCCAAAAAGTTGATCAAGTGACGAAATATCAATATCAACCTTTGTCTTAGAATCCCTTCTTGGTAGCACTATGAACTCGTCAATACTCGTATATATATATATATATATATATATATATATATATATATATAACTTAGTTAACTCCCCTAGGCTGTACACCAAGCTAAATCGCACAGCACATAACCTCAGCGTTTTACACTTCACTTGTAAAATGTTTTAACTTTCAAATGAACAGAACAATTTTGTCGTAGAAAAATGATGAACACTACAATATTTGTCTAAGAAAAAAAAGCATGATGAACACTACAATATTTGTCTAAGAAAAAAAATCAGCACCTGACATTGTGATAATGTTGAAAATACTCGGAATAAATGAATATGTATCAACACGGTAATTTCCTCTCTTTCTTTAATAACGACACTAAGAAGCTTGTCCGTGAACATGTAAAGATCCAATCGAAAATAAGTACACAAAACCTGTCTAAATCATTCAATGATATGAGTCTCAATATAGTGATTTTCCAAGCGTAGCTTAGATGTGGCACAAGGCCGAAATTATGGTGCACCCAGTGAGGATCGAACTCACTACTCGGTCGTAATTGTTCTAGCGACACAAGCTTGCTAACCATTACACTGCCTGGGGGTGGGGGCTACGTGTCTGAGCATATATATATATATATATATATATATATATATATGGGATAACGATATATCAATTTCTGTATATCAAGAACTGTTTGGGAGGAAAGATGTATGACAAAGTGGTAAAAGTTTTCATGTGACGCGTTTCGTCCCTTTGTCATTTTATATATCAGCAGTTAATATACCACACAACACTCTTGTGCGCTTAGCCTTGGAGCGGGTAGAATGGAGATCAACGTGTTTTAGTGGACTCAGCAATTTTTAGTCTGCTTGTCTGAATCATCTTCAAGAAGCGAGAGCAAGATCTAAAAGGTCAGCCAATCTAACGGTGATCTCATCTCATAATCCTCACACTTGCTCCATATGTGGACTCCTTTGTAAATCACTAGCGGGTCTTAAATGCCACTTAAGATTATCGCACAGACTTTCATAACTGAATCAATAAGCTGTCAGATCCTCATACGTCGAAACCGACGGGAGAGTCCATTATCATATATATATATATATATATATATATATATATATATATATATATATATATATATATATATTATTCTACTTCCCAAAAACAGCGATAAATATATAAACCTATCCAATCATAAATAAAAAAAAAACTTAACCCCAGTAATTTGTCAGTTGTATTTAATGAAACTAGAATAAAATCTATATTTCAGAACATTTTAATGGGCCAAGAATGAAAGGCAATCTATTGTAATGTTACGCGATATACGCCAAATCTTCTTACAGAATACATAGTCTTGCTCAGAATTGTACACTACTTGTCAGATCTCTGATGACCCGAACTGATGACCCGAGTGAGAGTGGTTTGGACACCAGGGGCGCGGAATTCTGATAGTGGTGGATTGCCTTTGTTTTAGTTTTTATATAAGATCAAAAAATACTAAGACACAAATACGACTGCAAAGATTAGATGGCTCACGATGGCCCGTTGCATCCAGATTATTTAGTGAGGCAAACCAACGCGAGGCTCTCTCTCTCTCTCTCTCTCTCCCTCTCTCTCTCTCCCTCTCTCTCTCTCTCTCTCATAGAAAGGATGCTGCAATTACTGTCCCCCGTAAAAAAGAAGCGCGATTTAAAAGAAAATGTCTACGTCGTCGATTAAGTATATGATGTAGCGCTGGGATCTGAAGAATTGAAGACACGAAAAGCAATAATGGGAAGATTCTCATTTCTATTTCAAGGCAATTTCAACTCTGAAACGGGAATTGAAAACCCACATGTGAGAGAAACGAATGGGTAGAAAAGGGAGGGACCGAGGACACAATAAAAGCTGAACAGGGTTCAAGAAGATAGAAGATTGCGAGATGTTATACGTTGGTTCATTCTGTCAATATACAGCAACTTTGCTTTTTTGAGGACACGCTTGTACTCATTGCGAGCAGAGAAATAAAGAGACGTCTGTTGTAATCAGACGTGTGCCTCTGCTTTAACCGGAAGAAGTGATTCCTGTAGGCTATAGCGGCCGAGCATTCGCGTTTTATCTAACAAGAGGATTAAAAACTTAATTCCAAGAGACGTCACGAAGAAAATCACAGAAAGAGTCCCAATTCGCACGTTGATAACAGAAAAATATTCTGTGGGTAGGAGGTTCTTGGTCGGTGGGGGAGCCGAAAGAGATGTTTACAGACGCTACCACATGATCAGAGTTGCCAAGAGGGCAGAGCTGCATGGTACGACATGAGTCATTGATAGAGGTAAAATGATTACAAGAGAAGCGTGTCTATCAGGGTTACTGGGGAAACGCATGGGGAAATTCACCACCTGTGAATGTGGCGTTATTAAAATACCAGAATGGAGCTAATAAAACCTTTTCTTTACTCACGAATTTGATCTGGATGTGCGACAGTTTATACGTAAAACTGGAAAAAATATCATAAAAATTTAAAAAGACATAACTTGCTGGCCAATTTTAACAAAGCATTTCTGAATTCATTTTTGCTGCCGCCATAGTTTCCTTTACCTTTCTTTAACGCCGAAAGATTTTCGAATATTTTAGAGCGTTCTCTAATTCAAATTTGAACACAGTGTATAATAGCAGAAAATTTGAACGCATAACATAACCGTTTCTTTCTTTTTTTTTTTTTTTTTTTTTTTTTTTTCCTTCGTTGACTCTCGTGGATGGTTAGTTTACCATTATTCATAGACTCTGACAAACGGAACCCTCTTGAGGATTAGGTTCTGCTAGAAATAATTAATGTTTGCAAGGCTACGGTTAAGAAAAAAAAATACGATACATACAAAAAAGAAAGCACGTGCACAAAAGTACACACACACACACACGAATACACACAAATAGATATAAACATAAGTATATTATCGCTCAGAAAAATATTGTCAGTTTCATAAAGTAGACGGTAAGTTAATTGCCCTCAAAGGTAATTGAAAATATTTCAGTCCGTGTGTAGGCTAAATATCGAATACTGATTTTATAGGCAAATTGCCGTCCCCAACTAAGCGAAGAATATTGACGATTAATGTTCTTTCTAGTGATCTTATATTCATAGCATTCATTAATTTCTGAAATTTTCTGTTCATGTATTCGTCTGCTAACCAGCTAACCATTATTACCGACGGCCGCTCAGGCATAACATCAACAGATCCAAACTTAGATTGCTGCTACTACAAATATGATGAGCAGAGACTGTGAGTACTGGAATGATCATTATATGAACGAGGGCAATACACTTAAACCATGTTTCACTATGACGTATGATTTCGTGATAGTACAAGGCTCGCGTTAAGGACACAAACAGATAAGACACAACCAACGATGTCTGCAAAATTGGTGTTGAGAGAGAACACAAATAAGACGCAACCATTGTGTGTTTAAAAGACAACTGTTAAGAAAGGACACAAACAAATAAGACATAACTATCGATGTTTACAAGGTGACCATTAAGAAAGCACACCAAAAAATAAGACACAACCATCAATGTTTGCAAGATTACCGTTGAGAAAAGACACAAAGAAATAAGACGCAACCATCGATGTTTACAAGGCTACCATTAAGAAAGCACACCAAAAAATAAGACACAACCATCAATGTTTGCAAGATTACCGTTGAGAAAAGACACAAAGAAATAAGACGCAACCATCGATGTTTGCATGACTACCGTTAACAAAGTCGCAAAGAAATAAGACACATACAAAAAAAAGAACGTGCGATTACACACACACATACATAAACACATACACATAAAGGCACACACAAAGATAAATATAATTTACATTATTTCATCTACCAATTAATAGTTTCCTCATCCGAAATTTCCTCTAAAGTCTTGATTCAACTCGTGGTTGATTTTTTTTTGTTTTTTTTTAGGCCCTTCGCAACGACGCTAGAATATGTCTATATTTCTGAGATGAGGTATTATGTACACTATTTTCATTATTCGGACTATTGTTCTCATCTTTGTCACCATATTCGTCACAACGTTTCGGCTGTTGTACGCTCTAGCCTTCTTCATGTGGTTGGAATGTCGAACTGGACCCTTTATTTCGCTCGCTGGGGTAGACTGTTCTAGTTCCACGTGAATTAACGGGAGATAACTGATAACTGACATCCATTAGGCATGGCACGTGGAACTAGAACAGTCTAGTAATTCTTAATAAATTTTGACTTTTTTCTATCTCTCCTAAGCTCTGTTTCGCCAGCCATTTTCTCAAGATCGTTATGCGTTGTTTTCCTCTGACCCCCTCTTGCCTTCAGTCTGTCTGGTGAGCTTTCTTTCCTTATTATGTGCTCTAGAAATTTCGACTCTCTCTTTTCCTGTTGTTAAGTAGAAATGTCCTTTTTGTTTCTATTTTCTCTAAAACTTCGTTTTTATGCATATGTTCGATCCATGGTATTCTCATCATCCTTCTGTAGAACCACATTTCTGTTGATTTGGATATCTTTTTCTTGTCCAGCATTCACTGCCATATAGAAGGACTTATATTACGTAACAGTTCAGCGTTCTTTCTTTATTTTTAGAGAAATTTTCCTGTTTATTAATACTTAGCTTTTGAAAGACATCTTTCGCTATCTCAATGCGCCTTCGTTTTCAGTGTTGAAATATTTCGTCGTCTGTTAAAACACTTCCCAGACATTTAAATTGTTGTGCATTTTGGTATCTTCAATTTGTAATTTATATGTTGGGCTGGGTTTTTTTTTTTTTTTTTTTTTTTTTGCTAACAACCATTTTGCCCAGAGTAACTAAATTTCTAGTCAGATTGGTCGCTTTAAAATGGACAGAAATAGTAAATTGCAAACATTGGGCCACTCTAAAATCAGGAAGGATAAAACGCTGGTCTTGCAGAAAATTCTATTTTCACTTAATCTTTTCTTTTTATTTTGCGTGAAAGGAGGATTTATGTCGGATAGTAAAGATTAAAAATGGACGATTTATGGGATTTATTGCTAAGTGCTTGATTTTGCGGATAAAAATGGAAACTGTAAAGGAAGACTCAACAGATTTCTCTCGTGGATATCGGCGAAGAGAGTCAAATCGGTGAGCTGAGTTAAAATTTCGAGCTAGTCCGTTGCATGAACTTTCGCACCAAAGCCCTTGAGAATGGCATGAATCCATCTTCGCCACTGCCACAACACACACACGCACACACACACCAATCGACAGGTAAAATAGTCGAATAAACTGGGTTCACTAACCTTGTGTGAAACAAGTCTAAAAAGGAAAATGCTGGATTCCAAACTGTGGAGAAGGCAATAGGAAACCATTTGACTGTCTTCCCCAAGAATACATGGCAATTCACAGATAATAAGGAAAAAGGAAACTGTGGAGTGTCATGGCCACCTATGTCATGAATGGACATGACATGAAAAAAATATTACTTTCGTGGATATTTTCAATGTAGACTTCTAAAAACAAATTAAATCTTTAACTGACCGAAATTGATTTTTATTTGATAGATTTTAGATTTGATGAGATGAACAGCGAGATAGATAGATAGATAGATGATAGAATAGAATGAGAACTGAATGAGACAGATCGATATGAACAGACCGAGATAGATAGATAGATAGATAGATAGATAGATAGATAGATAGATAGATAGATAGATAGATAGATAGATAGATGTGAATAGAATGAGACAGATCGATATGAACAGACCGAGATAGATAGATAGATAGATAGATAGATAGATAGATAGATAGATAGATAGATGTTAACTGAATGAGACAGATCAATATGAACAGACCGAGATAGATAGATAGATAGATAGATAGATAGATAGATAGATAGATAGATAGATAGATAGATAGATACTACCTGTGGAATATTGAATGTGTAGATCATAAATATTACGAGTTTTGGGCTTACAAAAAAAGATTAAACATTATCTCTCTCCCAAAAAATTTGTTCCAATAAATATATGAAATTTATCCTGAAATAGCAGCTACATTTGTTTATAACTCAAAATAAAAACATTAACTCAATGAAAATCAAATAGTTTAATAATTCAGTGTCTGGAACTATTCATTTTGAGATAAAGAAATAAATTTAAATTTAAATAAAATAAATTATATCTAAGCGTTTTTATTTTGGTTATTTATTTACTTGGTGTTTGACATAACGTCACTATGCATTTTGATTTTTTTTCGAAGTAACATTTATGTCCCTTTGCATTATTTTTTCACTTTTTTAGCAAACCCTAGCAAATACTGTAATACAGCATTTCGTGTATCGTTTAGCATTTGAATTATATTGTACGTCTTCATAAATTTTCTTCTAATATGTTTGATATTATCAACTAAAATATATAAATATGACAAGCGCAATTTTGAAAATGTCAATTTTTGTTTCTCTTTCATCAATTTGATTTAGGCTATTTTTAAACAATTGTCACTGCCATGTTTAAACGTAACTGCACGAAATTGTTGCTTCGGTATAAACATGTTATATATCGTACCTATGGACACTAATGAGTATGTCCCAATCCACATAAATACGTTGGACACTATTGTAAGTGGGGGGTATTATGCTACGTAGTCCACCACTAGTAGTGGTTTACCTATTTCACGTCGCCGGCGAGTATTATATTTTGTTGATGTTATAAAGATTACCATTTCATTTCCAACCTCCGTTTTGGTTATTCCTCATTCAGTAACCTTTTCTAGGTAACAACAAAACATGATCGTTAATAAGTATTTGTAGCGCCCGTAAAAATGTTTCAATTTCGCTATTTGGATTTTCTGGTGAATCACAATTCCTAAGTTAATGACTGGATAAGTTCCTTGCGAGTTCTTTGACTACTCTTTCTCTACTGCATCGTTAAATATTTGAGCTTAACAATTTTCTCAAAATATTTCAATAACAATTATAAGTATGAATCTAGGTCATTATTTGAAGAAGTAAGAGGGTACAAATCGAAAGATTTGAAATTGACAACCTTTCCATTTCAATAAGCAGATATTAAAACTCTCCCTTTCTCTCTTCCTATCTCTCACTCACTCTCTCTCTCTCACACACACACACACACACATACACACACACGCACACACTTACGGAAACCGCACTATATCTAATAAATCTTTTCTATCTCTCCTCGCGAACAAAACGTAATAGTCCATTATTTATCCATTGGCAGAGCGTAATGGTCGCGCTAACAACAGGACAAAAGAAGAAGTAGTATTATAATCTGACTGGTAATAATCTAGAGAAAGATCTACAAATTTAACAACTATTATGCAAGATCAGTAACATATTTTTTTTAATTTCATGTGACGTCCATTTATTAACTACGGCAATACATTAATATTTCAATTAATGACTACAGGTTTTATCCGGCTTTGTCTAGACGAGTTACTTCTAAAATGATTAGGAATAAATAAGTAAATAGCCATTACATGTATACAGTGTGTGTAATGAATAACGGCTCGGAATTAAAATCGAAGAGCCGAGTTCGAATTCAAGTCGATTTTCTTATATTCACTTATGCGCAAAAACCCTTGGGAAAATTATAAATTTTTTCTCTTTTCTTCTCAAATATGAGTTAAACAACAGGGGAGACTGTACACTCTAGCTGTGGTTGGCATCCAGTCTAAGAAATGGACAACTCTGAATTCAAAACCGATAGAAATACTTTAAGCAAGATCTTTATTATGTTTCGAGTCATTGAGTAAGAGTTGTGCAATGGATTCTTCAACAAATAAATGAAATGTTTGAATTTATATATATATATATATATATATATATGTGTGTGTGTGTGTGTGTGTGTGTGTGTGTGTGTGTGTGTTGTGGACTCTACCGTCGTTTTCGACGTATGAGGGTGACGAAGAGAAATCAGATATTTGATTATAGTGGCGAAGGCTTATATATATATATATATATATATATATATATATATATATATATATATATATATAATAATTATTTTTTTAAAAAATATGTATTCATCGCGACACAGAAATTACGTTGTTTCGAAACCAAAACCTAAATCTTTAAATTTGAAGTTCAGTTCCATTTTCAAGCGATGTTGAATAATTTTCAAAAAATATTTGATTTACTCTAGTTATAAGCCAAATAGTATTATATAGTTTAAGTTGGTTGAGAAATGAGAATTGAATTTATTTTTTAAGTAAGTGTTGGCTTTTTTTGACGAATCAAGATACAAGTATATTTTTATGTGGCAAAGTGAAAATCGGTTGAGGTTAGGTGGGCTTTGAAATTTCTGTCTCTTGATATAGATTTCCATTTATGCGAACGTGTCATCACAGTCAGATTTTTTTTTTCGTTACACTACAATACAACTGGCATTTTTTTTCTTATTTTTTAAACTCCATCGAGATTTTCTTAAAGGAATTTTCAAATTTGATTAAGTCATTTTATTTATATTCATATTTTTATTTATAAAGATCTAAAACACTATATTATTATATTTACGAATAAAATGTATATGGTATTGTAAAATTAAAATATTAAAATTTAATTACGGATTTATAAACTATTTTATTTATGATCAAATAATAGATATATAATTATGCAAACTATTTTTATAATTAATTATATCTTAAGGTAAATATGAGACAAAGTCTACAAAAACAGCTATTTCATGTCTTTGATTTAATAAATTTTTATTTTTCAGAAACTAAATAATATATAACTTTTCATGTAGGCACAAAGGACATGGATCATTTAATGATTTACATGTTCTCGTTTTTTCATTAGTTACCATTTTACTGTTGGTGTTTTATTTGTTTCTTTTAAATGCCAAAATATTTCGATAGGAATGTTTGGTTGCGATACTTAATATTATTGGAGGAAGTCAGATGTTAGCTCTATCTTAATTTAAATTCATTTTTAGTACAATCCAATATAAAATTTCATAATATTAGGATTCTCAATAGATGAGATTGTACATTGGCAAACTAAAGATTCTATGAGACATTTATTATTCAAAGGACAATTTTCAGGATTCCTACAGTTACATAACTTTTCTTTACCATTGTTTATTCTTATTTCTGGATCACTATTTCTTTGATTCTGGCTTAAGTATTTATTTAAATTTTTATTATTATATTTTTTTATAACTTTTTCTAAATTTTTAGTACAACTGTAACTTAATTTTATGGTATTTTTATTAAAAATTTTGCTAAGTGTATTATTTCTAGGAAATTTATGTTCTAAGTTAATATTAACCATTTGGTTGAATGGGGGTGGTGTAGCAAATGATTTTTCTATTTCTATTTCTTCTCTGGTTTTTATTATCATATTTTTATATAATTAATGTCAGGACATTTATAGCCACTATTCTTTAAAGCGTATAAAAAATACTGTGTTCATAAAATATTTTTTCATTAGCAGAATTTGTACTTATTCTTTTTTTTAATAGATGAAGGCATATGCTTTTTTATAGATGGGAGATGAGTTGACTTTGAGTGTATATATAAAGGATTAGTATTAGGTTTTTTATAAGGTTGGTAGATATTATTCATTAAGTCTAATGTTATATCGAGGAAGTTTACATTTTTAAATTTTGTATTAACAGTAACTTTCAAATTTAGACATTTAAATTCTCTATATATTAGTTTTCTAATATTATCAATTTTAAAGTTTGTAGATTTCCTCACAATCATAAAGCCATCCCTATACAGTCCAATGTCTTTAACATTAATTTTTATAATATATATATATATATATATATAATAAAAACTGGCAAAATGGAAACAGATTTCGTGTAACGCGTTTCGTGCTTTAGGAAATAATCGGACTAAAATGATATTTACATTGTTGCGACTGCACATGCGCACGAAGGAAAAGAGACGCTGAGAATTTTAAATTTAAATTTTTTTAAAGTATATGTTTTATGTATATCGTCCCATTAGCTTAAACATCACTTTAGTCTGATGAAGTCCTAAAGGACGAAACGGGTCACACGAAAACGATTTCCATTTTGTCATATTTTTCCGCTTAAAATTGTTCTTGATATATAAAGATTTATATATCATTTTCACACACCCACACATACATACACACACACACACACACACACACACACACACACACACACATATATATATATATATATATATATATATATATATATATATATATACTGAAAACAGCTCAATTCTAGTTTATTATAACAGACAGTAACAATATAAAAAAGTAAATTGAAATTTAAATAAATAATCGAACTGCAAGATGAAAAATCATGACTCACCTGGATAACGAATTTTACTTTAGGCCAAAGGCATGAAAAGTAGATATGTAGGAAAAAATTAACCCAGCCTTTAACCAAAGACATAAGAAATGACTACGCCGACTTTAGAAATAAGAAAAAACATTGTAATTCGGAAAAGTGATAAATTTATAACATTTTTGTTATACGGAACGGGACTATTCCTGATAACAAACCTAAATTTAAAAAATAACAAAAGCATTACTAGCCTCTTCAAGGCACAGATAAATAAGCAAACCTATGACGCTGAAGGATCCATAAAAAGAATGACAAACATACTTTGTTCTCAGAGAGACTTTTATACTACTAAGACATACACAAAACTATATATGCATATATACACATGTCTCAGGCAGAGAATAATATATCACATATATCTACACAGCAAAGCAGAGTTTAAGGAGAAACAAAAAGGAAGGATTTTATATATAATATAGAGATACTCCTGTGTCTGGAGAAGCCATGTTTAGGACTCCAGATTCAAACGAGCCGGATTCATCTACTCTGTTCCAGTAGAGAACATATTCTACAAACGGGAAAGGAAACAGCGAGTTGTGGGTTTTTCCAAATTGAGGACTGCGAGCTGTAGTTTCTTTCTATGTCTTGAAAAGATATATTCCCAAATGGAAATACCACTATGGACTTGTAAGCTACTGGAGTGATTTAGACTCTTCCCGAGCTATGGAGGGGTGCTAAAGAAAGCAACCTCTACGTTTGTCTACTATAAACAAACTGAAATTGACTGATGCTTTCGTCACCCTATGAAGCGACGCCACTAAGCCGTCCATCACGTGACCCATGTGACTTATCTCCACCAAAAGAAGATGATTGCCTCTGTATTCTTAGACCTCGTTGGGCGTTGAAAGTCTTTTTACTAATGTCTCTGTCAAAGAAACTATAGACACAGTAATTAAAAACGTATACAAGCATTCTTCGCTCCAATATCCTAATATTATATCAACAGTTCTACATAAACATCTATCCTGCATGACACAAGTACCTTTTTATGAACAGCATGGCACCGTTTACACATAGACTGACGGTGTAACTATACGGGTTCACCTGTTGGTTCTACTTTATCTAATTTTTGTGGGATTCATGTAATGTAATTTCTCCCTTCTTTCTTTGTTTCTTTCTTTCGTTTTATGCCTTTCATTTTTCTTTCTAATAATTTGTATCTGCTTGTTTCTTTTCCTTGTCTTTCGCTTTTACTCCTTTTTTTTCCTTTACTTTCTATCTTTTTCCACTTCCTATCTTTCTTTTACTTTCTTTCTTGCATGCTTGCTTTTCATTAGCCCCATCTTAATTTCAAGGCTTGACAGATGCTTCTTATAAAAGACCCCTTTCCGCAAAGATTTTCTGATTTACAAATAACCATTTAAAAATCGGTTTTTGCAAATGTCGGATGAAAAGGCCAACGGTAAATGTCAGCTAGTCCTGCTATTCTTGAGCAGAACAAGAAAACGTTATTTTAAAACAAAAAAGGCGAAAATAATTCTCAATTTTCATAAAATTTCGAAATAATCTCCTTTGCGAAACAATCTCCTTTGCGAAACAATCTTATTAGTATAAAAGCCATTGTCATTTTTTTATTCTGTTTCCTGTCACGCTATCGCAAAGAGCTATAAAGTTAATGTAAGCCTTTTATGATTCAAATGTAAACATGTGTATACTGTATTCATTACAATAAAGTTCTGCCAGTCGTATATATAAAATGAAAATATTACGTTATGTTGAGCTAAAATAGAGAGAGAAGAAAACAGCACTAAAAGTACACAGGCACAGAATGAACTCTACTGTGATTATGTGTTCGCCAGAGGAAAGCAACTACTGCCGGTACTAACAGTACTACGACTGATATTTCCGTTTCATTTTAAAATTATTTTTTAAAAATGAAAAAGGATTGTAGAAAATGAGAAGAAAAATGCGTTCGACGTGTTTTTGTTTTGTTTCATTTTTGTATTTTGTTTTGTTTTGTTTTGCATTTTTTTGTTTTTTTGTTGTTTTTTTTTTTTGCAATAAACACATTTATGCGAAAATATATACTGTATAATTTATCCATGCGTTATTTTCTTAGGTACTATGCAAGTTAGATATTTTTTTTAAATTCATACAGCTCTTATTGCGTAAGCAGACGTTGTTGACAGTTTCCCAAATCGTAACGTCCTCCAGTTTATATGGAAACCTCGTCAGTCTGAATTAATGCTTTCCCTGCTGATCAATTCCAAGTCATAAACAACTTTGAAGTCTGTCATATCATCATGTTTATTGCGGAAGAAAAAAGTAAAACTGAAATAGAAATAAGATACAAGACGGCAAAATAATTTTTACAACAGAAAAAAATAAATGATAAAAAATAATCATCAACAAATAAAAGCATGTCAGAAGGAAA
The DNA here is from genome assembly GCA_903632075.3 of Acanthosepion pharaonis. Taxonomy (NCBI): domain Eukaryota; kingdom Metazoa; phylum Mollusca; class Cephalopoda; order Sepiida; family Sepiidae; genus Acanthosepion; species Acanthosepion pharaonis. The sequence continues at coordinate 738,941 of CAHIKZ030000797.1, forward strand.
AAAAATGAATGCTTTGGAAAACGGAAAGCGACAGATGATTACAGATTTAGAAAAACATCCATTTCCTACGTGCTCAGGTAAAAGAACAATATTCCTAGCTACAATGTTTTGCTGAGTTGTTTCCGAATACCCAAAGTTACCATAAAGCCTATATTATACGCAAAAGATAGAGGCTTAAATAGCAACTAACTTTATATCCATGGCTCATTTTGTTTTCAATATTGTATCATCTGATTCACATATAATAATTATAGAGCTTTTTGCTATTACAGTTCCTAAATGTTATTAAAGTATTTTCTTTTTTAGAGATCTTTACCTCAAAGTCTATTTCTTATATAGATCTAAGGACTATGATTCCATTATATTGTTAATATTATGATAATGATTATTGGAAATATATATAAAAACTCTATTTATCACAATTAATAGTAGGTAATTGAATGATAAAATGGAAAAATGTAACGCGTTTCAACCTTTAAAATGATTTCATCAGACTAAAATAATGTTCTTATTGATGGAATTCGTATGCAGGAAGAGTGGTTAAAAATATTAGCCAAAACTTCGGTTATAATAATACATTGAGTGCAAACGCTGAATAATATCTAGAGTCGCTAAATTTGAAATTACTGGCGTTTGATGTGTCTAGACTAAGGCTAGTGCAAGGGTTTCATTCCTCTTACACTCTATTACATCTTATTTTTCAAGATAGTATTCATTTAAAATACAATTTTTTTTTGTAACCTAATTATGTAAAATAATGGATCATATGCAATATAGATGAACAATTCGACTACAGGAATTGAAAATAAATGCAATGTATCTAAATACAATTTAGAGAAATGTCATAATAGATCATTAAACCAACAATGTTTTGCAGCAATTTTTAATATCAAGTAGAGATTTTTCTTGTTAAAAAGTTGAAGAATTTTAGCACATTGAACATTATGGATAAAAAAAAAATAATGAATTTTATATTGTTTTTCTTTTTCAAGACTTAGTATAAGCAAAACAAATTCACGGATTTGGACAAAAAATGTCCCCAGAACGAAGTCAAAAACCCAGGAAAATTTTTCGTCCTTTATTAGTGTTATACCGGAACGTACCTATTTCTAGTGTAAATAGACTCTCCCACAGATAATAAGTAGTAGTAGTAGCAGTCGCCAGTAAAGCTCAGTGAGTTGTGTGAGTCAGTCGTTGTCGGACATTAAAGTATGAGCCCCACAACTAGATTGCTGCGTCATTAACTATTATCTCAAGTTCCTAACGTTTTGTACGTCGAACCTAATTTAGGACCGACTTAGTGAAATACAAGCCTCCACTGTGAAAACTACTCTACAACAAATAGTTGTGTTTAGTTTAATTTGAAACGTATATAAATGTAGGTAGAAAAAACAAATGTTGATAAGGTAACGAGGGTCACAAAGCATTGCCCGGGCCCCCAATCAGGCTTCGGCACCTCCTGGAAGGGGGTTTCGAGGGTAGTACACACTGGCTCTGATCTAGACGTTCAGCTTAGCTGTCTTTATTCGACTTCCCAAAGCTTTTTTATTACAGTGATGAATACTTAAAAACAACAGCGATAAGAACAAAAATGTTGGGACGCTGAATGAAGTCAGCTAAGCTGTACATCTAGATCTATCGGACGCCGGTAATTTAAATAAAAATTTAAAATTTAATGTCCCTGCTAAATTATGTATAATTATAACCGACGTTTTTGTTTATATTTTCACCTGCACCTCTACATATATAATGATTACTATATTATATATTATATAATGGTTATTATATTATTAGCAGTGCTATTCAATTCTAACATTACTTTTCAGATTGCATAAGCTCAGGAACAATTGGGGTGAGGGTCATTATTTTAAACTGTGTTTGAAAGCAAGTCGTTTCCGGAATTTGAAGTGAAAGAAATTAAGACAATATCTGATCACAATGTCCTAAAACTTTTTTATCATTCCACATCAAGCAAGGACATAATGCCACTAAGACGCAAGGGTTTACTGAGCGTGAAAGAAACTTCTTTTCTTTTAAGCATTTCCTCCCCAACGAACCTGGTATCTGGTCTGAACTGCAACGTAACATATGTAAGATAGATTCGTGCGAGACAAATTGTCTTAACCAACTTTCCTAGGAGCGGAACAATCTGTATTATTTGCTGTATTTTGTGGTGTATCATCGTTTTTTTCGTAAAATATAATCACAATAATCCCATTTTTATATTATGAATTTTTAAGTAGTTTCTCTTCTAGTTAATATTTTTCTTTCCATTTTATATAAAAAAAAAGTATTTGCTTCTTGTTCGTTTGCCTTTTAATCACACAATACTGTGCTCTAGTTTAGATATTAACCTGTTATTATTGAATACCCATCTTTGTCACTATGCCTTTATATTCAGTCCTGGATTATTGGTGAAAAGAAATTACAGACTTGGAGCCCGAATTTTCTGACGTCATATTGTTGAAATATCTCACCAACTGCGCTAACAAAACCACTACTTTTACTGCCTTAATTACCATTCACTAATTGTCTTAAATCACTATGCAAGAGTCTGAAGACCCAAGGCAATGCAACTGCTTTTCAGTTCCAAAGCAATATCGCCAAATTAGGTTAGAAGTATTGAAGTTACATTCTAAAGACTAGTGCCAGTGAAGGACCTACATTTTTTGAGTCTTGAAGCTTGAACACATATGATGACCCCTTCGCAACCAGCAACAAATAGATTCGAGGATGTAATTGCCAAAATGTAGGCTATTGATAGATTCTAGCAAGCTCAACGAGCCCATACAGCTGGGGGTTCGGGCGCTGCAACCCCCCCCCAAAAAAAAAAAAAACTTTTGAAATTTGATCAATTACCTGGGGAATTTTGAGGCCATATGGAATGGGTATTAGAGCATATTCTAAGGCCAACATTAGCTGCTTCAACCCACTGACTTATGCTTCTATCAATAAAATGACCTTATTTTAATAACAAACACTTAAAAAAATCGATATTTTTTTTAAAAAAATGGATATTTGGAAAACGGAGATCGACAAGAGTTTACAGATTTAGAAAAACCTCCAACTCCCTGCGTGCCGAGATAAAATAAAACAATATTCCGAGCTACAATATTTTGCTGAGTTGTTTCTGAATACCCAAAGTTGCCATAAAGCCTATATTACACGCAAAGGATGCTACATGCTATAAAAAATAACACTGATTTTGTTGAAAAATTCACTCATTAAAAAAAAAAAAAAAAGAAAGTTGCTTCAGGGTCAATCCTAGGATTAGGGATTCCTCTGGGATTACGATCCCTGGAGATTATGCTTCATTAGCTTCATAGTAGACCCGCCATCGCCCAGCGCTGTTAAAGTTTAAATTGACTTTCTTCTCAGTAGTCGCTCAAGTTAGCCCATATTATTTTTTAAAAGTGGCTCAAAACGTCGCCAGTATCGAAATTTAAAATTTATTCAAATTTTAAATTTCGTTTAATATGATTTCATAATTGTTTCATAATTGTTTATAAATAACATAATTTAAATTAAATTTGGTAATCCTACTCCGAAGTACTTTACGAAAATTGGAGGCCAAAATTATCGATCATGACTTTTCTATAACACGGTAACGCAAAAGCGTTACGACGACTCACGCGTCTGTGTCTTGATCCAACAGCACTATGTCTAAAGATATTTTTTATGGATAGGTAGGTCACAAATATCTACTAATCAGAGGCAAGAACCCTAAAAATTACCTATAATGCTGTCTGATGAATAGTTGATTTTGTCTCCCGGCATATCAACCTCTATACTGAAATCTAAATATTTCGTACAAATATTTTATATTTTCAGGGTAAACGTATGTTTTTGAAGATATATACTCTATAGATCATAAAATGTATTATTGGTAATTTTTTTTAATTTATTGCTGGTAATTTCACTTAAAAATTGGTATTTTTTTTATTGCTGGTAATTTTATTATAAAAATGTATTTTTATACTTTTTAGTGCTGTCTTGATTATCATTTTACTATAAAAACGTTGTCATTTTACTATAAAAATGTACCGTTGATTTTTTTGTAGGTGTTCACTATTTGCTCGTAGCTGGGACCTTAACAGCTGCTACCATTTCGGGTGGACCTGGGAACAACAGCAGTCCTCAAAACCTCTAATCTCCTTGTCAGAGGCCTTGCTGCCAGATATAGTTCATAGTCATATCCAGAACAACATAATGCCGTCAGGATTACAGCTTTGATAATATTCAAACAAAGATTTTTCAAAGATAGTCGTGTCGTTAGCGCGATGGCCTTGATCATAAAAGTATTTGGAGGTTGAAAAAAACAGGGGAGATCACCAGAAAGACACATAGACACGATCTGGTGTCATGAAAACGTGCAAATGCAATTAAAATGCCTCCTTAAATTAAGTTTATTGCTTTATTTGACACGATTTTAAACGTTGCCTTTAGTGTATTTTTTTTTAACTCCAATTATTATCTTTGGTAATTATAGTACGTAATTTACTCTTTTACAGATTAAACTATTTAACAAACTTTAATCAACTACGAAAATATAATTAGAAATCCCAGTGATTTTTTCTCTCGTAATTCTCTCTTAAATCGGCTTAATTCCCGAAATGATGAACACTTCTAGAGCCGTGTATGAACTTTGTTAACAGCAAGCTGTCGAATTTTATTACAATCTACTTTTTTTTGTTTGTAAGCAAGTCATACGATACAAAGAACTGTTTGAACAGCTAAGCAAGCTTGATTCATTTTGGAAAGATATTAGAACTTATACTGGGAGCAAACTGCCTACATACAGATAGAAAATGAATTCACAAAAATAAAATGGGCGTAAGATAAGGATGTGTTTTCTCACCAGACTTATTCAACTTTTAAAGCGAGACAGTCCTGAGAAAACTAGAAGTCCTACCAGGATTTATTACTGACGATGAAAATCTTAACAACATAAGATATGCAAATGACACGGTGTTGGTAGCAGAAACAGAAAGAAAACTGCAAGAATTCTTACAGAAGATAGTATAGGAAAAGAGGGAATAAAGGACTAATCATCACTTGTAAAACGACAGAATGTATGGCTGTCAGCAAGAGAAATAGATCAAACTGTGAATTACAAACTGGAGATGCCAAAATCAAGCAAGTGCGAACATTTAAATATTTGGAAAGTGTTTTAACAGAGGACGGAAAATGCGACGCCGAAATCCGAAGGTGCATTGGGAGAGCGAAAGTGGCCTCCCAAAAGCTAAGCAAAGTATTAAGAAACATGAAAATTTTATTAGAAACAAAGAAAAATGTATTAAACTTTTATGTAATATCAGTCCTCCTCTATGGCAGTGTGTGTTAGAAAATCTCCTCACAGATGAATAAGAGACTTGTGTGAACAGAAATGTGGTTCTACAGAAGGATTATGTGAATCCCATAGACTGAACAAGAAATTTTTAAGGAAAATGGAAACAAAAAAAAAAGGACGCTTATACTTAGAATCATAAAAAGATAGTTAAAATTTCTGTGACACGTAATGAGGAAAGAGGGCTTGGCTAGTCACAGGACATATTGAAGGCAGGACGGGCAGAGGAAAGCAGCGTGCAACCTACTTAATGGATGGCCGAACATGAAATGAGAATTATGGTGAAAGGGCAAACCTTGCTAAGAGTTATAAAGAATAGGAACCTGTGGAGGAAATCAAATCCTACTACTACTGTTAATGCTAATCTCCTTTTACTATCAATAAAGGTGTAGATGATATCACTGTATGGTTTTCTAAGTTAAATGTGGCACGAGGCAGTTGTAATTGAGACAAGATTTCTAACCATTACACCACTTCCTAATAGTGATATTTTAAGCGTAGCTCAGATGTGGCACAGGCCTAAAAGTATGGAGCACCCAGTGAAGCCCGCATCCACTACTGTCGTAATTGTTCTAACAAGATAAGTTTGATGACTATTGCAGCACATTGAAGTGCCCATATCGCTGGGAAAAAATAGAGTTACCCCCCTTGATTTCCTAACGCATCTTCTTGTTTATTACTTTTGATAACTTCAGCGCCTCTTTAAATTAGAATTTATAATTCTTATTATCAACCTTATTTTTAATCTTTAATGCTAATCTGGGCTTAAATTCAAATTCAGAATTAAACTACAATTCATTTAAATATTTTAACAACAATAATAATTCACCCCAACATCTCGCGATAACCAAAAATATTATAAAACGGTTTTACCCCAAAATAAAAATACATGCACTTAAGAATTGCGCCAGCGTGAAACTCAGAGTTGTGCAATCAATGTAAGGTAAGGTATTATGTATATTTCTTAATATATATTAAATAGCACTTTTATTTAACAATCGCTACCTCGTACATCTTCCTATTTTTACCCATTTGATTATACACACACACACACACACACACACACACACACACACACACACATATATATATATATATATATATATATATATATATATATAAGTAAAAGTTTGTCAGCTGATTGATGTTACCTTCAGCATTACGACGCCAGAGTTTCGTAGGCGGTCCCGTCCGTCCACACTTCAGGAGTTATCAGCAATTTACTACTTATATTTTTTCGATTTTTTCTTTTTTATACACTAATCATTGGTGCATGTTTTTCCCGTTTTGTTTGTGCTCTTGTGTGCCTTTGAGCGCATGCGGCCATGCGCCTGCCTGTGCGGATGTGCGTTCATGCGCGTGCTCTCGTCTGCGCAGATGTGCGCACGTGTATGGTGTCGTGATCATTTGTCCTTTTCTTCGTTTTTTTTTTTCACTTTATGCTCGCTCTTTAGCTTTCTCTCTTTTTTTTCTTTTTCTTCTTTTCTTTCGATAGTTGCCATTTGTGGCAAACTATTATATTCTTTAGACATGCGACCGTTTTTAATTTTTTAATCGTTCTAGTTTTTTTGGTTTTCTGTTTTTTGTTTTTTTTTTGTGGGGAGAGAGGAGCTGGGGAAGTTTTATTTCGTATTTTACATAAATAATTTATATTAATGCTTAAATGATAAATTCACAATGGTAAGAGAAAGATATACAAAATATGCAGCCGCAAAAAGAAATGACATTATTAACAACAACAATAATAATAACAATGACAATATACTGGATAAGAACGGACCGATAATACTACCTCAATAACTCCTTTACATCTGCCGTCCATAATTCATCTAATTTTGACAATATCAAAATAATTACAACCACATCAAAAACTTTTTATGGATATGATCCATATAAGAAGCAAAAATATCCATTGCAATAATAATTCTGAAGCAGATATAAAAAATAAACTGTCACAACTGTTCTTTACATTGGCGAAACTTAAATTTAAAAAAAAGTATCTGTGAACCCCAAAAGGATTTTTATAAAAAAACAGTTTATCAAATGCATTAGTCACACATAGAAATGAATTCAACCTCAACTTCGAACTAAAGAATGTCACATTTATTAAAAGAGGTCTGCTATCGGATCTTATAAAAAATAAATCTGCACCCGGATTTTTTACACACACACACACACACGCATATATCATCATCATCATCTTGCGGCCTCAGCCGAGATTGAACTCACTACACCTTTCCAGTATTCCTTATTTGTCATAGCACCTAAAAGATCTTCCTTAGGGATCAATGTGTCTCGTTTTATCCTATCCGGAAAGATTAACTTGCGTGATCGATTGTCAGATGATCGGTGCCTCAAGAGTACAAATGATGACACAAGTTCATCTGTGGCACGTGCACAATGCCCGGCGAACTGGACACGTCTCTTACAAACTAAAGTTGATACTCTCGGCAAGTCTCCATATATCATTTCTAGAGTTGGGTGGTTTCGCCATGAGAAATTAATCACTCTTCTTAAAAGACGTGTATAACATCCATCTAAACGACGCTGTTGTTTTGCTGAGAGAGTCCAAGTTTCAGAGCCATAGAGTAAGATATAAAGGCATTTAAATACCAGGTTGGAATCTGGCGCGGGATAGTCTTTCTTAGAGGAGGGTGAATGGAGTCTTTCTGAGCCTTGGTTGGCAATCCATTTAGTGATGGTGTCACGATAAAAACACCCTTGATAGCCCTAGCGAAGCATCAAGAATTCAGCTACTTGACAAGATTATGAATGATATATATATATATATATATATATATATATATATATATATATATATATATATATATAGTTTCAGTTACAGTGGATTGCTCATGTCTTGAGAAGGTCTGATGACAGAATACCCAAGATCCTAATGTACAGCCAGTTAGATCAGGGCTACAGGAATGTAGGACGCCCATGGCTAAGATACAAAGACACGCTGAAGAGCAACTTGTCAGCTGTCACTATACCTCATGACTCCCTCGAGCGCTTCGCCTTGGAGCGGGTAGAATGGAGATCAACGTGTTTTAGTGGACTCAGCAGTTTTCAATCTGCTTGTCTGAATCGTCTTCAAGAAACGAAAGCAAGATCTAAAAGGTCAGCCAATCTAACAGAGATCGTATCCCACAATCTACACACTTGCTCTATATGCGTCCTCCTTTGTAAATCACTAGCGGGTCTTAAGTGCCACTTGTGATTATCGCACAAAATTTCATAACTGAATCAATTGGTTAAGTTGTCAGATCCTCATACATCGAAACCAACGGAAGAGTCCATTATATATTACATTTTTCCTTTGTACTAGTTCGGTTAAAGACCAATTAAAGTCCTTTGTTAAGGACTATGAAAATAGCGCTAAATATATATATAAAAAAAAATAAAAATGTAAAAATCATTAACAAAGCACTTTCTTTGATCTTTAACCAAATTTGTATAAATTAAAATTTGATGCCTAAATGCGCTTAATTTAAATTACTTTTTTTCCTATACATACATTCCTCTGATGAAAATTGATGTATAAATTACGTTTAATACGACATTAACAGCTAATGAAATAGAACAGTTATAACAATATAATAATAATAATGAGACCATCGATAATCGATGATGACTCAACCTACCACAAATTGATTTGACATGGCCGAGGTATTTATTCATTTGGACAATTGTGTCCTACTGTGAGTTCTAATGCTAAAATTTGAAGCACACATTTTGCCACAGATGGGGCATGCTACTTGGCGGCTTGAGGAAGTAGCATGTTTCTGTGCTACTCTCTTATCTGCCAACCTTTGCATGCTGTCATTTTGAAGTTGGTTCACACCACTATGAATTGAACTTCGCCACTATTTCCTATTGGATACTGATGGTTCTCAATTATTGGTGGGCAACTTGCAGGCATTTAGCCTTTTTTTTTCAGAGTGACCTTGTAGCGTAGGAGAGACCTGGTCCTTCAGAGATTTGCGAGAAAATGATCTGCATTGGAAGCCTGGTGTCTGTCGTATGTACATGCCCAGCTCAACATAGTTGGTTCTTCATGAACATTGCCTCAATACTTGGCAGACCGACCAGAACAGATGTGTTTGCAACCATGTCCTGCCACTTTATACCCGTGATTTTTCTAAGGCATCTGTGGTCGATTTTTCCGATGTATTAATGTGGCGTCTGTAGTTGATCCATGATTCATTGCCATACAAAAGGGAGAGAAGAACCATACGCTATTTTCGTCTTCAATACCAGGCTTTTCTCCTATCACACTCCTTTTCCCAAACCACAGAAGCCTGCATTGGATACTTGCTCTATGCAGACGACTGTGCTATTGTCAAGAAAGACTTACAAGACTTGCCTGATAGATTCTCTGTTGCTACCAAAAGGTATGGGCTCACTATCAGTATCAAGAAGACTGAGGTTCTATTTCAGCCTACCTCAAGATCACTGAGAATGGAACTATGTATACCTATTGATGGCCAAAGGCTGAACAATGTTGAACATTTCACATACCTTGGAAGTTACGTCTCATCTGATTGGACAAAAAGATAACCAGTCGCATCACTAAGGTCAGTTCTTCTTTATAACAATATATTGCAAAAGAAAAAGTTATGTGATGTATTGTTGCTTCTTATCGTAGATCTTAGCAATCTCAGCATAGGATTTTTTTCTTCCCTTTTTAAATCGAGAACTTTATCCGTTTTATTTAAATGAAGCACTTTACAAATTCTCTTTGGAATATCTAAATTACTATCAATTTTACTCTTACACTTTCGGATCATTAAGCAAAACGTATAACTTGTTTATTTCTAGGTCGAACGCGGATAACTGAGAGCCAAGTTCGAATTCCAGTCGAATCCATTACATTCACTTACGTGCTAATACCCTTGGGAATGGTATGAATCCTCTTCTTCTCCCCCCCAGTAATGGGTAAATAACTTGATAGACCGGGTTCTATAGCCTTAGATGGTAACTGGTCTACCGTAGAAAGAAATGGCAACCTACTGTGAAAAAAATCTGCCTCGTCAGTCATGTATCGAAAGATACATGATCGCCTAAGTGTATATTACGCATGGCATACACAATGGGGTTGAATAAGTGATCGTACAGCAAACAAATGATTGTTATTCTCACTTATAGCGAATGAAAACCTCGAATAACAATGTTATATATGTATTTTGGGGTATAGAATCAGAATCTGTAATTTAAAATTAGAAATTCATCGATAAGTGATAGTTATGCAAATTTTTATATTTCGAATAGTGGAAAAAAGTGTTCTTACAGTATTAATTTTTGCATTATAATACGGTAGATTTTAGTTGTACTTCAAAGTAGAAGATTCTAAACTGTTCTAGAATATTCTCAGTAACTCTATTGCAACATTCAGTTCAAAATTGGATCATTCTGCAGTCACTGTTCACTGATAACGGTTCTAATAATGGCTAGACGTAAGGAAATGACTTGTGCCCAAAGAGAGCTGATTATTAAGCTATGGAACAATGGAAAAAGTTACAGAAACATCTCCAGTGACACGAACATACCTTTTTCAACAATTGGTTCATTTATTGCAAGATTTAAAAGACGTAATACTGTTGAGAACAAAGGCAGACTCGGTGCTCCCAGGAAGATCTCTCCCAGATTACGAAGAAAGTTGATGCGACAGGTCCAAAATAACCCAATGGCCATCAGACATGACCTTCAGAATGATCTGAGTTTGTCAGGAGTTAACGTAACTAAGCAAACGATTAGTAATGAGCTACGCAGAGACGATATAAAGTCGCGTTGCCCAAGAAAGACACCACTCCTTTTGAAACGGCATAGAGATTCCAGGTTGAAATTTGCGACAGAGCATAAAGATAAGGAAAATTCTTATTGGGAAAGAGCTCTTTGGACAGATTGAGTTATTCGGTCGCAATTCCTTGAATCATGTATGAAGGAAATACGGCGAAGCATACGCATCCAAGAACACCATACCAACTGTCAAATTTGGTGAGGGTAGTATCATGGTTTGGGGCTGATTTTCAATGCGAGGTGTTGGCAAACTAGCAATTATAGACGGTAGAATGAATGCAGAAAAATATCAACAAATCCTAAGCGAAAATTTATCGCTTTCTGTAGAGAAACTTGGGCGTCCTCCTGGTTGGGTCTTCCAGCAGGACAATGATCCCAAGCATACTGCTATGAGTACGAAGAATTGGCTTGCTAATAACAACGTTAACATCTTACAATGGCCCAGTCAGTCGCCGGATTTGAATCCAATAGAGAATTTATGGCGGTTTTTGAAAAATGAGATCCATGATAGAGGTCCAACAAACATCAAAAACCTGAAGACAATCACTCAGGAAGAATGGGACAAAATACCTACTAAAGTATGCAAATCGTTAATTAAAGACTACAGGAAGAGATTGGTTGCTGTTGAACTTAATAAAGGCTTTGCTAGAAAATATTAAATGGAGAAAATATGTTTTTGTTCTGCTGTACGATCATTTTTTAAACCCCTAAAAATTTAAATATTACTATATTTTCTTAACCATGGAATATTTTTAGTTGTATAAGCATACATTTTGCAGTAGATATATTCCCGTTTTGTTAATTTAATATGTTACAAATAAAAATATGAAATATTTTCATGTGTACGATCACTTATTCAACCCAACTGTACCTGACTGAAATTCACTTATGTGCTAATACCCTTGTGAAAGGTATGAATCCTCTTCTTCTCCCCACCCCCAGCTATGTGTAAATAACAGGACAAACCAGGTTCTATAGCCTTGGATGGCAACTGGTCAACCACAGAAATAAATAGCAACCTACTGCGGGAAAAAATCTGCTTCATCAGTCATGTATCGAAAGATACATGATCACCTAAGCTGACGACCGTATATTCTCGTGTACAAGCCGAGTTCATGTATAGTGCTACTTTTTAATTTTTTGGCATGAATTTTAACCCTTCCAGAAAAAATGTACCTGTGTATAGTGCAACCAATCACCAAAGATGCATGATATTTAAACTCTTCAAAAGCAATTACTTGTGTATAGTGCTACTCCTTAATTTTTTGGCATGAATTTTAACCCTTCCAGAAAAAAAAATTGTACCTGTGTATAGTGCAACCAATCACTAAAGATGCATAATATTTAAACTCTTCAAAAACAATTACTTCTGTATAGTGCGACTCCCTATTTTTACGTAAAAAAATTATCATAAAAGCTTGCACTATACTCGACTATATAAGGTATTTATTTTTAGCTGTCAGCCGAGCGTTTGATAAATTTGTTACACAATTAATAAATTTGTAGGACTAAGCTTGGACACAAACTAAGACTCGTGGAACTTTTTAGAGACAAATGACCCAACTTTAAATATCTAGCACGTAAACCATCACTCCGTGACTGATGCTGTTTCGTTTACTTGTAAATTTTGGCTGGTGTTCTTTTCGACTAGAAAGACAAAGAAGCTATCACCATTTTTCTCGATTCTTCTATGTTTCATCATTTTACTATTGAAATAGGTATAATGTGACACTATTTACGTCGCTAGAAAGAAAGAAGAAAAAAGAAAGGCGAGAATTAAATTTAGGTGATAAGAAGCCATCACGAAAAGGACACTAAGCGATGTTATTCTTTTTGACAAAGAAAAATGCTAAAAGTTTTATTCTAATTAGCGAGGAAAGTAGGGTCGCGGATGTGTCGGATTTAAATTAATTTATGACAGCGATAATGAAAATTTCAGGTTGGCCGAGACCCCTACGAAACAAAAATTAGGAAATAATTATTAATTAAGCACGCACTGACTGAAAACCAAAATGCCGCTGGACCTCCCACAGGGTGCTGGGAGATAAAAATTAATTAGGTCAAGCTTGACCGAAACCAAAATGTCCGTGGAACCACCTCCATGTCATTTGGGAAAAACACCTGTTTATTGTCAGTTCTGGCTATGATAGCAAAAGTATTTTATCAGAACGAATAATTGGCACCAAGGTGCGATGCGCCCAATTGACCACCCACTTGTTTGGCGAAGGTCCCAAGTGACATTTGGCTAAGATAAGAGTCCAAGGGTTTGTTGTCGGGCAGAAGGAAAGAAAGAGAAAGAAAAGAAAAAAGAAAAAAAGAAAAAGGAACATAATTTTTTTCTTTGAGCAAGATTTTTTAAACCGAGGCTAGTCTGGCCACACCCACACTGCTGAGCGCCCATTGGCTGAATGGTGGCGTGAGCGTTAGGCGGAGGTAATAATGTGAAGAAGGAGGGGAGGCCTGTCGCGCCCCCCTGAAGGGATAGGTGTGAGATGCCACTGTGAGAGAGAGGGGAAACCCGTTAACACCCTCTGAGGGTATGGTGAGATACCAATATGAGAACAGGAGAAGGTGGGAGGACGAAAAGACTTCCAAAAATGGAAAATAATAAATTTTCCTGACCGAAAACAAAGAAGTGGATTGTGGATTTAGAATTATCAAGGAACCTCAAACCCCGACAAGCCCACCCCGGTTTTGGTCGGCGTCCATATAAGCAGAGTCGCAGCGAGTGAAAAGCAGTTCCAGTTCCAGTTAAGTTCCAGTTAGTTGCAGTGAGCTGAGAGCTCTGAAGACCCGCCTCGCAGATAGCCGACTTGAAAGATTCCACGCAAATCACGACTCATCTTCTAACCAAGAACAATTTATTTTTGAAGAACGACTTAGACTCACACCACCAAAACAAGTTTTACGAATATCGCCTGAAGATACACCAAGAACCAGTTTCTTAAAGAACAAACAACTTAAGATGTTAAGACTCGCCTAACAAACACAGTGTCACGAATCCATATAACGGGTTGGGAAGAAGACTCAGTCCTGTATTCAGCAACCAGATATAAAGTATTGTTATTCTTTTTTTAACACATTTGAACTTTTCGAGTTATTATTTTATTTTATTTTACATATATTTGTGTGGTGTTACCCTTGGCCGGACTCAGCTTGCATTACGGCCCGGCGACTGATTGATTTCGTCTACCTAAGATCAAATCACAACGTGGATAGGTTAGACTAGAAATCAAAACAGTTACTTCGGTAACCAGACGTTGGAGGCGAGCTGGGAACGACAAGGCTGATACCGAATCTAACCAGATTCCCATCCGAATCAGCAAAATTGTTAGAACGTCACATTTGGTGCCGCGACCAATACCAAGTCACATTGATCGTCACGCGGCCAGGCAGACATCACGATTGGCGCAGCGACACCGGGGGACGTTCACAATAAGCAACCGTAAGTTCTATTCTAATAGTTTCTTCTTTCGCATTTCCCGCCTGTGGAACTTCCCGCTTCTTGCTTTCCTGCCTATTAAAATCTTCCAAATTTTAAATGCAAAATTATTCCCCATCTTCTGTCTTTATGAATCCTGTTCTTTTATTCTATTTTCTCCGCACTAACGTTTTCTAATTTTCACTAACCCCTTGTTTGGAATGAAATAATTTTTTTTAAAAAATGTGTTCGGTTAATCTCTCCATAAATGACGTAATTATTTTATAATTTTTACAACTCTCAATCAAGATATTTCTTTAATGGCGTGTCCTTTCAGAACGTGGAAGATCAAGGTCTTCCGTAGTTACCTGTGAATTGTCATATGTTCCTTGGAAATATAGCAGAATATTTTCTTGTTGCCTTCTCCAAAGTTTTGAATTCATAATAATCCTTCTAGAACTCTCTGCCACCCGAAGCTAGAGAGCTAAGGTCACTCTGCTATTGAACCTATAGCTGGGAAGACAAGAGATGGATTCATACTATTTCCCAGGATAGTAGTATGAAAGCGAACGCAAAAGGCTAGCTTGAAATTTGAACTCAGCCCGCCAATTTCATTTTCTGTGCCGATAACCGTTCTACATCGTCTTCTTATACTTCCTCCTCCTCCATAATGTTATCTGAAAACTAGGGTTACAGCCTCGCCATGCTAGGGTCACAGCTTCACTACGCTAGGTGTTGCTACTACGATTTCTGTAGTAAGTAGATTTATATGGGTTGGAGTTACCAGTCCTACGTCCATCTAGTTTTTTTAATTGTTCTACTAGACTCGATGCCAACCAAGTCCATTCTGTTCTGCTTGCTATAGCTGGGAGGGGGTAGATAGATTCATATTTTATCGAGAGTGCGAAAATGAATGCAACCAACTCGACCGGAACTTGAAGTCAGCACGCTCATTCCAATTCCAGCGATGATAACCGGGACGCTACGCCTAACTGCTCTTGTTATTATTTCTTTTACATTTTTAATCATCTCATCCCAAGCAATGCAGGAATGTTACTAGTACACAGGAAATGAAAGTGAAAGAGAAGACTGGGTATGGGGAGGACTAAGGAAAGGACAAAGATGAACGGGATTCAAGCAGAGAGAAGATGGCGATTGACATTACATTTAAATTGTTGAAGAGTGTAGTTATAAAAGAAGCAAAAAGACAAAATGAAGTTCCACAGACGTGAAGTGCGAGAAAAGAAACTATTGGAGTAGAAGTGGCGTTTGTGTTTAGCTATTTTAACAGTAAAACGGTGGGACCTAAATGCCAATCTAGTAGCACGCTTAAATTCATGTAGTCGGATCACCAGGAACAAAAGTTCGTCAGAGCAGTTGCCATGAAATTATTTGTAGAAAAGACAAAGAGAAGCCACCTTACATCGGTGAGAAAGTCGAGATTCCTGGTCAGGATCGATTACATTATAGATCCATCTTTGGATTTTGTTAAGAATCTCGAGATGTACAGCAGAAGCAACAGACCAGATATGACTGCAGTATTCAATGCATGGACGAATGGTAGATTTATAAATGTGCAAGATGGATTCTGAGGAGAAAAAATTTCTGGTACGACACAGTGAGCCAACTTTCCTTGCAGTAGATGCAGCTATTCATTCGATGTAGTCTCTCTACTTCAAGTTAGTGGAAAACGCGAGGCGAAGAAGACGCAATGTGTTTCTCTCCTGGTGTCTAGCGTCAGCCATGTCGATGGTAAGCAGAAAAGGTTCTCTATTGTGGTTAAATGAAAGTAGTTTTGTTTTGGAGGCGTTAAAATTTACAAGTAATTTCTTGCCCCAGTTAACCACTGATTGGAGGTCCTTTTCAAGATCAGCTACCAGGCTTACTTTGTCAGATCTGACGGTTGATTATATTTATTTTACAGGCATATCAACCGCTACAGGTTATTTAATGCCGAAATCTAAATATTTTGTACACAATTTTTATTTCTATTTTTGGAGATAATAATCGTTTAGTGGTACAAGTCTTACTAATTAGCATGTATCTGGGGTGGGGTGGGGTGAAGAGGTGAATTCATACCTTTCCAGAGAGTATTTTCGCGTAAGTGAATATAACGAACCCAACTGGAATTGGAACTCGGCTCTCTGATTCACAGCACACGGTATTCCTAAGCGGTTTGTTGTTGTTTTGTTTTTTCAGGGCAATTCCCGCTTCATAGATGATAAAAGCATCATTCTCATATTCTGTCTGGCCATCTGTCTATTAAGTGTAAACTCAAAAACAGCCAAATAAATGATGAGGATTGTTACGTTCCCAGAATGCTTTTGTTTCGAACAGCTGCCGGCAATAGCAAGCACAGCCAGCTGCATAAGCGGACAGGAAATTACTTTAAACACCGTTCCCGCGCAATAACGATAACATCTTCATTTCCCGCCATTCACAGAAAGAGTGCGGGAATATGAATTATAGATGTTACCGATCAACCCACTCCTGCCACACATCTGCCCCCAATGAAGGCGAGATGAGATGAAGAAATTGATTTTATGAAGACATTGGCTAAGGCAGCCCGGACATCTAGATGAGGAAATGAAAGATAAAACGCTTTGATTTTGTTAACGACGCATCAAATTCTCGGGGGTTAGTAAAAATGGCGATTCAACTGAGCCTGCAGAGAACAGTTTAGTAATCAGTATATGTTTATCTTAGATTAGATGAAAATCTTTGCGATATTTGTGGATATCAATATTTTATTCATCCACGGCGCTGCAGAGGGGAAGGGTTATAGTGAGTTCAGCCCCCTCACTTTACTTGCTGGAACTGAAAACTAAACAGAAGGCTACGTCTCTTTTCTTGGCCTGAATCTATGACGGTGCTATTGAGAAGAGCTTTATCATTTGTCTTTACTACCATATAATTATCAAATTAAATAATCAAGCTTCATCTTAATCAAGATGTACCTTTATATTTAAGTCTTAAAATCTAAGCAAAGCATTAAGAAATGGGAAGATTAATGTGACATCGAAATCCGAAAGTGTATTGGAATAGTGGAAGTTTTTTTTGGGGGGGAGGGGTACAATAAGGATCACCTTGTAAGCGGCCCGGGTGCCACTCAAGGTAGATGGTTACGTTAATAGGGAATTTGTACGGATAGGAGGGGAAGGTAACGGTTAACCCTAGACTTGAACAGGTTAAGTTTGTAGAGATCAAGGAAATATCCTCTTGGAGGTCGGTTCCACAGAGCAGTCGTTCTCGGGAAGAAGCTGTTCGAGTGGAACTTACTTCTCATCCATGAAATACGAAGGGAATGTGGGTGGTTAGCTACAGTGTAAGAGGCATAGTGTGTACATTACCTTCCAAAGGCTAAGCAAAGTATCACGAAATACGAAAATTTTGTTAGAAACAAAGAAAAGAGTACTGAACTGCTATGTAAATATCAATCCTTCTATATGGCAGTAAATGCTAGACAATCTCTTTACAGAAGAAAAGACTTGAGGTAAAGAAATGCGGTTCTACAGAAGAATACAGAGACTACAATATAGACTGAACATGTGAATGGCGAGGATTTTTAAGAGAAATTTAAACGAAAAGGATGCTTAGACCTAGAATCAAAAAGAAACAGCTGAATTTTCTTGAACATATAATGAGGAAAGAGAGCTTGGAGAATTTAAAAATCACAGGACATATTGAAGTCAAAAGAAACAAAGGAAATCTGAGAATAAGCTAACTAATGAGCTTGTATAAATGGTTGGCAGAACTGGGATTAGGAAAGATAGCAAAAAGACAAACCTTACTAAGAGCTACCAAGGACAGGAAACTGTGGAGAGCCATGATCCTTCATGTCCTGAAGAAAAAGAAAAACAAGAAGAAGAATGCAAATAAATATAAATTTAACTCTACCCATTGATACTATTTTTAATCATTTCACTCAAGCAAGGCAATAAAGCCACTAAGACACAAGTCGTTACTGAGTGTGAGAGAATTTAAAAAAAGAAAAGATCACTATTAATGAAAGAGAACAATAAAAGAATAGGAATTAAGAAGACAGAAGGTAACGATTGACATTGTATTTTAATTTTTTAAGATCGAAGTCGACTGGTAAGCAATAAACCATAAGAGAGTTCCTTAAGCAAGAAGCATGAGAAAAAAAAACTGTTAGCATAGAACCTACAGTTCCATCTTGCCATTTCAACTGTAAAAGGATGAGACCTTGCCGCCAATCTAGTACTGCGTTTAAATTCATAAAATCCAGGTACCACAGAAAAAAAGTTCATCAGAGTAATTACCATGGAAATATTTACAGAAAAGGCGCAGAGAAGCGACATTACGGCGGCGGGAAAGTGTCTGAAGCCGAGATGCTAAGTCAGGGCAAATAATATTGCAGATTCTTCATAAGATTTTATCAAGAATCTCTAATTATATAGCAGAAGCACCAGATCACATGTGACAGCGATATTCAAAGCATGGAAAATGATATATTTATAAATATATAACATAGATTCTGGCGAGAATAATTGTCTAGCACGACATAATGAATCAACTTTCCTAGCAGCGGACCTAACGATTTATTAAATATAATCTTTCCACTTCATGTCAGGGGAAAACGTTAGGATTGACAAGTTAACGAATTTTTCGTTGGATTTGTCAGTTGTTTTGAAAATGCTTGTACAGAGCAAAACGTTAACAAGAAAATAAAATTAAAAATTAACACGCAACTATTTTCACAAATTCCAACTTTCATTGCTACAAAACCAAAACATTAACCTAATAATTCGAGTCATGTTCTTAGACAGCCTCGTCAGATTGAGACATTCATTTGGATATCACACATGACACCAAACCCGCTCAGAAATAACTAAATTGTCAGTTGTATACAATCGTTTTCTAAGATCAATGGTTAAAAATGGTTTTGAGTAAGTGTAGCCTGTGGGTCTTGACAAATACCACACTTCTTCGAACATTGTGAATTGGTGCTACAGAACCACAAAGAATTGTACCAAATAACAGAATCGCATCACTTGAGGACTTTCAAAAACGGCAACAACTAAAATAAATAATGAGATAATCAAGATGATGACATTCCACACTACTTAAAATATAAAGTTAGGAAGGAAACTTCCATCACTACTGGAAAGAGCGATAACAGCTACTGGACTTGAGAAACATATTTTTCATGAAAAATTGCATTAAGAGACAAATTTTATAAATTTCAACCGACAGCAGCTCTGGGTGCTCGGTCAATGAAAACGAACGACTAATATATATATATATATATATATATATATATATATATATATATATAGAGAGAGAGAGAGAGAGAGAGAGAGAGAATTAATACAAGTAAAAGGATTGTCCCTTAGCTGATTGATGTTATCTTCAGCATCCCGACTCCACAGATTCGTAGACGCACCCTCCAGTAATCACTTCGTCCATTCGTCAGAGAGTATCAGCAATTGACTGCTTATAACCTCTCGATTTTTCTTTTTTATGTGCACTTTGCATCGATGCCATTTTTTTCATAGTGTCTATGTACGTGCGTGTGTGTGCGTGTGTACGTGCGTTCGCCGGTCTGCGCATATGTGCGTACATGTAAAATGTCCTGTTTATTTGTACTTTTCTTCGATTTTTTTTTCACTTTACACTTACACTTTCCTTTCTTTTTCCACGTTTCTTTCAAGTGTAGCCATTTTGAACCCCGGTTTTCTTGACATACACTGTCGTTGTTATATATATATATATATATATATATATATATATATATATATATATATATATAAAGAAATATAGTCTTAAGGTGTGCTATATTTATGGAATAAAGTGCTCAATATCAGAGATAGAGCGTGTGTAAATATAAAAGTGAACATAGAAGTCAACACTTAGAGGCGACAGTCTGTTTCATGCTATATGCAATCGTCAGGCCACATATGCTGTTATTTTTCTCGGCTATTTTGTGGGTATTCTGTTATGGCGGTTATTTTACCGGAAGTCGTTTGTTTATTTATTTGGGTCAAGTTATATTGCTCGTTTTTATTTTTGTTTCTTATTTTATTTATTTATTAACGTAGTAAAAATTTGTTTATATCACTTATTTAACAGTTTTGTTTTGGTTTGAGAATTTAATTAAAGCTATTTGTTCAATTTTTGGGGCTGGTTGTTGTAGTTCATTCTAACTATTATTTTGGCGGGAAGAATTTTTAATTTGGGATTGGTTTGTCTATTTATTTACATGGATGAATTTAGGTCAATTTGTTTTACTTGTATATTTTCTCTTTTCGGTTTTAAGCAACATAGTATTTATTTATTTTTTGTTTCTATTTTTATTAGTGTATTTATTTGTTTTTATTTTATTTTTTCCGTTTTTCATTTTTTAGGTTACACAGTAAAAATTTATTTTCATGCCTGCATTTTGAGATGAGCTCGGATCTTTTATTTAATAATTTATTTTGGTCGGGGAAAGTAATGATAGCTATTTTTTCCTCCAAGGAAAGTTTGCAAGTTTTTGATTGGTTGTTGTAGGCTAATGACTTTTTCCTTATCTTCCAAGATATTTTTGGTGTAATGTGCGTTTTGTTTTTAATTTCCCAGATATACTTAGAAAGCATTGTACTGTTCGCATATTTACTATTTGTGAACGATGTTTTTGTGTGTATAATTTCTTTGCTTCCAGGGTCCCTTCAGTTACTCCTATGTATACTTTTTTTTTCTTCATTATCTGGTGATTTTATCGTGGCTTGGTATATTATGTTGTTTTGTAAACAATTTCCGTTTAAGGGACATTCGTTCTTTATTCTGCAGTTGCACGTGGGTTTAATTTGTTCGTGTGGTTTGTTGATAATTTTCCTATTGTGCTTTTTTATTATTTGTGCCATGCTCTCGGTGGAGCTGTAGCTGATTTTTACTGTGTTTTGTTGAATATCTTGTGTAAGGTGCTTGATTCTGGGAAGTGTTTGTGTAAGAGTTTGAAGAATATTTTCCTACGTTTGTTTTACGTTCTTGCTGTACGGTGGGTTGAACCATATGATATTTCTTCTCCTGTTGGCCTTTTTTTGTATTCTGCGGTGAGTATGTGAGTATTGCAGGAATCTGCTATCTTTTAGGGCCGTTTCATAGTCTTTCTTAGCTTTGTTAAATAGGATTCATTGGAGGAATTGTCGGGAGAGCCTGCAGTTAATCGATTTTGGTATCTGTTTGATTATAGAAGGCGGATGGTTGGAAGATGTGTGTATGTAGAGTGGTTTATCATTAGGTTTTCTGTATGGCTTATATGTGCCTTCTCTTAGGTTGAAGGTAACATCTAGGGAAATCTACTTCGTTTAGGTGGATTTTTTATATCTATGTCGAATCCGTTATTTTTTAAAATCTTTATTATTGCTTTTCTAGTTTTGTCTGTGTTTTGTTTGTTACAATTTCTTAAGATTATGAGACCGTCGTCCCTGTAGAGTCCTGTGTCATTTTTGTCTATTATTTTGCTCAGTTCGTGTAGTAAGTAAATGCCTATGATTTCGCATGCCTCTGCACCGTCAAAGCTTCCCATTGTAGTGTCAAATATCCCATCTTTCTTTATCCATGCTTCTTCATTGTGGAATAATAATGATTTACGGGAGTGCTTAATGATGTTGATTTTGCTTGGTTTTATTATTATTTGTTCCTGGGCTAAGTTGATGGCCTTATCTAGCATACGTTCTGTTATGGATGGTAAAATTTCTTTTATGTCTAATTGTAGGAATTGGCAATTTTGTTTGTTATTTATGTTGTGGAACCAGTCAATAGTTGTTTTCGTATTTTTCACTGGTTTACTCCTAATTTCTTCCTAAGTTCAGAATTAATTCTTTCTAGTATTGTTTTACTTATTTTACCTAGTTCGCTTTTGGCTGGGTTTATGAGTCTACATGCAGGATTAGTTTTGAAATTTTCTTTATGGTCTTTTAGTGTGATAAAGGCTCGTGCCTTGCTAATACAATTTATTCGGTCATCTAGGTCTAATTTTTGGGCGATTGTTTTAGCTTCCTTATTGATATCGTGTTCTGTTGTTTACGGTGCCTTTTTGTATGTTTTGGTTATGTTGTTCTTGAGTAATTTATTGTGTGTAGGAGGTCTTAGTATGTATAAATTTCTCGTTTTGTCAGCAGCGATAAATACACTTGCTGAATTGTTTATGACTTTTATATATATATATTCGCGTTCGAATTCCAGTCGAATTCATTACATTCACTTACGTGCTAATAGCCTTGGGAAAGGTATGAATCCTCTTCCTCTCCCTCCAGCTATGGGTAAAATAGCAGGACAGACTGGGTTCTATAGCCTTGGATGGCAACTGGTCTAGGAGAAGGACAACTCTGAATTCAAAACCTGCGGAGAGTCGTTTGTGAACCTTGTGGCACTCGGTGCACCAGGTCTCTATTCGTCCCTTCCAAAAGTGTGGATGGTCCTGCACGAAGCCTTCACCACTATAATCAAATCTCATGTGCCGGTGTCGGGCTGTCGGTTTCCTGGAAACTAATCTGCTTGACCCTCATACGTCGAATCTCGACGGGAGAGTCGACTATATATTAATAATGATTACAGACGATCCTTAAAAATCTATTCGGTTATAATTTATTTCATGAATATACAAAAATATATTCATCTCTTCAACCGTCGTTTTCTTAATAAATGGAATTAATGACCGGCATTCCTTCACCAATGATTCTTTAAGATATCACACTGCTCTATCTAAACGTTATTGGAATCTTAAAGATGGATGCTTCACCCCACAAATTAAATGGTGGATCATCTGTCAATTTCAGACTCCCAACAACTTCCGGGACAGATGCAATCTATGCATACAAGAAAAATCATAATGATTAAAAAAAATACTGATGTATTATTAAACCAATGGAATGAACTTATCTTCAAGTGTAGACACAAGAACAGATTTAAAATTCCCTAATAACATTAATTTTCGAGAATTTACACTTGAAGTGTTGATTCTGTTTTATATGGGTACGATCATATATACGTACATGCATTCACGTTTTTGTAGATGATCATTTGCGTGATTTTTGCCTACATCAGTTATAATCTTAAATTATTAATTAATTTTATTTTTATGTTATCTTTATTATATTATTATTATCCTTATCTGTATATATAAATTTGTATATGTGTGTATATGTTTATATATATATTTGTATATGTATATATGTATATATATATATATATATATATATGTATTTACATATTTTAAGTTTTTTAGTTCTTAAAATGGTTCTTTATCTGTTAGTTAATTTATTTGATTATTTTATTAATTAATATTTTTATGTATACATTTTTATGCATATTTTTTATATATTTTTAATTTTATTTAACTTATTTTACTTTAACTTACTTTTTATTATCGATGTTAAATTATTATCATTATTATTATTATTTGAAATTATACTAATTATAATGCAATGATGATGAGGGTTTCGCTGTCGAAAATGACATGACAATTCAATGTATCTGCTTTGAATCTGATCACTTCCCTACCTCGCCCTGTTTTTAACTTGTCCAGTCCTTAAAAATCATTTCTAGGCCAGCCTATCGGCTAATGTTTAATTCTTTTTTTCTTTCCTTCCCTCTCGCCTTCCTTCCCCACTCCCCTCTCTTTCTCCTCCCAGATTTGTAAAGCCTTATACTGAAATATTCATTTTTCTTTCTTCCTCT
Organism: Acanthosepion pharaonis; assembly: GCA_903632075.3. NCBI lineage: Eukaryota > Metazoa > Mollusca > Cephalopoda > Sepiida > Sepiidae > Acanthosepion > Acanthosepion pharaonis. The sequence goes on from CAHIKZ030000797.1 coordinate 763,192, forward strand.
TTTAATATTAAAACTTTTTCCTTTTCTTTTTTCCTCTCTCTTTTCCTTTCGTCTGGATGCATTTACTCCATTTATTTAGAAAACGTTGGTCTGAAGAAATGAATATATTTTTTGTATATTCATGAAATCAATTATAACCGAATGGATTTTTTAAGTACCGTCTGTAATCATTATATTACTCTGTCCTTACATTGACCTCTCTTTTGGGTTAATGTCCACCTTGGAACACACACACATATATACATACATATTATATATATATATATATATATATATAGTGCTGTTCGATAAAAGTGACTCACCTGATATTTTTTACTAAATGTTCTCTTCTCCGATGAAACGAAAGTTCAGCTAAATTCAAAAGATAAGCGATCTAAAATCCGAAGAAAAAGCTTTGAAAGCTCTTTGAATTTAGCAGTAAGAACTGTCAAGCATTCGTTCAGTATAATGTTCTGGGGATGCTTTTCTTTTCATGGAACTGGTTTCTTAAAACCTATTGAAAAGACCCTCAGGAGCGAGCAGTACAAGAGAATTTTAGAGTTTTGTCTGCTCCCTTCTGCTGAAAGGGTGCAAATCGACCCCACCAAGCTCATTTTTATGGAAGATAATGCTGCCTGTCACAAATCAAAATTGATGAAGGAATACTTTGATGAGAAGCAGGTGAGGGTTATGACATGGCCGCCCCAATCTCCTGACCTCAACCCCATAGAAAACTTATGGAGCATTATAAAGTACAGGCTCTCGAGAAAGCAGTTGAGCAACAAAGAGGATTTGATTGTGAATTTAATATCCGAATGGAATTCAATGCTTGGAGATGAGATTTGCCAGAACCTAATCAAGTCAATGCCAAAAAGGGTTGAAAAGGTTATTCAAAATAAAAGAGAACCCATAGATTATTAAATATTTCGAACTATATTACCTATTATAGATAAATTGTACCTCTATTATTCTTTATTTAAAGCTGTTCGGTTATGTTTCTATTGATTACTAGTTGCAGGAAATAAGTGAGTCACTTTTTTGCATACAGTTTTTCCCTAAATCTCATTTATATCCAAAATTATAACTATCAATAGACTACATTAGGGTGAGTAAACTTTTTTACTAGGTGGTCAGGAAGGGGTCCTTATATTAGTAAGATTAAAAATTAGTTTGACCCCAAAAACAATAAGCGAAAAAAATTTTAAGTAAAAAAAAATCATGTGAGTCACTTTTATCGAACAGCACTATATATATATATATATATATATATATATATATATATATATATATATATATATATATATATATATATATATATATAAATAATAAAAGTTCAGTTGACTTATTTTCAACTAACTTCAAAGTTTCGCGGACACACTGCTCATCAGGGTCAGATGGTCAGATAAATCTATTGAATGATTACCAGATATCATATTTATACTTTACCTAACAAACGCTAATAATAGCTCCCAAACAAATTTCAAACTTATACTCTGCCAGAGTCCGTTAAGAACATAACAATATTTAAATTTTCAAAATCAGTATATGATTATGGTTAAAATATTTTATTTTTTTTATCTATAATTTCACCGTTTTAAAATATATTTTTGTAAAACCCGACCAATTCACCAACAATCATATAAACCATGAGATAATGGTCGTGAGTTCTTTTCCTGTGCCGTGTCCCTTCAGGGCGTTGGCTATCACGGCTCTCCACAATTTCCCGTTTTTTGTAGCATTTAATAACTTTTGTCTTCTTGCCATCTCCCCCAAACTCTACACCGCTATCGATTCGCTTAAGCTCGCCGGGTAAGCTGTGTTTTGCTTTCCTTTATCCCTCTTTACCTTCAATCTGTCTTGTGAGTATCAATTTTTCCAAGCCCTCCTCCTTCAGTAAGTGCCCCAAAAATGTCAACGGACACTTCTAAGCATGTGTCCTTTTTGTTGCCATTGTCTCTAAAACTTCGTCGTTGCTCACATGTTCGATACATAGTATCCTCAGCATTCTTCTATAGAACCATAGGACAGATACTACATAACAGTTTAGTACTTTTTTCTTGGTTTCTAACAATATCTTTGTTTCTTATACTTTGTTCAGCTTTTGAAAATAGCATAATAGATCAAAAACATTCATTTCACGAGAGGATCAGATAAAAAATAATATAGAATCAAGAATCTTTCAAATTTAACATCTGACCTAGCCTACCTAACCACTTTTAAAATGTGATTTAACCCATGACTTTTTATTTTGTGGTACTGTTTCTACATACAGTTTATTTTCTAATAAAAATCATCTCGACAGGTAAGGCAGAAATGGATGATTCTGATGTTTGTAATGGTGAACGTTTTCCTCGCTATCAAAAGATTGCAATCAAGTACAATGTTCAATATCTGTCTATATTTCTGAGATTAGGTATTATGTACACTATCTACATTATTCGGACTATTGTCCTCATCTTTGTCGCCATATTTATTACAACGTCTCAGCCGTCGTACGCTCCGGCCTTCTTCAGCTGGTTGAAATGTCGAACTGAACCCTTTATTTCGCTCACTGGGGTAGACTGTTCTAGTTCCACGTGCCATGTTTAATGGATGTCACAGTGGATAAAGGCTTTGGTTAGATCCAGTGACAGGACCCAAAGAGTGCGAGTTCAATACCCGGTTAAGGCAGTGGAGAACTTTCAGAGGGAAAATTAACAGGAGATAACTGCTAACTGATATCCATTAAACATGGTACATTAAACATTGTTAACTATAGGTCTAGAACACAAAATTATGATGATTCTTTGTATTTTATAAATGGGTTGAGAATTTTCAGTCTCGTTGAATCTCTTTAAGTTAGGACTCTCCTTAATGGGAAAAAATTGAAAAATAAATTTTAAAAAGAATAAAGTTCCTGATTTAATAACCGCAGGAATCTTTTAAATTATTTGCTATCATTTATTTATCCAGATCGGTAACTTCATCGATGAGCAACGTTCACAAAAAGATAAATTTTAAGTTGGCGTATGGATTACAAGTTTATTTTTGCACCAATAAAAACTTGTTATTCGCTTCCACACAACATTTTCGAATCAGCTTCAATCCCCCCCTCCCTACCGTGGACGGAACATGTGAGCAACAAGGAAGTCCTGGAAAAAAATGGAAACAAAAAGGAAACTAATACTTAACATCAGGAAGATATAGTTGAGGCTTCCGGGGCATATAATTGGAAAGGAAGACTTGGAGAATCTAATACTCACGAGACAGATAGAGAGCTAGAGGGGCAGAGGAAAACAACGTATCACATACTTGAGCTTGAGTAAATGGATGGTGGAACAGGGCTTAGGAAAAAATAACAGAAAAGCAAAGTTTATTAAGAGCTATAAGGGACAGGAAGTGGAAAGCCATCATCGCCTACATCCTGAGGTGGGGGGCACGGCCCATAAAGAAGACGGAAAGACAAAACTCCAGGACAATTCCCCTTGCAAACAGATGTCTGCTGAGTTAAGGGCAAATATAATAGCACAGAAGAGGCCATAAATTCAAAGTGGAACACCTTAAGGGAAGTTCTCGTGACATCAGCGAACGAGATCATCCCAAGGAAAGATTAACAAGAAAAATAAAAACGAAGTGGCTGACAGATGAAAATCTTGGAAAAGAAACAGCAAACAAAGCCATGGAATGGTACAGAATATAGATTATTAAATACAAACATTAGGAACACGTGCAGGCAAGCAAAAAAATGGATGACTCAATGAAAAGCGTGCAGAGACAGAAAAATTGAGCATCATGGATACAGCAGGCATGCATAAAAGCATAAAAAATATAACTGGAGAAAAGATGTACTCCTCGGCAGAATGCATAAAATCTAAAAACACTCAAAAGAATAAAAGGGTCTAATGTGACACTATATAGCACTGGTGAATGAAAAAGAAAGGGTTAAATTAGAATATGACTCGGAACAGACGAAAGGGATTAAAAGTACGGAATAACATATAAACTAAAAGAAGGAAGCAGAGACAACTTGAGGAAAATGATTTTATTATTTTGGAAAAAGATATTTTCGAAAGGACATCTGGAAAATTTGAACCCACAAGGATTGGGAAGAAATAATGGAAATGCATTTGAAGTCAGTTGAAAATTTTGGAAATAAAGCAGAAATGGAAAAATTCATATATGTCCACTTACTGAAATGCAAGTTAAGAAAAAATGTCTCCGATCGACAGACGGAGGATAAGGTCAGTTGAGATATATTTGGAAATTTTTTAAAACGAAGGAAGAATTGAGAAACCGATTTATTCCGCCTGTCAAAAAGTGAAAAGTGTAAACAACTCAAGAAATGGGATTTTTTGAGATAAGATGCGAGCCCGTAAGTTTCATAAATATGATTAAACGGACAAGATATAGAGACAAATACTTTCTAATAGGTGTCGCAGAAAACAGCTGGTAAATTTCTGATTATGTAATCAAGACCAGACCCTAGGAAAAAGTTCTTTGTCGAAAATTAAGATAATTACGATTAATGACTAAAAGTTAAGCCATCCTTTTCACTCACACTGTTTAAAAATCAAATTTGTCAAAAAGACAGCCGAGGTGACGGGTTTAGATAAGATACAAAGAACGACGGAAGAAAAGCCTACGCCTATTTGGAAGTAATAGTGCAAGGCATAAATAAGAAAAGGAATGAGTATACGGACGGACCGAAACATGCAACAACCACCCGTAGGAAAAAGGGATCTCCCAAATTTGGAGAGATAATTTTACAAACCAGGCAACAAAGATATCGAAATCAGGGAAACCCAAATCCCCAAACACCGTCAGGCCCCACTCCGATCTTGAATCAAAGTCAAACTAAGCAGAGCGCTTAAGAAACTCAGGCAGTTGCAGAGTTGGAGCCAGAGACGGCGAGACGAAGACGCAGGCAAAGACGCTACTGAACCTCACGTTACGTGCTGCCAAGAGAATACCGACTTTAAGCCCTGTTCCAAGAAATTCGCACCGATAAGTAAAGTGTCACTAAAGAGATTTTAGTTGGAAGTGTTAATTTTTGGTATAGCAAGAACTACATAAAACCAAATCGAAAATTAATCCGAAAACCTTTTTCGTTTTTTATTACGTCTTAAAAAAAAAAAAAAAAAAAAAATTTTTTTTTTTTTTTTTTTGTCCCCAACATAGCACAGTTCGCTGTGGTCTGAGTCAACGCTAAGATTACTAACGTTAATCGATCACTACCAGCTCTGTGATCAAGAAACACAGCGTGGGTGGACTGAAGTGGACAGCGTCGGATTGAATCAGAATTGACCATTGGGGTAGCAGTGTTATACTACAATATTAAAATCTTAAGTAAGATTGGCACTAAGATGAACCGGAACAAAGCATGAGGATCAGATGAGATTGTAATAAAGGTACAAAGATCTATTTGAACTGTTCGGGAAACTTTATTTTTGGAAAGATATCACAATAATCCGGAACATATATATATATATATATATATATATATATATATATATATATATAGACAGTCAACACCCAGCGGCGACAGTGTGTTTCATGCTTAAACGAAATTGTCAGGCCATTTGCGTTGTTTTTACTCGACTGGTCAGTGGCGCATTATGGATAGACCTATTGTATTATTCTAATGGTTATTTGGGTCGGCGGTAACGGTTATGTTTTGAATTAATCTAGGGGCTTTTGAGTGGAAATAATTCTGGGTCCGGATGCAGTTTTGTGGCTATTTTATAGTATTGTATTCTGACTTTATTATTTTATTGTTGGTTTGTATTATGTTTATTTGTGTTTAAGTGTGCGTTCGTAGTTTGTTCATTATTTACTTTATTTATTGGTTTGGATTCATTTATTTTACTTATTTATTTTTATTCTTGTTTTTAGTCTTCGATTTTTAATTAACGTAGTAAAAATTTTTTTTTCGTGTCTGCATTTTAAGATGATCTGATCGTTTATTTATTAGTTTGTGTTGGCCTAGGAAGGTAATTACATCTATTTTCTCTTCCATAGAGAGTTTACAGTTTGGGGGTTTATTGTTGTAAGCTGGTGCTGTTTTCCAAGATATGTTTAGTGTAATTTGCTTTTTGTTTTTAATCTCCCAAATATATTTAGAAAACATTATGTTGTTTGCGTATTTACTATTTGTAAAGGTTGTTTTACGGGCGTAGTTTCTTTGTTTCTATGGCCCTTCAGTTACTCCTATGTATATTTTGCCTTTGTTATCCGCTGATTTTACAGTGGCTTGGTATATTTCGTTACTTTGCAAGCAATTGCTGGTTAAGGGACATTCATTCTTTGTTTTGCAGTTGGAAGTGTGTTTGATTTTTTTGCAGATGGTTTGTTGGTTGTTTTCCCGTTGTGCTTTTTTTTTTTTATTGTGATGATTTGTTGAATATTTCGTGGAGAGTGCTTGACAGGGCGGGATGTTGTATATAAGTTCAATGAATATTTTTCCTACGTTTGTTGTACGGCGTGTATGCTACACTATCTTTTAGGTCGTTTCAGTCTTTCTTGGCTTCGTTGAAAATGATTTCACTCAGATACTCTGAGATTAATTGATTGTGGGATCTGCTTGATTATTGACGGCGGGTGGTTGGAAGAAATGTGTATATGCAGTGGTTTGTCATTGGGTTTTCTGTATGGTTGATATACACCTTTACATAGATTGAAGGTAACATCCAGAAAATATACTTTTGTTAGTTTTATGTCTATGTTGAATCCTTATTTTTTTTTTTTTTTTTTTTTTTTTAAATGTTTTACGATGTAATTCTATTTATAAAAAAAAAAAAAATCTTTCAAAAATAAAATACTTTTCTGAAACTATTTGGGGAATATTAGCTGATTTAAAGTTTAATTTGATTTAAAACGTCTACTTTTAGTTTAAAATGCCGCAGGAATTCATTTTTTTTTTTTTTTTTTTTTTAAACATGGAGGTAGGCTGTCAACATCTTAAATAAAAACCAGAGTTTTATTAACAATCTTTTAGCTGGGTGGGAGGACGTATATGCAAAAATTACTTGAAAAATATAACCTGAGTGCCTTGTCTTATATATAATTACTCAGTCTTGAAAATTTAGGAAAATATTCTCATTGATCTGTTTTATTGAATTTTAGGTACTTCGGCACTAAATATACCAGAGTTACTGCCCTTATTTTATGATAAGGTGTATGGACATCTGCATTTATAAAAATCGGCACGTTTATACACACAAAAAATTATTTTTAATATATTGGGATGACGGTCGCTGAATTATATAGTAAGCTTTTCCATTTATTAGTAAATATAGTTTTTACTTAATAACATTATCGTCTAACCTGTAATGTGTTTTGGTTCAACTATTTATATATGTCGGTCAATGATGGATTATGGGTAGTAAGATCTATTGTTATCCTAACACTTATTGGGTAGGTTGTAACAGTTATATTTCCAGTTATTCCAGAGGCTACTAAGTAGAAAAAAAAAATTGTGGATATGAATGCGGTTATTTGCAGGTATATTATAGTTAACTTTTCATTAGTTATTTATTATTATGATATTTATGTTTATGTGTGCTCTCATAGTTTATTTTGTTTATTGCTTTATTTATTCATATTTTTTGTTTATTTTTTCTTGAGAGTTGGTTGGTTAGCTTAAGTTATTAGCTTTGTGTAATATTGCATTATGTTCACTGTATATAGCGTATATATTTTCATTTATCAGGAGGTATTTCACAGGGTAATCATTTCTAGTTTTTGATTAAGTAATGTAGTAAAAAAATTGTTTTTTGTGTCTGCATTTTGAGAAGTTCTGATCATTTATTTTGTAATTTGTATTGGTCTGGAATGGTGATTATAGCTATTTTCTCAAGACAGTTTACAGTTTTTGAGATTTATTGTTGTAGGCTGACACTATTTTCCATCATTTTGGTGTAATTTGTTTTTAATTTCCCACATATCTTTTGAAAACATTGTGCTGTTTACATGTTTTTGGAGTAATTTGTTTGCAGAGTACTTTGGTTACTGCTATGTATATTTTTTTTCATTATCTGCTGATTCTGTTTTGGCTTGGTATATTACATTGTTTATGCAAACAACTGCCATTTAAGGGGCATGCATTTTTTACTCTGCAGTGTGTCTGATTTTTGTGAGTGCTTTGTTGATGCTTAAGTTGTGCTTTTTTATTGTGCCATGATCTTGCTGCAACCATACCTGATTTATACTATGTTTTTATTGAATATCTTGTGAAGGATGCTTGATGAAGTGTTTGTGTAGGAGTTTAATGAACATTTTTCCTATGTGTGTTCTTACGTTTCTGTAGTACAGAGAGTTAAACCATATTGTGATACTTTTCCGGTTGGCTTTTTTTGTGCCATGTGGTCTGCATGTGAGTGTTGCCAGAACTTTCAGGGCCATTTCATAATTTTTTTGGCTTTGGTGGAAGAATTGTCAGAGATTGTGATATCTGCTTGATTATGGTTTGTGGGTGGTTGTAAGACATGCATATGTAAACTGGTTCATCGTCAGGTTTTCTACATGGTTGATATGTACCTTTTCTGAGGTTGAATGCAACATTGAGGAAATCTTTTAAGTTGGTTTTTGACTAGATCGAATCTCAATTTTTTATTTTTCTGGTTTTATCAGTTTCATAAAACTAAGAAACTGTTGTCCCCATAGAGGTCTATATCAGTTTTATTAATTATTTTACTTAGTATATGTATACCTATAAGTTCACAGGTTTTGGCACCATCGAAACTTCCCATTATAATATCAAAGGTACTATAACATCAAAGATAATTTTATTCACACATCATCGTTGTCAAATAATAATGATTTTCAGGAGTGTTTAATGATTACTTTGTGCTTATTTTTTATTTGTTCATGGTGTAAAGAGATGACTTTATCTAGCATGGGTTCAGTTATAGAAGGGTAAAAAAAAAATTTATATTTAGTTTTACAAATTCACAATTATATTTGTTTTGTTTAGGTTGTGGGACAAGTGTATAGTTTGTGTCTTCCCACTGGTTTACTACTAACTTTATCTTGAATTAACTTTCTCATATTATTTTACTTAACTCACTTTTAGTTAGGTTTACAAGTCAGCATGTTGGGTTTGTTGTTTTTTGTGGCCTTTTAGTAATGAATGCTTGTGATTTAGCAATGCAATTTATTCAGTCATCTAAGTCTAATGTTTGGGCAATTTTTTTTAGCTTCCATGTTAATATTGTATTTGTAATTTTTGGTACTTTTCTGTATGTTTTAGTTATGTTTTACCCCAATGAGTGAAACCCACAATTAATTGATAAGCCTAACAAAAAAAAAAAGTTGTGGGTTATTTAAAGTCAAAATTGTAAGAATAATCATTTTTTGGCAAGCAAATATTGCATTAATTTTTATTTGGGGCAGGGGGGGAGATAATGATTTTTATTGGGACAAGTCCTATTTAACCCATAGCTGGGGAGGGATTGATTTATACCTTTCCCAAGAGTATTTGCACAAAAGTGAATATAATGAATTTGACTGGAATTTGAACTCATATTTCTCATGCAAGCTGCTATATATTACACCACCTGCACATCCTTAAGCAATTCAGAAATCAAGGCTACAAAAAACATTCTACATAAAAAATTTCTTGCACAATTGATACTGCAAAGAATTCATTATTACTGTAATTAAAAAAATAAAATACTTCAGTGATCAGGAAAGTAGCTTATCTAAACTACATTGAAAATTAAAATTTCTAAATCTGAAAAATTTATGCTGTAAAAAGACAAAAATATTGCAAAATTTTTAATGGAAAAGAAATATTCTTAAAATGTTAAGGAACTTAATCTAGTTGCACATTTTATTTACAGATAAAATTAAAGGCAAAACATTTCTGTATCACGTGTTGAAAAGGGATTCAATAAAGTATAGAAAAAATAAAACTATTATTGTATAAAGGGAATTTTAAATAAGGGAACATGCAATATATTTTCCCCACTGCTTCTTAAAAGAAAAAATAAAAACCCTCAATAACATTAACTGACATGAAATCTTCCATGGAGGTAAAATGTACAACCAAAAACGTACACACACACACAAAAAATAAAATGGTGAAGAACATGGCACTAGTACATGTATATGAAAATTCAATGTCTTCAGGAAAAAGCAAAATGAAGTGATGAGGAACCAAATATAAGAACAATGTGCTATACAAAGAAAATTCTCTTCAAGTTTCAATTTTTTTTTTTTTTTTTTTAAATCAGTATCACCCCATGCAAGGCAGTAAAGCCATGAAGATACAAGGGGGTTACAGAGTGTGGAAGAATTAGGAACCGAAACAATAATGAGAGCAAAGTGAAAAAGATTAATCAAGAGGACAGGAGATAGCAATTGACTGGAAAGCATAGAGCCAGAAGGGACGTTCACAAGCAAGAAAAGAAACTGTTAGCATAGAAGTTACAGCCTAGTACTGTGCTTAAATTAAAAAAAATTCTAGGTACCATAGCGAAGAGTTCATCCAAACATGAAAGTATTTATAGACACGACAAAGAGAGGTAACCTTATGTTGGTGGGAAAGTGACTAAATATTATTAAGGCTGACTTTTTCATTGGCAGTATGAAGGAATGGTGTTGACAAAAAAAAAAAATGATAAAATAAGTAAAAGAATTATAGAAATCTGTATCCAAGTTGATGTCAATCAGTATAAGCAAAATCCTTTTTCTTTCTTTTTTTTTTAAATTTTATTTTCATCCATCAAACAATGTGAAGAGACACACCTCCCTTCCAATGCAGAATTCTAATAGTAACTGGAACCTAGTGAAAAGATTTTAAGAGGGCATTTTCAACTGGTGAAGGATGTTGCCTTGTTTGCTTGTTTTTCTTCTCATTTGAGATTTTAACTGCAGTACTTGAAATGGAGAGATTGGTTGAAAATAAGATCCAACCTCTTACTTTTATTATTTTGTCTTATTTTTGTTTAATAGAGGAACTGATGTCCATTTCTGCACAATGGCTGGTTGGTATTTGACCAACAAAAAAAAAAAAAAAAAAAGAAATGGAACAGAAATACAAGGAGGGGGGGAGGATATGTTAAAAGTCCTTTCTCAAGCCTTGTTCCTTCATAGAAGGCATGATAGGGAGCTTCCACACAGACTGCTTTCACATGTAATGCAGAAGCTGAGAGAGAGTGAGAGGAAAGAGAAAGACATGACCATTCTCTAGACTGTTGGTATGTGCAGAGGGGCAACAACAACATTGGTGCTAGCTAATATCTTAGCAGGCCCACAATTAGAGCTGCACTATATTGTTGTAGTCTCCTGCCCTCTCCCCAAACTGTTCACTTGTTGTAGAGTGAGGAGATATTTTGACAACCACATTGCAAACGGTAGAGTGTGACAGAGTCCAATTGTTCCTGCATTACATCTAGTCACAACATGCACCAGTCACACCAACTCTAAAACCTGAAAGAAAAAAAAAAGAAAATGTCACATTTCCTTTGAAAAAAAACTGAAGAAAAATTCCAATTAATTAGGAAAATCTTCATTTGCATGCATTGATTTTTTTATATTTGTTGCTCACAAGATACAAGTCAATTTTCTTTGTCAAAATGTTTAAAATTAAAAGTTTAAGAAAAAATAAAAAAACAAAAAAAATGTAAGCTTAATTATTCTTTCTCATCATGTAAATATATACTAGAAAGCACTGATGAGTTCACAGCCTGAATAGGTTATTTTGGTTATCCATACTTCAGCTGCCCCATGGGAGATTTATAAATTTAATCAAGCTTTTATCACATATGGTTAATGAAAATTGACAGTTAACAGATATAGTAAACATTCTTAATAACATTTCCAATAATATTGCTCCAAAATAGAGTTAAGTCATTAACTAATTTTCATTCAATTCTGTATTTCTATAATAGAGACTTTTTTTTTTTTTAATATTTAATTATAATTTAAATTCTTGCCAGTAGATGTCAATCATGGCAGAATTAAAGTAATTTTGAATGAGCAAATTTGATATTAAAAACATTCTAAAACCTGTTTAAGTACACAAAAATAAATTTTGCTATTACAAATAACTTATTTTCTTGCAATTAGAACCAAAATCAAAAGTTCAGACATTTAAGTTATCACAATATGTTCCAATGTGCTTAGTCTGATCATTTCTACAATTTGTAATGTTATGTATGCAAAATGAAAGTTATCAGGTCTAAATTATTAGATACAATACAAAAACAGCAAATTTTGTTCATGACAAAGCTGACTTACACATCAGATATGAAATTTCATTTTCAATAAACAATGGAGCTGCTTAAATTAAGACAGTAAATAAGTATTGAAAACTAATTATTTTTTTCAGTCGAGACTAAAACAAAATCTCTGCCAAGATGTGTTTGGGTTTCAATAATATTCTGTTAGCTAAAATTAAGACATTGTATGGTTATTTACAAAGAAAAAGTCTGGTACAAGGCCAAAATAATGGAGTCCTGAAGAAGACCATATTCCCAATAATAGCAAATTGGTCTGCAAGACAAGCTTGCTAACTGTGCCATAACAGATACCTATTAAGACAGTTTCATGAATATTTGGTACTATTGATAAAAGACCAATGTGTACAGTTCTCAACAGTCTTAGGTAATCATGGAAATCAAACCTTTTTCCTACTTACTTTTATGGTGCCTTGACTGTTGGCAGCAACCAATACATTGGAACCCTAGAAGAAAAAGAGGAAAAAATATTTACAAGTCATAGAAAAAGACAAAAATAAGAAAATGCACATATTTCAAGAAGCAAAAGTTAGTTTGAAATATTTATTAATTAGCAAAAATAGAATCTATGATGAATAATATGCTACTAATACTTGTAAAACAAAAGTTATTTGATTATAAATGCTATTTATAAAATAAATAAAAGTCTTTCTATGCAAATTAACTACTACATCAGCAAAAAGACGTTATACATATATGGAAGATGTTTTATCTAGGATCCTGTCATTTGATAAAATAACATTTGAAACCTTAAATTCCAAATATTCAGTGTACTAAATTATTTCACACTTTGTATGAGAAAGAGGGCTTCATATTCATACAATATTTGAAATCAAATTAAAAATTAATTTCCAATTATAATTATCATTGAAAATGAGCCAAACCTTGAAATTCACTGAATATGGTAACAAGAAATTTCACTAAAATTTTAGGCCAACAAAGTTCATTCATTTAATCCATGTCTTTTACAATTTATCAACAAGAGACAATACTCAAAATCAAAATAGTTTTCACAGGTAAAACTCAAAAGATTTTTTGATGATTTTCAAATTAACAATTTATATAGTTTTATAATTGATGACCTTTCTACATGAATAAAACAAAAAACTTAGAGACATACATGAATAAAAAGAAAAAGAAAATTTGAAAAGGCCAGAGAAAGAAAACGCATAGTGAACTTACCGGCCTCCATGTAACTGCACTTACAAATTCATTTGCATCATCTTCCTTTTTGTCTTTATCCTATAAAATGAAGAGAACAAGCAATGTTTCTATACTGACAGTTCTGATGTCTTTGAGCAGACACGCACAAAGATCTTTGATCATAAAGACTAAGCCATTTGCTGCTTTCAAAATACAAAACTGCCATTTTGTGACTTTTCTCAAATGTGCATATTAATTCAATGTAATTTTTACTTAATCTCTGTATATGGAGAGAACAAAAAAAAAAAAAACACGAATACTCACTAAGACACTGCGGACGGTGTCAAATTTGTATGTCATTAACTGTTTAGACAGACCTTTATAATAAACATACAAAGCATTATTTTCACTGCCTGCAAAGAGAAAAAAAGTTCAAAGTTTGTCATAACAAAATTTATTTCTTTTATCACTGTGAAAACTGTGGCATTTGTAAATTTTAAATTCACAACTTTATATCAAAGCAGATTTATCAATTCATACAGACTACTCACCACAAGCAACATAATCACCATCAGTTGCAAGACCAACAAAGTTCTTTTCATTGATATGTCCTTTAAATGTACGCAGGCAATTGGGCTTATTCACACTCCACAACTTCAATTGGCTGTCAGTTGACCTGAAGAATAAAATATTCACAATAATATACATACAAAAGCTACAGAGTGAGTGTGTTATACACACACACGGTGCGATGGATAAATTGTCATCTAAATTAAGCATAAATGTAAATAATACTGACATATTCACCAAAATTACACAAAAATATCTTTAAATACTAAGGAGTAACTTTATTCAATAAAAACACCAAGCAGTACAGCATGCTATTTCCAACTTTCTAGCAGAATGAATTGTGTCATGGAGCTCTTTTTCTCACAGATGATGCCCAACAAACCCTACAATACTGTGAAATCAATAAAATCAAAACACATGCAGGTGTAAAATTAAAAACATGAAATGGCAACAATTTTTGTGAATGTGCACACATACATACATAATTTTCTTTAATCCACTTATACTAGGAGGCATTGTGGAAAGCTACTCCTTTTTGTAATCTTGAATAATTTTTATTTATTACACTTTTTTCAGAGCCTCATCCACTGTACATTTCTGGAATTGTTAGACACTGGCATCATCTTTAGCTGCAGGAGTTACCAGAAGGAAATAAATATTAGCATCCACCACAGGGCACTACTCCCAGTTCTAAACTAGTTGTCAACCAAGGTTAGAAAACCCAGTCAGTCCTGTTTTATCCTTAACTTTAAAATGAAGATTTTATATACATGTGAATTGAGATCAAATATGGATTAGAATATGACAATGATAAGGAAAAACTAGGAAACATTTATAAATCAAATTGCTTTTATTAAATCTTCAACAGAGAATGAAATATAAAAGAGAATAAGAAAGAAAATTCTGGTACAAACAACAAAAATTAAAAATACATACCAGAATTTTCTTTTTCTCCTCCATATTTCATTCTCTTATGAAGATTTAATAAAAGCAAAACATGTTAAATTCATAAACATTTCCTATTTGTTCCTTATCCTATCATAGTGCTACCAGTGTGGAAAAATGTATCTATATATATATATATATATATATATATTGTATTTAGTCAGTATTTTGTTCATTTAAACAAGTTTTTTTTGAGACAACAGAATTTTTTTTTTTTTTTAATCAATTTTTTTTCATGTTGACAGAATAATTTCCATACTTTGGCATCATAATCAAATTCTAGCTGAGGCAAAGTGATTTAAACACAACTCTCTTGTGCCAATTAATATTTCCTGGTTTTGCCACTAGCATTTTTTTTTTTACATTTTAGCTTAAGTAATTTATAACAAAAGCACTTACATTTCCTGGGATGAAGAGATGGACATGCCAGTGAAACAAAACTGTATTTTAGCATCTACACGATATCAATAAAAAAAAAAAAAAAAAAAAAAAAAAAAGAAGAAAAGAGAATAGTTTATTTTAAACTAACTAAAGTCTATAAAAAAGTTTCCATGATCAGACATTATGTAATAATTTCCATAACCTGTTTCTGAAGTAGTTGTAAACTTCTATTGAAAGACCATAAAGATAAGGAAGTTAAATTGAATATTGTTATGATACCAGCTTTTTAATTTAATGTTATACAAAATAATTATATTTTCAAAAACTAGTTAAGTACTTACGCTGATACAAGGTTTTCTGGATTCAAGAATTTTGCGTAAGAAACTGCTTTCTTGTGACCTTTGAAAACCGACAATGCTTGTTTGGTATTTCTCAAGTCATAATAATGTACACAGTGGTCTAGGAAAAAAAAAAAAAAAGTTCACTTTTTAAGCAAGCTCTCAAATATATCAACCTTCAGTCATTGTTTTGATACACAGCTATAAGACATGTTTTTGTTTAAATGGAGAGATAAAACAAAATAAAAGTAAAAATGCATTTTGTAGCTTAAAAGAAAGCTTTCTTGCTCAATTTCCAAAGACAATACTCATTTGAGTTATGAAATGGTTAAAAAAAAAAAAAAAAAAAAAAAAAAGAGTAATTCATAAAACATTTTTTCTTCATGCAGAAAATATATAATGAAATTGCAGTATTACATGTGTGTATATATATATATATATATATATAATACATACTTAATGAAAGAATCATTTTCAAAAAGACATGATATCACAAGAAATATCTATACTGATTTACTGTTGTTTTTAGTGGATAGTGTAGCCAAGTAGGTAGAAACAAATTAAGACACAGATAAATTGTGGGTCCTTTCTACAAACAAATAATTTGTAAATAATGACCAAAACATTAGTCACACAGAAAGATTGGGTAGATAAAAGATTTTTGAAAGCTGTTAATGATTGTGCTATCATGAAGTCACAAGTCTGATTGTGACCTGAGAGTTTTAGCATACTGGTCTTGTTCAGCTATACTAGGAATGGGCAAACTGCAGGGTTTTGTGCAGCCCACGGAAGTCTGCAGCAAATTAGAAAAAAAAGTAAAATAAATAAATTTTATCAAAGTCAACATATTTATGCTTGAACCAACACTAATTTTTTCAGTGTCATAGAAATCTATGCCCCATATTCTGAGGGTTATACACTTTCTGTGCATGCGTATGATATTGTATATATGCAGTCATTGTTGATAGTCATCTACGTAACAACACAACCTCTCCAACCCTATGAAAAATGCCTCCTAAAAAACAAAATTGAGGATGAGTGTTGTGCTTTTAATGAAGAATGGATACACAAGTATTTCTTCATGAGTTCTAAGAATAAAGTGGTATGTTTACTGTGTCAGGAGTACATTTTGAAGTGGCACTACCAAACAAAACATGGGGATTTTGGTTGCAACATGACCAATGAAGAACAAAAGAAAAAGACTGGAATATGTTACAAAACTGAATCATCACCAAACTATTTAAGAAGCAATCATCAATTCATGATACTGTGTTGGAGGCAAGTTTTATGGTGGCATATTGAATTTCAAGACAAACTATTCTCAGATAGCAAGTTAATAAAACAATGCATGATGGATTGTGCAAGTGTTGTATGCCTGAGAATGAAAGGTAAATTCAAAAACATTTATTTCATTATCAAAGAGGACTGTTGCGTGACACACAGAAATAATCAGTGAGGAGTTGACTCAGCAGCTGAGGAATGTCAATAAAGATTTTGTATGTTATTTGTTAGCACTAGATGAGAGTACCAACATCCAAGACACTGCACAGTTATTAATTCTTGTATGTAGAGTGGATGAGAATTTCCATATCACCAAAGAATTGCTGTCACTAGAATCAATGAAAAATACAACAACCGGTCAGGATTTGTATGAATGTCTGGTAAATGCAATTGAAAAAAAAGAGCATTATCATGGGATGGATAGGTGCCTGGGAATTACATGGAGAAAATGCAGGCATGGTTAAACTCCTGGAAGACAAGATTAAAAAAGACAATCCTAATTCAAGCCTTCTTGTCTTTCCACTGCATTTTGCACCTTTTGATTTTGGAAATCTGTGTAAATCTGCACATAACTTAAAGCATGCAGTGGATCCAGTGGTGAGAGTGTAGGAAACACCATCATGGCAAGAGTACTCAATCACAGATAATTCAAATCCCTACTGGAGGCTGAGCATGGGGATATTCTCTACCACAACAATGTACAATGGCTCAGGCTTGGCAGTGTTGAAGTGAGCGTGGAATTTACGAAGAGAGGAAGAGATTGCTTGTGAATTTATTAAAAAAAAAATGGACTGTGATCATTGGAAACATGAACTTATGTTAGCAGCTGATGTCTTTGAAAAGTTAAATGAACTAATTGTCAAATTGCAGGGAAAGGAACCTTTGGCTCATGAAATGTATAAGCATGTCAAATCTTTTCAAGTAAAATTATCTTTGTTTTCAAGGCAAGTAAGGACAAGTTCATAGATTTTTCATTGTTGAGAAAGGAGAAAGTGCAAATGTGTGCTCAAAAATTAAGGATCAGATGAGAAGTTTGAGTGAAGAGTTTGAAAGAAGTTTTGAGGATTTCAGACATTGAGCATAAATTCAACTTTTTAACTTCTTATTTTTCTCTGCTGTTGATGCAGCACCTGATCAATTAAAGCTTGAATTGATAGACATTCAATTTGACCATTCATTGAAAGAAATGTTTCACTCCCTACCATTAGTAGAGTTTTACAAGTCACTCTCTATGCAATGCTTTCCATGTTTAAGAAATTTTTGTCAGATTATTCTCTATTTTTGCTTCCACTTACATCTGTGAGCAGAGTTTTTCCTGCATGAAGATAAATAAGTCAGACACAAACTTAAATGCAGTGATGAGAGTTTCTACCAGCAACTTTGTGCTAGATTTTAAAAGAATTATGACCAGAAATATTTTTCCCATTAAATTGCTTGAGCTAGATTATGAATTTCTTTGTTTTTATTAACTATGCTGTCCATATGTTGTATCAGAGTGCACTGCCTGATTTTAAAATATATGGCCCTTTGATTTTTCATGGCCCACTGATGCAGCCCTCGCCCTGAAAAGTTTTCCCACCACTGTTCTATACTGATCACACCAGATCAAATGTTCTCACCTATAAAGCATAACTGAAGACTGCCCAACATATTTGCAGTATAAAACCACAGGTTGGTTCTGTGTGTTTTGAAGAAACACAGATGTGCTAAAGTAGGACATCTGCAACAGGAATTAGCCACCCTAACAGACATGGAAACAAGAAACCAACCATTACTTAATTAAAATGAGTAATGACCAACTTATAAATGTAGCAAACAAGTTTGCTCTTTCCTGGATGTAAAATATTTCTGTTCTATTTATAAAGATAAAGAGAAATGCTTACCAGCTGAACCATAAGCAAGATGGAATCGGCTCCCTGGGTTGAATCTTACACAACAGACATTTGCTTTAGTTTCCAAACATGTCGTTGAATGTTCCACATTTATAGACCATAAACGAACTAAGAGGAAAAATTAAAAAAGAGAAACAAAAACAAAGTAACCATTTTATATCTGATAAAACACAGGAGAACATTAAATGATTTAGATTTCAAAAAGAAATTAATCAGTACAGTTTTTCGATACTCTTTTGGTCTTTGCTATGATATTTTGCCACTGAATACCCTTCCTGATGCAAACTGTTCAGTGGATAATATATTCTCACCGGTTATTAAAACTAAAGAAAGAAAAAATTAAAAACGGCTGATAAAACATTTCTCACCTTTAGAATCATCTGATCCTGACGCAAGTAGTTTAGGGTCCATACGATTAAAATCAACACTCCAACACCTTTTTTCATGTTCCTAGAAAAAATAGAATCCAAAATAAAAACAAATAGTAACCAAAAGTATTTGTTTCTTAGAACATTAATAGGTAATTTAATTTTAAAAAAAATGTGCTACCCAGATGAATGGATTACCAAATAAAAGTTTATACCATGTCCAAATCATAAATGTGGTATATTTCTTACTGTTGTGGATTGGTAAATAGTATTGTACCTATTTGTATGTTAAGTAGAAGAGATCTAAAGTGTATAGTAAAATAAGAGACAGGGAGAAGACAACTGTTGATCACATGTTGTAGAACAGCACAATATAATACTTATAATTTATTTCCCTCTTTAAACTACAAACAAATTAATAGCAATCATTATCAAAGTTTTAAAACTATACAGCACTTGTCTTATAATCTAGAAAGGTAATGTTGTAACAGACAATCCTAATTCTTCCCAACCAAATTAGCCCTTTATATCAATGACTAAGTCATTACCTCAGTAACCTGCCATCTATTGTTCTACTTGAGATTACTTTTAGATCCACAATTGACTGTTAAAAATGAATTATTAAACCTAATAATAATAATATAGTAGAAATTTATTGATGAATTTAAGCACAGTACTAAATTGGCAGCAAGGTCTCATCATTTTGTATTGAAATGGCGAGACATAACTAAGTTCTATGCTAACAATTTATTTTGTTGCACTTCTCGCTTGTGGAACTCTTCCAGCTTCTTGCTTTTTAGTCAAATTTGATCTTCAAAAATATAAATGCAATGTCAATCATTATTATCTTCTATCTTAATTCCTATTCTTTTTCTCATTCTCTTATAGTACCTCAGAAGGATACTAATTTCTAATCTGACAACTAAATACAGTGTAACCCGGATATAAGAGAATTGTCGGGGCCGGAGAAGAAGTCTCTTATATCCGGGTTTGGTCTAATTTATATACATTAACACAGGCTCTAATTTGGGACCAGGGAAAATCTCTTATATCCGGGTTACACTGTACTTCAGTATCTGCCTATATTTCTGAGATGAGGCATTATGTACACTATTTACATTATTTGGACTATCATTTTCATCTTTGTTGCCATATTTATTACAACATTCCAGCCATTGTACGCTCTGACCTTCTTCAGGTGGTTGGAATGTCTAACTGAACCCTTTATTTCGCTCACTGAGGTAGACTGTTCTAGTTCCATGTGCCATGTCTAATGGATGTCATTATTTCTCCTCTCCAGGTTCTCCACTGGCTTAACCAGGTATTTATCCACTGTGCCATGTGTCCTTGAGGACATCTGTGTATGAATTTTTGGGACTTATAAACTTAATGTCTTCAGCAACCATTTTTACCAGTGCTCATATTGCAATTTTTGCTGTTATTTTATGTTTTTTACCAGAGCTCATATGGCAATTTTCATTGTTATTATTGCTTTTCTCTGTCACTCTTTATTACTGGTTCCCATATTGTATTCATTTCTGTTTGGTCGGCTCAGGAGATTTTTTGTGGCCTAGCATATGTGCTGATTCCTTAAGTTTACGAATTTTCCATATGGTCAGCCACACCTGATTTTTTCACTTCCTCTTGTGTTACAGCTTTTTGGTGTTCTTGAAGCCTTACTTTAAGGGGGTGGCCTGTCTCCCTTTTATATTTCTTTCCACAGCTGCACGGGATGGCATACACACAGTCTTTAGTCATGTTCTCCTCTATGGGGGGGGTCTTACTTGGGAGAGGTATCTGCAAAGTGTTATCCAGCTTTTGAAGGTTGTCCTGATGATCGAAATTATTATAAATATGTTTTTTTTTATGAAAGTCATGGTAGAAATATTTTTTTTTAAATATTTATTACCCCCCATAACTAATTTTATGAAAACGCTAGAAATTGATCGCATCGATTTTAGTGATTACAATAATTAAAAGCACAGGGCTTTGAGGAATGCAAATCATGTTTTTTTGTTTTTTTAATTGGATCGCAGTACCTGAAAATCAGCTCTGAATTGTAACATACAAAACTCAATAAAACAAATATATTATTTAATTTCAAATGCTTTTATTTGCTTTTAGTTTTTTTTATGAATATGGACAATATTTTCTGAAAGCAAAAAAAATTTTTTCGATGAAAATGAATTTTTTTAATTATTTGTTATTTCATTAATTATAATAGATTTTACATTTAAGTTGTTAAAATATTATAAAATTAGTTAAAAAGTCAAGATCGGCTTTCATAAGTGTCCTTATGAGATAGATCTTTTTTAGCGTTGTAAATTGTATCATTTTAACTAATCAGAAGATACCCAGTAATTAAGAAATGTAATTTTGTGCTTATAATTGAGCTGTAATTATAAAATACGGAAGACCAACCAGAATATAATTAAGTTGCGTTATTTGAGTTAAGCATTGTTCTCCGCTGTTAAGGCCTTTACTTTTCTTGAAACACGTGTGGAGAAGTTAATTTGATTTTTCAATTTCAACTGAGAAGGGTACCTACAAGTATCAGTATCATCTTATGAAATTTATATGATCTTATTTTTATATTAATCTCAGTTCGACATTTTTCCATAAATGAAATATCAAAATTAATAATAAAATGAATGCAAATACAAATAACAGTAGAATGTAATAAATGTGCATAAAATTATAGTATTTTATGTACAATTCTGATAAAATTTCATAAGAAAGGTACCTATAAATTAATTAGATACCTTTCTTAAGAAATATGAAATTTAATGTCACTCTTAACAGTTTTATTTTAATTTCTTTACAATATATTTCCCATAAAGCATCATAAATGTAAAGGTGAAAAGCTAAGTACAAAAAAAAAAAAAATTAGACCGCTGAAAGTTTTTCGTAAAAAATAACGGGGTTATAATTTCTGATTTTCTTAAAATAAGTTTTGAAAAAATGATAATTGATATTTAAAAAATTTCAAAGTCAGATTTCCATTTTTTTTAAAATGGAAAAAAATGGTCAATTTTGCTGACTCAAAAAAAGTAGATTTTTAACGAAAATTTCGGACGTGCTAGGAACGATTAAAAAATGGAAAAAAAATATTTAAAAAAATACTTTGACCTTTCCTCTTAATAATAAACATTTAGGCGATAAAATTTTGTTTTTCGTCAAGTTTGGCGCATTTTTCATCATGCTATGCTCTTTTTTTAGCGATCTCGTGGAGGTACCTATGTTAATACCCTTGGGAAAAGTATGAATCCTTTTCTTCACACCCCCAACTATGGGTAAGTAGCAGGACAGACCAGGTTCTCTAGCCTTGGATGGTAACTGGTCTACCACAGAAAGAAATGGCAACCTACTGCTGGAAAAAATCTGCCTTGTCAGTCATGTATCGAAAGATACATGATCACCTAAGTGTGTATCACTCATGGCACATAACTGACCAATACATTTTAATCAAATGTAATTTAATTAGAGTACTTTGAGCTGCAAGAGAGACACTTCTGGCCAAGTGTGTGGGGGTTCTCTGTCCACCAAAATCAAATTCACACAAATGGACTGATTCACAGCCATCTCTGCCACCAGAGGTGAGAAAAGGAATAGGGAGAGAGGATGAGGATTCCATTGCTTAGATGTGAGCAGGTGCCTACCAGTACCAATTAGAGTAGCCACTAATGAATCTAGATATACACCTCTTATTAGGCTAAAAAAATAATGAAGAAATTAAAATTCATTTTCTATGTCCCCTGTCCCTTCAGGATTTAGGCAATCATGGCTTTCCACAACTTCCTATCCTTTGTAAGGTTTGTCTTTGTTATCTTTCTCAATCCATCTTCTGCCATCCAATTACACAAGATTGTTAGATAGGTTATTCTCTGCTTTCTTCTGTCGCTCTTGCCTTCAATGGCCTGTGAGTGTCAAATTCTCCAAGCCCTCTTTCTGCATTATGTGCCCTAGAAAGTTCAGTTGCCACTTTCTTTTGAGGTATCATATGCATCCATAGATGTAGTAGGTTTTAAGTTTATTGCAAATCCAAAAGAATTAAACCAACACATGCTTATGGAACTAATACATAGATGTTCCCATTAATTAAAAAATAAATTCAACTAACCTGATACACTCGGGTTTTCAATCCATGGAAAGCATCCCATAAAGTAACAGTTCCTTCATAATCAGAACTTGCCAACATATTCTTATGGTAGGAACTCCACGTCACACAGCTACAGTAAAGAAAAGTGTCCATGCAAAAAAGAAATTCAGTCAATCCAAGAAGAGCACTAAAATGTGTATATGAATTTCTGAGACTTAGAAAAATGTTTTTGCCAAAAGTCACTTTCAACATATTAAATGATATTCTTAGAGGAAGACAAAATGTAAGATTGCTAAACTTTCTAATTTAAACATAAAATGCATTAATATTTTTAAAAAGTATAATAATCATTCTGCTAGTGGTTGAGTGATCAATTTGCAATGTCTCTTAAATTGGGAAAAAGAAACATTTATTCATAATCAGCATTAAATTAAAAACTATTCCAAACAAAATATGGAAACATTTTTTTCAAAATTAAATTCTGTTGTTATTGCTTGCAGGAAAATAAGGTTGTATCAAGAGGAAACAGATTGCTATTTGGCTAAATAACTAGGTAAAAAAAAAAAAAAAAAAAAAAAAAAAGTATTTTTCCTAAGAAAATGAATAGTGTGTAATCACTAGAGTATTTAAATTTGACTTGCTAAATCTTTAATGTGGGTGTACAGAGTAAAATTAAATTCAGTAAAAATGACCCAATATCAAAGAAGTATACCTGATTTTTGAGTTGCAAACCATTTCATGAACAGGATAGTGTATATCAACTACATCATTTATGACAGCATCATACTCAAATACCTGCAAGGGAGAATATAGGGTAGGTAAATATTTAAAGTTTCACAATGAAAGTGTTGAACAATGACTACAACAAGGATGTGTTGAAAAGTCCTTTGCCTGGCACAATTTCCAAAAGGTGACCAAACATTAGATTGGGGGTGGGGAATTGGTTGGGCTTAGAACTTTCAGCACACTCATAAATTGAGAAATGTTTGTCTGACCATTTTACTAGTTAATAGGTGAACATTGAATGGTAAAACATTTTTCTCACTCTAGTGTTCAATAAAAACAGGTAATTTATTTTTTTGTGTACAGTAGTAAAAACCTGTTTTCTCTCTCTCTCTCTATATATATATATATATATATATATATATATATATATATATATATATATATATATATATATATATGAAAAAAAGGTTTTCAAAAATGGTAAAATAAATGATATTAAAAAAAAATAACCAACAAATTAATTGCTAATAAATCACAAATGTGATTTAAATGTAGTTAATTGTTGAATAATCATTACCTTTATTTTTTTGGTAACCCCTGCTATGGCAAAATAATCACAGTCTCTGTCAAATTCAATACTGGAAAATAAAGGATTTTTGTTTTAAATTATCAAACTTTTATTAAAATCATTAATTTTATCACAGCTGGAAGGAACAACATGCATGTTAAGAATTGCAAGAAGAAATGAGTAACAAGTAATAAAAATAAAAAAAATAAAAACATGATGAAAATTTCATACCTTGATACTATACTTGACCCATTATATATATCACTGGCATAGCTGAGAGTGGCCAAGGGGCGAAAAGAGCTAAACCTGGTAAACTTGTAAAGACTTTCCATGAAATTTTCAAGCTCATCTTTTCCAGATGAAACTAAAAAAAAAAAAAAAAAAAATAATCCAATAAAAAAAAATTTAAAAAGAGCAGCAACTGATGTCAAAATATAATTGTGAATTGACATACAGATTGTTATTTTTATTATACATTTTTTCTACATACCACATGTGAAAGTACACGTGATACCCTGCCTGCATCAACTGCCAACCAGGAGGTAACAGTTTCAGTAGCTAAGGCGGTACTGCCAACCCTAGTGCCACCAGACAGCATTGTTTTACAGTGTAGACATGTCAGTCTCTGCAATTTTTATGCAACTGCAATTCATATTTTCCAAAAAGTGTTTGCTTTTGATCATTAAACAAAACAATGCACTTGTGGTGATCATTATCAATGATGTATAATGGAATATAAACAGATGTGTTTCATGTCAGAAGTAGCATTGTGTTGTGAGAATGGTTTTACTTAAATTTATTTTGAATATGGGACAAATTAAATCAAATAGAAAATAAATAAATAAAAAGCAATACTTTCTAAAGTTTTTGTGAAACAATTATCAAAAAAATATTTCATAAGAGTATATATACAAGAGAGTGTTGAGAAGTTTTTGACCCAGCCTGACCCCACTTCCCAAAATTTAATCCAATGACAAAAGGGTTTCAAAGTTGGGCCCAACACTGTGGCACCAACATATACATAAAACATTTAACAAATACAAAAATACTGTATTATAAATTATGAAAACCATTACAAATACTAGAACCCTTGAAACAACTTAGCATTAATAAAATGTCATTTAAAAAATATTAATATATATATATATATATTTAAAACTATAAACACAAATTATATGCTTTTCTATTTGAACCCGCATACTCATCTTGGTTGTGATATTCAATGTTTTAGCCATAGTATCTTCCAGTTATCTTTAAGTGTATCTTCATACTCTGCAACCTTCTTTCTTTTTTAGCATTTATCCAATTCTCAACGATAGACTGTTTTCATTCTGCTTTCTATGCTTAAGGGAGATAACTCATATTTCACCAGTCTTATTCAACTTTGATATCACTTTTACATTCTCCCCCACCACCATTGAATCAGAGTACGTGACTTTTCAACACGTCAATCCCTATGTCTGGTAGTGCTGACGAATCCTTGCTCACTGGAACAAATGAACAAGTTACATAAAACAAACAAGTTTAGTGATTATTAACCGATAGGAGTTGTCTCCCATAAGCATGGAAAGCAGAACAAGAAAGAACTACCCTTCTGGATTGACTCAAAATTCCAAGGTTACCAAGCACAACAACAGGCACCTGAAGAATGACAAAGGGTACAATGGCCAAAACATTGTGAATATAACAATCAAGATGAGCATGTTGATCTAAATAGCAAAGTGCATAATGGTAATTTCTCATCTCAAAAACTAACAAAAACGAACACTTAGTTGAAATAAATCATGGTAAAAATTTTAACCCACAATAGATAAAATAAATAAAAAATAAAAAGCAAACTCACCAGTGTTGGAATCTGTCTGCCTAAATGAAAAATAACATTGTTCAAGATCTTCAAAATGTTGACTAACTTTTTTCCTCCGAGAAGCCATTGTCGTCTGTAAATAATGTTTTTCTATCTGTAATTGCATTAAAGAAAATGCTTATAAAAAAACTAACACGTATACAAACTTACACAAAATAGTAATAATAACTATGGTGACACATTAACATTGTGCAAGATTTCCTTTTGCCTGCTCTGTTGTTAATCCAAATGATGCCACAATGAAAACAGATTCTTCACCATAATCTAATATATGCAAAAGCTTTAATTCCCAAAGAGGATGGAATTAATACTTAAAATTAGACAATGATCAATCAATCCAAATAGAAACTTTGGGTGCCTACCATAGCATTATGATTAGCAAGCTCATGTCTCAGGCCACTTCACTAATGTAGTGAATTTTATCCTTACAAAGTGCCCCAATACTATGACTAT
Source organism: Acanthosepion pharaonis (assembly GCA_903632075.3). Classification (NCBI taxonomy): domain Eukaryota; kingdom Metazoa; phylum Mollusca; class Cephalopoda; order Sepiida; family Sepiidae; genus Acanthosepion; species Acanthosepion pharaonis. The sequence goes on from CAHIKZ030000797.1 coordinate 790,017, forward strand.
GCTAAAGTATGCATAATAAATAACTTTATGTGATTGTTCTTATGAAGTCAATATAATTTATGGAACTACAAGGAAATGTACTTACAATCAGAGACAACTGAAATTTGTAGGACACATAATAAAGATAGAGGGCTTGGAGAATTTAATACTGACAAGACATACTGAAAACAAGAGATGGAAGGTGGGGGGGACAATATGTTTGTAGGAATAAATTATAAAGAGTCAAAGATTATTTAGAGCCAAAGAAAAAAGGAAGGACATGGCAAAAAAATAAAAAAAAATAAAAAAAAAATACAACAACGTTATTTAATTTCATATAGAATTTTCTAATGACTTCAAATTTTACAATTTCAAATATTTGGTCAATATTTCTGAAGGTATTTGTTTTAAATGCTTCAAATGAGAAAATTAAAAGGTTTAAAGATTTAATGTTTAAAATTCCAAGATAATAATTTGATAAAGGAATAAGAATTAAAGAAAAAATAATTTTGGGCTGAAAATCTTGTTATTCTTCCTTCACTTTCTTGTTTGATGCCTATATAATGGTTGCTCAAATTAGGTATACCCATAATTATTATACCAACCAATCTTTTCCTCCTAACCTAAAGTGGGCCTAAACAAAGATATGCTCTATTCTCAAATCACTTGAGATATATCAGTAGGTGTGAATGATTATGAACAGAGAGACAGACAAAGAATGGATTTGTTCCAGAAACAAAGATTTTACTTACATTTCTACTTCCATTAAAGCCCTCTTGGCTTCCAGAATCACTTGTGGATGGAATGGCACTTTCTAAACTGTTCTGTGCAGAGAAATGGAAAGGGAGAGAGAAAAAAAAATAGAAAGAAAAAAAAAAAAAACATTTAATACAGTAGGACAAAAAGTCAAAAACTAAATGGTTAAAATTTACCAGCAATATTTGCACAAATTTGTACACAATTTTTTTCTTTAGGTTAAAAGTAACAGTTTTGGCTATTTATTTTACATTCTCTTGATTATTTGTTTATTTTTATTTTGTAATTTTGTTTTTAGCCTGTAGTATACTGGATTAAATGCCTTAGTGTCACTCTCCATCTATAGAAGTAGAAATTCTGAGGTGGACATCTTCAATTTCCCCTGTCAAACCAGTTTTATAGATATTTAGCTACCAAATGCTTAGTTTTCTCTATTTTTTCTTTTTAGGTAAAAAGTAACAAAACCTTAACAAAGTTAAAACTTAAACAATATTCAAATTTAGTCCTGCTTAGAATCCTTAGTTACATCTGCTGTTCCAATTTCAACTTTTTTTTTTTTTTTTTTTTACACTCACATTCTATTCATAATTTTTCTAATCACTATCATCTACTGAGCATTAAGTTGTAAGGCATCAATAATTTAAAATAATAAAATTAAAACTAAATAGAATTCAGTGGGAGTAGGAAATGTCAATGTACAATGATTCTGATTAAAGTTCTACTGTCCTGGTTTCTAGGTTGAGGATTCCAGTTTACTTCATGTCACATGTCTATTTTCATTTCTAGATTGTTTGGCTTTCAATTAAGGGTGTTGGAGGAGAACATTTTTTCTGGGCTGACATTATCTGCCTGACAGTACAGGGATCTAAAACTTACAGTAACTCCTAAAGAGGTTATCCATCAGCAGGTATATACTACTATATCTGGATTGTGCTATGTTCCAGTAGGACCTCTCAATGTCATGACATGTATAAAATGGCTATACTTTCTGACAATTAATCTAGATAATTTATACATACTTGTTTGTTGCTGTTTCACTAGCTTGATTCTTCAACTTTCATCCCTATAAAACCATGACAATGCTTAAAGCAAACTGAACCCACATCTCCAAAAACAAAGTAGATCCCTTTTCTATCACCTACACAAATATAAGTAGTTTACATTCTAACTTTCCAGAAGTTAGAACTATCTTCAAGCAGTCAAACCTTACTTCTTGTTCTTTTCTGCAAATGGTCTCTGAGTTTTAACCCTTACAAGACGTAACAGCAAAAGTTAGATGTGGCAGCCTTAGTACACACCTGAATGTGCTGCTGTCATAGCTCACCATAACCACTACTACCATCTCTATCACAGTAAATGGTATAACCAAATTTTTGCAGCATCCAGAACTGACTGTGCTTATTGCAAGAAAGTTCTGGAAAATGCTAAGACTGTCTATATACAGTTAGTTTAAGCCAAAATTGAAAACAAAAGACTTGGTTCCTGCAAATTCTGGAAAATCACCAACAAGATTCTTAATAGAGACAAACTATCAGTGCCTATTATTATAAGTGTACCAGAGATTATATCATCTTCCAACAATGCAATAAACTGCCTCAAACTCCATGCTAGACAACCAAGTTCATCCTCTACCTGACTGCTCACCTCTCAGCACAAGCTTTGTAATCTCACCATTTCAACTGGGGGTTGAGAGGAGGGGGGGCTTCTCTACAAAAACTACTTGTCAGAGATAAAAGTCCAGCTGTTTTATAAATCAATTATCTCCAATCTTTGTATAGTTGCTTAACTGCTGCATGAGAGAGAAATGTTTCCCACCTCCCCCAAGTTGAAGGTCTTGGCTGTGTGCCCTGTATTCAAGAATGCAGGTAAGCATTCATCCTCATCACAATATTGCCCCATCAGCCTCCTTAATGTCATCAGCTATGAGGTTATTAACAAATTTATTACTGCTTCAAAACTAAATTTCCTGAGTGATAAACAGTATGGGGTTCGCTCTAGGTCAACTGCTAATGTTTCCAGTCATTACACACAGAATCATCCCCAAAACCCCAATGGTGGAACAAGCGGATGGCGATTACAACAGATCTCCATGGTTAAATCAGCAGATGAAGAGAGCTACACATGATAGACATGCTACAAAAAGTGCCACTCAAAATTATAAAGTCAGTGGCAGTTCATTGCAGTTTCATAACTGGATTTTGCATGTCTCAAACTATATGTACAACAGAGGAAAGTCATGAAATGAAGCGTGTGAGTCACTTCCTGACAAGTTGAGGTCCACCTTTAAACAAATTCATGCCATCGGAATTTTCTTCTACTATGATTTTCTTTCACCTCCAGCCAACTCTTGCAAAGCCAAATGGCAATGAATGATGGAAGAAGGTTTTGGTAAAACTAGAAGCTTCTAGTCCTGAACCTGCACGTTGACAGTGAATTTAGCCATCATAAAGGAAGCAATACATACATGCATAATTTTTTTCTGCTTCAAACATTAATTTTAGCAGATACACGTGTTTGAAATAGACACCCTGTTATTAAGCAGTGTAGATAACATTTACCAGCCTGTGCACTGCAGACAAGAAAATTTAAAATGTGCTCTCAGGTATTTTAAGTTTTTTGAGTATACAGGCCAGTAGATGTAATACACTGTTTAAAAAACAAAACATCTATTTCAAATAAAGGTGCTCACAAAAAATGTTTGACATAAAAAATGTATTAAAAATAAATTATATATATATATATATCATGGGCACATGACAAAGTGTTTAGAACCTTTGCATTCAGACCATGAGACTCGGGTTCGAATCTCACCATCTGCTAGCTGTGCTAGCACAAAGTCATCATGGCCAAAAGATTGAGTGTGCTGGCCTTGTACAAACTGTTGATCATACTCTGTCCCAGAAACTGTAACTAAGGTCTGCTCAGCATAGTTGCAATATAAACCATGGATGGGCTCTTTGGGTGTAGAATAAACACAAATGCACCTGAGCAAGCATCTGCAATAAAAGTAGGCTATCCACCCTAGTAGATGGGTATCCTCAAATACGAGTGGCTAACTATACAAAGTTATATATGTAGTTGTTCTTAAATAGAAATTACGCTCCACAAATTAATTTAAAAATTATAAAATAGACATTTGTTCCTCACCATTTGGCAAGTGTCAAGCAAAAAGTGGAGTGCATATGTGTAGACAATGTGCAATGCAGATGCAATATTACAAAAACATTAATCCCCATAGTAGTATATGAATTATAATTATTTTGTATGAACAAGCCACATTATATTAAACATGTGTGAACTCTTTAAACATTACAAGATATCACAGAATATAAGCAGACAATAGTGGTTACACAAGCTATACAGTACTGAGATGCCATGTTGATTAAATACTTCATGTTCTATTCATCTTATTATCAACAAATATTTCAAATCATAGTATTACTAAATATTTTTTCTTTTTAATAAAATGCTATTAAAAAAAACAGTACCATAGTAGTTTAAATGGGTTCTAGTTAAGTCACAATTTGTTTTCATTATTAAACAAAATCCATAAATAAATTCTTATATATTTTTTAGGTATTTTTCATTTTTCAATATAAAAAGTTCATTTATGGTGGAAAATTGTCGCTTCACACACAAGTCTGTTACATATTACTTAGTAAATATATAAATGAAAGGTGGAAGACAGACTGTCATTCACATTTATGTAAGTAAAGAAAATGCTGTTATTTGATGATTAAAAAAAATAAATAAAATGCAAAGCACTTACTGGACAGCCTGGATGTTTCTGGATATCAGCAATTGCATCCTGCAGAAAGAAAATTATCAATCATTTCATACATCAAAACTAAAGCAGGAGGGAGGTCAATAATACATAGTAATATATTTAAATATTTTCACATAGCCAATATCAATATGTAAAAATTAAATACCAGATTTTTATACAAAATATAAATATTTCTCCTGACAAAAGTAAATAAAATTCTTTTGTAATACTTATAGATTTGTTAGATATATAAATATTAATGTCACTACTACTGAGGGCTAGTGTCTATAAAATGACTGACAGATGAGCAAGTGATCACCATTCAATTTGAAGTCAGGCATGAAGCTCAATGGAAAACAGGTTAAAAAAAAATGTTCAATGACAAGAAATTGTTATAGTAAAAAGCAGAGTGATGCCCAGTCCACAACAAAAACAATTCATTACACCCCCCCTCTACATATAACTCTAGACAAAAGGAAACATACTATACATATCTCACATATGTACATAATATAAACAAGTAATTACTCAACTGAAATGTAACTTCAAGTTATTTTTTGCATATAGTACTCAATATCCTGAGAATAGAGCCATATATGCTGTAAACTTATGTTTTTAAGATCGTATATAAATGTGACAAGCATGTTACTAAAGATTTCATGGTTAAAAAAAAAGAAAAAAAGTCAAGTATGCAATATAATCCATCTGTGCTTCCATCGACCCAATCACCAAACACTTAGTCAATTCCTGTATGTTTGAGTGAAAGAGAGAGAGAGAGATTCCTTAATACTTTTAATATTAAATCTTTATTATAGGAACCATAAAAGACTGAGAAACATTTTAAATCGAACTTACAAGGCCAACAAACTTGTTTCTGCAAGTCAAATTTGAAAGTTTGGAGCACTAACCTCTACTCTTTTGCTATCTTCATCTATAATCCTCAAATCTTGTGTTAGCTGGTCAAGGGACTGAAAAAAAAAAATAAATAAATAAATAAATGGTGCAATTTATTTTAATAAAAACAAAATACCAATTTTTTCAAACATTTATTAAATTCAAAGGTTTTTGGTGTTCATTCATTAATGCAAAAAGAATTCTCTCACCAAAATAAAACACTTGAATACAATTCTATTAATTTTGTTAAAAGAGGAAAATTCTATTAGTAAATTATTTCTTTTTTGTAGTAAAATGAGATTTATCAATTTGTGACAGGTATGATACTTGCCTGTATGCTTTGTATCTAATTATATGAAATGAGATTAACAGCATTTAAAGAAAATACTATATTGTAAAACTTATGTGAAAACTTGAATCTTACTTCTTGCTTTTTTTGCCGTACTTGATTAAGAAAATCTTTGAGTATAAGTAATTCAATTCGCTTGCCATCCTTAAAAAGAAAACAAATATAAGTAGAAACAAAAGACAAATCGCATGTAGGTCGTACCTGCTCAAGAATTTCAAATGAACAAAGATATCAGATCATTGCAAGAGTTTGCATCAGATTTTTATTGTTAATATAAAATGACCAACTTGAAACTGGTGTTTGCTTTGATACTGATTTCTGGTGTGTTCTTGATTGAAATTTTGTATTGTTCAACTGCAAGTCAAACTTTGTTGAATGTTGATGTTTTGTTTACAAATGAAGATTTCGCCATATTATGCTCAATGAATTTCGGAAAAGTAGTAAGCATCAGAACAGTCACAAAAAAAACATTCAGAAGGTTTATTTGGATGGTACTCCAGCACTTCGGATGGTCAAAATGTTGTTTGGCAGATTCTGTCAGGGTGATTTTAACCTAAACAATCAAGCTCGCTATAAGTGACCTTCCGACATCAATGAAGACATTATCATTGTGAAGAATAAATCAAAGATTTCAACAGAAAAGATTGCTAAGAGTTTGAAAATTAATATCTCATCTGCCTTTTGGCATTTAAAAAGACTTGCTTTCAAGAAAAGCTGCCAAATTGAAAAGGTGTAATTTTCCAACACAAGATAACATGTTGCAACAAACTTTCCACCATCTCCTGAGTTGGCTCCTTTGGATTTTAATCTGTTCTAGCCTCTGCAGAACAATTTAAATGACAAAAAATTTGACTGCAACTTACAACCTTCTTCCAACAAAAAAAAAACGTTTCTATGAAAATAACATTAATTTTCTAATCAGGCATAAACTTTTGCAATGATCAAATAATTGGTTTCTATTTATCTTGAAAAGGAGAAAAGGATAAATTAATCATTAATGTGCAGCAGGAATTTACAAAATATATAATATTACAAAAAAAAATTAAATAGTTTAAGAAATAAATAGGCAAGACATCTATGAATTTAAATAAAAGATGATACTCTTGCCTCTCAAATTTTTCAATTATTTAAAATTTAATTGAATCATGAGCCTAGGGAACTTTTTACTGAAGAAAGAAAAATAACAGAATTGATTTTGTTTTTTATGGTTTAGCAACCTTTTGTAGGTTATTTCAAACAAACATTTTAGACTGCAAAAAAAAAAAAAAATTTTAAGTGAATATTGCATTAACAATGATTCTTCCAGATACAAGACCTGCTAATTAACCCATAGCTGGAAGGAGATGCATTCATACATTTCCCAAGGGTATTTGTGCATAAGTGAATCTGACTGAAATTCAAATTCATCTCTCCAATTTTTCATTCCAACTCACTATTTATTGCACCATACACACATCCATCAGGTAATAAAATATATTACTTGTACACAATTAAGATCAATGAGCATCCATTTTTCATAACATGCAATATTGCTTGGAATTTTAACAAGAGGGATTCAAATAAAGTACAGTGGGTGGTCTATTTTCAAAATTTTAATAAGTGTATGCATTTGTTTCAGCAGCATGTGTATGAGTAGACAAAGGAATCTTTTACAAAACCATACACTCAATGCTTTAGTCATTCATTCATTGTAATGTGTGTGGACCTAATTTTGACTGAAAGAATATGGTTTTGATTAAGAGAAAATGATACATTAATGTGAAAAATGCCCTAATTTTGGATTCTTCTACAGTAAAATTAGATACAGTATCATACGACATATCTCCCTTCCTCACAAAATTACTAATACAATGTACCATTTGCATTAGTCTGAAGTTCTTATCCCGAATTTGTAACAATGAGATGCTTTGTTGTGACTGAAGGTTTGATTATAACAGTTCAAGGATCATGTGTGCAGTGGTTTGTACAAACTTAAAACATTTTAGTGACTAATTTTGTTACCCTCCCCCAGGACCCTTTTTTTGCCCCACATTGTTGTAAACAATCCAGTTTACATTGCCTATGATCATTCTTTTAAATAAAAAAAAGAAAAAAGTTCATTTTTCTTGCATTTAAGCAAAGAATTGAAGATGAAAATGCAGCCCATTAAATTTTTTTCCTATTAAATTCTGAGTCACCTAAATATCATGATTCATGTATCCAAGTGTTTTCAAATGCCTTACAAGGCTTATTTCAGTCACATGTGAAGCAAAATCAAGTGTTCAAACTACAGTTGAAAAACACTACAAAAATTCCAGTAGCCCCTTGCATCTTAGTGACATTACAGCCTTGCTTGGGGTGAATTGATTAAAAAAAAAAAAAAAGTTTCCCCTCAGTTACTTTACTTGATGAGTACATAACAAGTATTCCCCAGTGAATCCCATTGTAATATCTTAAGTCAGCTGAGACGTCAAAAGTGCCCATATCACTGAACAGACCAGTGGCAAACAACTGAAGACTGCATGCACAGCACACAAAGTGTTAGTTGTGGTCAGTTAGATGTACACTGAATATATATATATATATATATATATATATATATATTAAATTTTAAATGCATGTAGAGGAAGTGCTAGATATCAGAGTGAGTGTTTATAGATATAGCATTGACATAGGAATTACAATGTATGGTGACAGCATTGTTTCACTATATATTCTCATACAGCAATTATATTATTTAGACGCACATTCACAAACTTATAACAAGTATTTTGTTTAATCATAAAAATAGTTTATCATTGATAATAAAATTGTTGTAGACAGTTTATCATTTTTAAAGAAAATTGTATATAGATTGTTTACAACGTAAAATAAGTACTTACTGCCTCTAGTTGGAATTTTTTAAGTTTCAATATTTCTAAAAATTGATTCACATGAGCAAGATCGAGATTTTCCTCTAATATGTCATGGATTCCTATAGGACAGTTTCCACCATTCTGATAAAAATATAAAAAAAAACATTGTTTCAATCACTGGAAAAACATGAAACCAAAAAATATCAACTACAAAGACAAGTCAAACATTTTAAAACCTCACCTGTAGCCTCATTTGTTTTTCTTCTTGTTTAATCTTATACTTCAATATTAATTCATTTACTGCAATAAATTAAAAATAGAAACAAAATTAAAGACATTCTACATTTATACATATTTTTTTTATTCATAAATAGTACTTTTTGTATTATGTTCAAATACCAAACCATTTTTCATGTAATTTTACCTTCAAAATCTTAAAACACTAGTTTTTTTTTTCAATTTTAAGGTTTTAAAGTCAATGAGAATACTCCATCCAATTCATTGAAGACTTAAAATAATAGCTGAAAGCTTCTCCATACTGGAATGAGTTGTACAAATAAATTTCTTGCTAAATTTAGTGAACAATATTAGACCTTAAGGAAAGAAAAAAAAAAAATTTCTGATATACTTTAGAAAATGTTCAAGTTGCAGATGTTATAAAAACGCCACTAAGAGTTTGAGTTTGGGTGATGGATTTCACAATATACCAACCGTTGTTTGAGATTATACCCAAGTGTCCAAGTAAATTAACCCTTTTCAAAGAGTCTTACACTCTGCAGACAATTGGCATATTCTAGAGTTTGTCAACAAGGCAAACTAAAAGTTTAAGAAGCTATAGGTATACATTTCATTTAAAATAAAGAAAAAAGAAAAAAAAGCAAGCATTATTTAATATCATTAATAAAGATTTTTAAGAGACAATTCTTGTTTTTGATATAGCAAAAAAAATTTATCTAGATTCTTATTAATCCAGTAAATCAAGCTCGATAACAGTTAATTTCTTGAAGGGTTAATTATCTTTTCAGAATTCTAATCTAATAAACTAACCTTAAAATACCCTATCAGTAATTTTAACTGCTTTAAGTGAAACTATATTGGAAACAAGAACAGGAAATAGTCTCTGGAAATTACTAAGAAAAAAATAAATAAATAAAAAAAAATGTTTAGAGTTTTAATTATTTTTAGCAGTATTAATGTTAGAAGTAAATTTAGAAAGAAAGTAATGATCAAAGTTTAGTGTACTAATTTATCAGTTTATGTTGTGACATTTGTGGTTTGTTTAATTTGATTAGGATAATGCATATAAAGTTAATGGACACATTCTCCTACAAAATTTAAATACATGGATTTTTTTCACATAAAATATATCAATAAAGTCAAAATTAAAAGAAATTCCTATTCTACATGAAAAGTTCTCAAAGCACACACATAAAAAGGCAAAAATGAAACATGCACTTTCAAGATCCAAAAATGTATATAAATTGTAACACAAAAAGAAAAAAAAAATTACAATTTAGTAGTGTAAACTCTGAGATCACTAAAAATAATATCTTCACTTAAAGAATATGCACAACATGTACAAGGAGATGCTGGAAAGTTCTCAGTCAGGCTTTGTTAAAAAGTTTGTTTGGTCATATTTTGGAAAATGGGTTGGACTGTGGCTCTTTCTGCTCCTGTCTCCCCACACAAACAATATACAAGCCAAGATGAGAGATACATATTAGTTACTTTTATTATTAAGTAATGTGCATGTTCAAAAACAGTAATAGATACTTTTGTTCAACATAAATTATAATAACTATGTACTTACACATCACATTTGGAAATATCTGTTCATCATTGTCAATTGAGGTATTACACCGAGGACATCTGCTGATTTGTTCAATGCAGGTTTTTATACATTTCCCACTGGAATTTCACAAGAAAACAAGTACCCAATTACCAAAGCAGTTGAGAAATAAATATATTATTTATATTAATATTACCATTTTACCTGTATTTACTTTTTAATAATATTATAGAAGCACCTTAAGAAGTTTAGATTACATAAAGATTTTTCTTATAAATCTTTTTTTTTTAATTTACCATTTTTGACATGTTAATATATTTAAGACTAGCAGTAGAGCCCAGCGTTGCCCGGGGATGTAACAGTAAGAGATAGATCAAGTATCAACCATCATAAAGACTGAAAAATAAAATTGACAAAGATTATTGTTTAAGGTTGACGGACACGCATGTCTTAATTATTTTTTTTTTGTTTTGTTTTGTTTTTTTACGAATTGGTCAAACCCAAACAAAAACTTTTTTTCCAATCGTTATGAGTCTACCGATTGAATAGAATTTTATTATAAACAATTGTCTTGTAAATGGAATTTTTAAAGCATTCTGAATGTAAAAATAAAGAAAAAAGTGTGCAAGACAATAAGAAACTACCTGCCAAAAAAAAAAAAAAAAAAAAAAAGTGAAGTTTTCTTGAAATCTGTGGAAAAATGTAGGAAATCCGATCCCATATATAAACGAATACACACACACACAAACAACCTGGGTTTTATAAGTATAACTCGATATGAGTTGTCCCCCTTTCATTCTCACAATTTATAATAAGTATGATTTCTTAAAGTTTTATTTCTTTTTTTTTTTCCTGCTATCAATATTATTTTTTGTTGAATGCTAAACTAAATCTGGTCCTGTTCAGGTTGGAACTGATAAACAATTGATAGGTTCCTATATAACATTCAGTTAAAAATATTGGCCAATTTTAATAACTACCGCGATTCTATATTTGAATTTTCATAACCTACACAATCTAAATACAAAGTGAACCTGGAAAAGTTTCCAGACCAGGATCACCTGGTAGAATCCAATTATGTGGGAACTGATGGACTGTTTAGCGACAATCCACTTGGTCTCTATCAAATTTTTTTTTTTTTTTACACATTTCCTGGTGATTGGTCACTTTGAATGACCATTTCGAACTGACTTTCAGATACACATGCCAGTAACGAAAAAAAAAAAAGTTTGGCCAAAATAATTTTCACCTAACAAAGCATTTTGAGGATCTCAGTAGCAGATTTGACAAGCATCATAAAGATCACACATTACAAAATTAAATGTAATAAGTGAACATCAATAAATAACATTTAGCCTATTGGCAGACTGACTCAGTAGCCAGGGTACTAATGAGTATTAGCTGCATGCACATTTGTTGATTGATACAATCACAACTTATACAGTCCAGAAACTTTCCATATATATATATATATATATATATATATATATATATATATATATATATATATATATATATATAACAATTTCTTTCAAAACGATTTTATTCAACTTCATGATAGTATTTTTTTTTATTTTAGCTGATATAAAAAAGAAAAATTGTGAGTATGTATGTATATATGTACAGATATGTAGATAGATAAATTAGTCTACAATGAAAAAAATAACTGAATCTGTGAAAATTAATTCACTTGACAAACATTGGTAAATTATTGTCAAATTTCTGAAAAAAAGATTTTAAGAGATGAAAAAAAATTACTTACCAAAATGTATGACCACATGGGGTCATGTATGCTTCATCAATAATATCAAAGCAAATAGGACTGAAAAATATAAAACATTTTCTTACCAAAATTAATTTCAGAAATAAAATATTTTAAATATCTGAAAAATAAACACATTAGCCTCCTTTTTCAAATGAATACAAAAGATTTCAAGTGTTTTGTCTTTTTTTTAATACATGTGCCCTGACAGGTGTTTGCTATATGCAAATCTGCATCTGTGCCACATAATAATTCATAATGTATTAATACATTTTAAAATATTTTCTATCATTTAAAAGAGTGCTACCAAGAAATTCTTTTGTTTCAATAACAAGATGACTCCAAATCACTCACATTAAATTAATTTCTGAAAAGAACAAGTTTGTGCATGTTGTTTGAACCAAACAGCAGTTAATATGGAATTTGGGAGATGGATAAAGTAGAAACCCAATCATTCAGGCCCAATAAATAGCAAGTAGTAAAATTGTTTGCAACAATCTGTATAAACCTTAAGTGTGTACAAAAATTTCCAGCTTACTCTTTTTGAAAAAAGAGGTCTGAATGCACAGTAGTAAAGTTTATTTTTAATTAAAAAAAAACACTTGGAATTTATGCACAAACCATATGTCCATAGAGGGTTTTCTTAAAAATTCACAATGACACAAAGAAAAAAAATCTTAATTATTCTCAGATCTCAGTTTTTGCTGAAATTAACACATTTTTTTTTAATTTATGAAGAAATAAACAAGAATATGAAAAATCATCTTAATATTTTGATCTGTCAATGGCAAATCAGGGAAATATTTTCATACAATTTGACAGTTTTCCAAGTATAGAGAGAAATATATATATCAGGACTTCTAAACAAGACACAATAGACTCAAGTTTTTAAAGACTTGAAATCAATTTAAGTTTACATTTCACTGTGACTAAGACTGACCAATTTGCATTTTAGTAGTACTTTTCAGATATAATGAAATAAAAAAATCCAGATATATAAAACTGTGTGTTTAACTTTTCTACATTAGCAATAGTGTCATCTACATAGACAGGCAATAGGCAATTCACTTATTTATATTTTGAACTCCTATGATACATTTCTGTTTGAATTTCTGACATGAGGAGTTATAATTATTTATACTATTTACATGCGGATTATTGTCATCATCTTTGTTGTTATCACAATGTTTTGGCCTTTGTGCTTTCTGGTCTTCATCAGTATGCCAATCCAGTTAACCTGGAGGGAATTCTGAACTGAACCTTTTATTAAATCTATAGGGGTAGGTGGTTCTTGCTCCACTGCCCATATCTTGGAATATTTCATCTAGTTCTTAGTTTTTACTATTGCTCAGTTATTGCTTACCACATTTCCACAGAGTCCAAATACACACAACTTGGCCCAGGGATTGATCTCCCAACTACTATGTCACCAAATCTATGAATCAACACTTTATTCCACTAGGCTATTACAATGTAGTAGAAATAATGTGACATGATGAGTCTTTGCTCAATTGGTTAGGACACACACAGCCAAGTGGACTGTAAATGATTTCACTTGGGTTTGGTTTTACAAAATCCAATAGCAAAATTGAAATGTGAGGACTTTAATGCAAACACCTATTGTCTACAATTAGAGAGAAAAAAAAGTAAATAAATTAAAAATTCCAAGATCAAGTGCTACTTGAGAATTCTGATCATAGGCTTATATCATCTGGTCACATTCTAGAATGGCCAGTCAGAATCTGTCCATGTAGAAGTGACAAGCCATCCATCAAGATGTAGAGATGGAAGGAAGGGTGGTAGGAAAGAGTCTGGTGTCAAAGATGGATAGAGTGGTAGTCAGAGTTTCCGCTAGTTGAAGGGAAAAAGCTGGTCGATTAGTATGTCATGAGAAAAGATAAAAATAGCAGCAAAAATGTCCTAAGTGTCACCTATTTACTCCCACACCATGCCGGTTGAATTCATGAATAAAGAACCCAATATATTGAAAACAGGATTCTTGTTTTTTTTTTCTCACCATAGTGATATCTCACCTTTGGTTCTTTAGGAAACATACACTTGGCCTTTCCAAGTTTTTGTTCAAATGGGAATTGGACACTTAAATAGTCTGGTCCACTTGTTTATAAAAAAAAAAAAAGTTGGATGGGGGATTTTTTCAGGGAATAATTAGCTTTCATCAGAACTACCTCAAGCCACAAATATTTGTCTAAATCAAAAGATATTGACATTTTATTGATTTAGAAGGGGATGTCTTGTTCATGATACAATGTGAAATGGAAACCCAACTTTTTACTGTTATTGGACTAAGTTATTTACAAAATGTAAAATGTCAAGTCTGAAAAATGCTTACATCACTGATATTTGCATTTTTTTTATTGTCTGAATTTGTTAAGTTTTTGGTGGTGAATTTTTTCAGAAGTACATGCACAAACATTGATTATTATTTATCTTAAAGAATAAACAGATATATACTTTAATTATGCGAATCTGTTCTTTATTTAAAAGAAATTGTAGTCAGTTTCTTCAAGCTCGGAATAAAGTTCCCTAATTCATTTCTTTCAAACAGCATAGTGCAAGTCAAAATAATCCAACATACATATCTCCTGTTTGCTACCACAGTCACAATGCTCTGTCACATTGTCAAGCACTTTTTGTAGCTTGAGCGGCAGGTCAAATTTTCATAGGTGTAAAAAAGTCATGCAAGTACCATGATCGTAGGCCTTTCACATAGCGCTGCATTCCATTAATCCATGCTGTTTGGGGGCTAACTATCCCATCAACTTGCCCTTTACCAAATTTGCTGGTACATCAGCTATGTGGGGCCTTGACCTAGACACTGTCTCTCACTTGATACTTATTTACACTGTTACAAGACAGTAGTGATGCATCTATCCCTTTTACACACTGTTCATACTGGTAAATTCCGTTGTCTGGTGCAGTCAACAGAGTGGAGTCATCTTTCAGGGTCACATTGTACCAATACACAGCTTCCTGAAGAGAGCACCGTATTCTGGTTGCAATTCTTTTAATGGTGCAGTGACATCACTCTGCTATGCCATTACCCTCTGGAATGTAGGCACATCAGTATTGCACCCACACTACCCATTCGTCTACAAAAGCCCAAAAGTCTCAGCCACAAAAGGTTGGGGCATTGTCCATCAATATCTCAACCAGTGGACAATGTTCACAGAATACTACCTGTAGTTATATGACAATCAGTAGATACCAAACAGTGAAACACATTGAACCACAATCTGTGAGTGTTAAGAAATGTGTGTCATTGTAGTGTGTGATGTCCATGCCTAACTACCACCAATTGCTATCCACTTCAAGTTTCCTCTTTTGCCAATGGACTGGGGCTGAGTCTACCATCTGACACTCCTTGAAATCTTGTATTGCCAACTGCCTTTGTAGTCAAGGGGGACACTTTTCAGACAATGTAGGCTGTACACTAAACACCAGGATGTCCACTTTGATGGTGTATGGCACAAATCTGCTCAAGTGCCAATTGGTCTGTTAAAACAGCGCACGTGATCAGCCCCTTGTTTGATAATGTCAAACCACCTTTTTGGCACTTGAGTTAGCCTATCTGCTAGATTCTGCTCTAATGCAATCAAGGTGACGTCAACAACCAAACTTTATTCGTCAATCAACTGACAACCTTCATGTTAACATCTCGCTCAAGGCTTTCGTTCTTACTTGGGATTTGCTTATCAAGGTGTCAGTCAACAAGTAGTGAACACATACAGAGTCTGTATATATGTGCACCAACTTAGATTGCCACTGTAATGAAAGGTTAAGACTCTTTAGTGTGGCATTTAGTTCTGCCAAATTGATATGCTGAGCATCATTTGTTGGATGAATCCAATGTGTGTCTTCAAGAATATCACCATGTCTTTCCAACTCCATGCCCATCGCTAGAGAGCTTGTGTCAACCCAGGTGTTAATTTCTTCAATTATGCACCAGTCACCTCTGGCAGGATCATTTTAGTGCACTTTGGTGATTACTTCAGCCATCATCTGCTTGAGAGGGATGTCATAACATCCCTTTGTTACTGCAGTTGCTAGCCTCTTCATTACTCCAAGTGCTGCATGAAGCCACCCACATACAGGAAAGTGTCCTACTAACTTCCCACAAGTAGAAAGGATGTTATAGCACATAATTACAGTAGGGATTTCCAGAACTGAACTTCCTGACTTCCACCATAGAGTGTCATGCTCTCACCAGACTTCAAGTTCCAATACTAGAGCCCCATCTTACAGGAGCTTGGATCCTTACTGGTCAACTCGAAAGATTCTAGTTTCTCCGTGACCTCATCTGCAGACATTATGCTTTCATTTGCATATATCTCATCAATATAAGATGAGGTGGCTCTCATTGTCACTTCCTCTTGAGACAACACATTCTTGACGATGGCTTTCATAATGAGAGGTGCCACATTGAGACTGAATCCTACACACACCAAGCAGTACCTTTTTCCTTTGATTATTACCATTTGAAACAACCACATTGACTCATGGACATATGCCCAAAG
Source organism: Acanthosepion pharaonis (assembly GCA_903632075.3). NCBI lineage: Eukaryota > Metazoa > Mollusca > Cephalopoda > Sepiida > Sepiidae > Acanthosepion > Acanthosepion pharaonis. The sequence goes on from CAHIKZ030000797.1 coordinate 806,681, forward strand.
TAGAACAACCAAGGTCACATTAACATGTTGCTGGTGCTACTCCCAGAATATGGCAGCACATATGTCTGCGTCAGCAGTGAACGCATCCACGTGGTGATTCAATTCTTGGTAATTCAAGACCGGGCACACCTTGTCTTTGTTGGGCTGTGTAACAGCTATCAAAGGGTTCAGGCCCTTTGGAGGTCAGAGTCATTCCTGAGGGCATGGTATCAACCAGCCAGCAATCCATGTCCGCAACTCCTCTTCATATGCAGATCTGATCTTGTTAGATACTGCATATTCTGGGACTGCTCTGGTACTTTGTTCATGGTCCACTTCTACCTTGTAGCCCAGGCTTTCTCTTTCTGGCCAAAAGTAGCACAGAAGTTAGTTTCTTCAATGGAGATTGCTGCACATGATTTCTGCCAAACTACACATCTCCAACTGGTGTAATCACAATACCACCTAATGCATGTATGGCATTGATCTCAATCGGCAGATCATAGCCAAGAAGTTTTTCTTGCACAACCAGAATGCCAACTTCAGCATGGTTACCTTGCTCAGTATGAACTGTAATAACTCCAACTCCACAGCATGCTTGGGACACAATGCTGATTGTTATGTCTATGCACTGTCTCTTTCACGATTGACAGTGATGCACACTAAATATTGACTGGAAACGTCTGAGTGCTGAACACTGTGCACCATCTACAGGTAATAGTATGTTTAGTGTCTTACAGGTGACAAGGTTGGCAATGATATTTTATCTCTAGATCCATTTCCCCGAACAATTCTGCACCACATGTTCCAGCTTATTATAGCAATGGCACCTCAACTGTGTCTTTTTGCCTCACACCACTTCAACTCTGGCACCCCCTTGCAAAGTGGTTTGGACCATCACATTTGTAACATACGGGGTTATCATGATTGCCAATGACGGAGGAATCACTTGGCATATGTTTTTCTGGTTGAAATACTGCTCCACTGTCCATTCTTGCTGATGTTGCTACCACTGGTCCCGCATCTTTGCGAATGCCTGGGGGCAAAACCTGGTCGGTCGACAGTTCATCCATTCTGGATATTGCTCACAAAAGCCAACTGACATCATCCAGCAATCCTGTTACAAAGGCACACACCATCATCTGATCATTCATGACCCCAAATGGCACAGAATTTTTTCATAAATCGGTCAGGTAGATGTCAACCATCTCATCGGGGAGTAGTCAGCATCTAATAAATTGTTGATATGCCAGATATGGCTCTTTCAATTTGCATAGTCAACAAATGAGCTCTGCCTTCTCCACCCACCCAACAACAAATAGGTCAGAGGATCAAGTCGAATCAGTCCATGAGTGTTAAGTGCCAAAAACCAGGAGTGGCACCAGTAAGACGTTAATGTGGCCTTACTTGATCTATGGAGAGCATATCTCCCGATACGCATCTGTGAGTTGCTGTGACCATTTCTACCAGGAGGTAAACCATTTTCTCTTGTGTTACAGAAATCTTTTCATAAAATATTTTTTAAAAGTTTTCCAACTTGTCCAGATAATGCTGTAAAAAGTCAGCGATAAATTTATACTATCAATATTATAAACAGGAACCCTATTTCTAAAAATGATTAATTTATTGATTCTGAATGTCTTGAGGAATGTTTAATGAATGCCAAATAAATTATTTCCCCAAAAGTTTTCCATTGTTTTTTTTTGTTTTTTTTTTTTAGGAGTGGACCACTGTATTTAAATAGTAATGAAAACAAACTCATCATGGGGTAAAACTGTCCAGTTGTAAAAAATCTATCCAATGGCTATAGTTGTATGCTTACAATAGTATTGTTATTTTAAACATGTGTTTTAAATTATATTTAGATTGCTGATAAATGGGAAGTAAGTTTGCATTGTATTGTATTCATAAAATATCAAAACTGGACTACTGCCATCACTTTTTGATGTCACAGATAAACTATTGAAAAAAAAAATATATATATCAATTGTACATTAGATACCATCACTCAATCAAATTTGAAGTCACCATTAAACTAGTTTTATAGTTTTTTTTCCACCCAAATTCCTATCTTTAGCAAAGAATGCTGGATATGTGTCAGAAGCTGAACTTAATTGTTGGAAGCTTTTTTTTTTTTACTCCTATTACTTCCCAATGGAATATTTTAAAACTTGTAATCGAACAATTTCATTTACCAAAACTGAAAAAAACTTGCTGTTTAGATAAAGGAAAAAGCTGAATATTTTGTTTACTAATATAAAGTTTGCCTTTCTTTTCTCAATCAGTTATTAGTTATTTTTGCATACATTCAAAGAATATTTAATGAACTAGAATAAATTTACTTTTATTGTAATACCAACTGCTACACATGTAACATATTGAAAGCCATATTAATATGGTAACAAGTATATTTTTAGCATCTTCTGCAGGCTGTGTGACTAAAGTCATAACTATAATCATTTGAGACTTAATAGTAAATGTTTGCTACAAAATCATACCAGCCAAACTCTTTATAGAATTGTTAGAACTAAGAAAAAAATTAGAATAACGTGATATTTTTCCCTATGAAAATATTTGCCTACTGCTGAGAAAGAAATTTACAAAATGTATAACTAATAATAAATAGCTGCAGATTTTCAATTAATTCTAATTTTCATTATTGACTATGAAGTTATTCTTTAACACACAATTAGTCTCTCATATGTGTGTATTAAATAAACACATGCAAATTTATGATAATCATACTTCCTTTAAACTTACATGCATTTCATTCTGTAATACAGTGTGCAGCAGAAATAACTCCCATATAATGGTAAGACATCAATAGTAATGGGTCTATCTAGCTAATGTCTTACCATTATTATGTAGGGGTATTTCTGCTGCACTCTGTATATTAGTCTTTTAGTTACTTCCTTTAAATGCTGCCAACTGTTAAATTAAAAGAAATAAAATCAAATGTGAAAAGTTCTCAGTTTAATCAAGAAGTTTTTAAAAGAAATAAATATTTTTAAAAATCTAAAGATTGGTTACTTGGCCAGATATGGAGAAAGAGGGTCTAACTGAAAACTTTTACTTACCTTATACTTTGATATTCCACTATACAACTAGTTATTAAAAAGAAAAAAAAAAGTTTCTTACCAAATGTAGTCATTATCTTTGTCTTCAAAAGATCCAGCTATTCCACTGAAAACCTGTGGGTGAGGCCTTTTTCTCCGTCGAGAATTTGAAGGACCAGTTGGTGAACTACTTGCACTATTGAGTCCGGACATACTGCTTCTGATTCAGGGGGTTTTGGCCCTCACCTGTATTGAAATTTTGAGAAAATGCTGAAAAATTCTGGGTGTTTATTGTTGAACTACTATCATCAGTAATTGATTATTAGTCACTAGTTAGTGCTTTCTAGTAATTTAGACTCTTAGTCTTAAACAAAAACAGTAGCAGCTGTACATGACAACATGTGGTGTTTGCACACAAAGGAACTTTTAGGTTGAAAATTAAGATATATATACAGATAAGCAACAGAAAATTAAAAAAAATAGTATTTAAATCGATGTTAGCCATAATACAAATAGAAATTATATGAAACCTGTCTGAAAAATGGAGTCAATAATTTTTTTAAACTTACATGAAAAATAATACCCAAAATACAAATGTTTCTAGGAAAATATTTTTAAAATCAGTATGATTTTAATTGGCAGCAGTTTCAAGAAGCCAAAATCTTAATAATACAAAAAAAGAAAAATTAATTTAATTAATTAGCATCTCTAAACCATAAGATTTTTTAAAAAATAAATGTTACATCAAGTTCAAGTACAATGTACATTTGAGTATTTGTTTATTTTTGAACAGCTCATTTTTAATTTTTAGCCCAAAAGAAATCAAATTATCAAGAAGCAAAAAATTAAGAAAAATGACAAAGTTTAAGTTCCCTATATAAGGATGAAAAGATTCACTAATCTACTTAGTTTGAAAACTATATTGGTTAAAAAAATATTACTACTAACTTTAATTGAATTTCAGAAAGTCTTACGAAAAAAGTGTACCGTCAAAAACAGCGAAACAAATTAAAAAAATAAAATTCTTTCACTTGTGATTGTGTAAATATTTTATTTTTTAGACTCATTTTCATGTACCAGTTATTGAAAAAAGATTTTTCTTCGTTTGTAGTGTACAGTAAGAAACTAGCATATGTTGTTTTTTTTAGTTTTTTTTTTTTTTTTAATTGAATCTTATTTTGGTTCCCTACAAAAATCTTTAAAATAAAGGAATGCGTCTTCTTGGCTCTTAGTTTTCTTAAAAAACCATTTATTGTTTTACTTTTTCTTTTTAATAATGTAAATAAATGTATTGTAAAAAGCTTGTCGAAGCTTTGAAATCAGCAACAAAAAAACTTGCTTAGATACAAAAAGTCCTTACCTCTTCCTTGACATTAAGTGAAAACTTCCTTTTTCGTTTTCTTTAAAGTTTAAAAAATTATAAAGTAAATTAAAAATACAACATTACTAGTTAAGATTTTTAGGTGAAAAAACTATACATACCTTACCCTCTTTATAAACGAATTTATTAAAATTAAACTAAAACCCAAGAATTAAAACTTTTTCTTAGTTATTCATTAGTCGTCACCACTGGGTTTCCAATGCAAATGAGGGAGGGTAAGAAATAAATCAGTAAGTAATTTTAATTAATTAATTATAATCATTAAAAAAAAAAAACTATTTAAAAAGCTAAAAATAGGCAAAAAAGAAAAAAAAGCAGCAAGTAAGTGAGGCGGAAGATGTCATTGTCAGAATTTGTACAAAAAAGGTGTCAAGAGGGGAAAGAGAAAAATACATAGTTTTGGAATGTAAAAGTTTACAAACTGCATATAAAAATTTAAAATCACAAAAGCGGTATTAAAAACCAAATGAACTTTGTTTTGTGCATATAATTTTATTTTTTTTAACGTATTAAAATAATTAAATGAGACGATCTCTTCTCTTTTTTTAAATTTCCTGGTTATTGTGAATAATCCTGTGTTGTTGTTATTGAATGAATTGGATGGAGACAAGGATAATTTATTTTAATTTTTTAAATCAGCGTTTGTTAAAAGTGAAACAATGCTGGACATGTTGCAATAAGAATCTATTTTCGTTTATTTTTATTGAATAATTAATACAAAAACATCAAAATAACAGTGACCAGCTCATTCAATATTGCAAAAAAAAAAAAAAAAAAAAATGTTCATTTCAAATAATTTACAATTATTAGTTTAAAAGAAAATATTGACTTTGTTTGTGTCAAAAAACTTCGTTTCTGGTAACTAACAAATCAAGGATGGGCAACTATTTTTAATTATTTATTTTATTCTTAGTTATAAGTTTCGTTAAAATAATATAAAATAAAAACTGAAAAATATCAAAACAAGTTCTTTTAAAACTTTTCCCCTATTTTTCCTCAAGACAAAAAAAAAAAAAGTGTTTCGACTTTTTAAATCAATCTCGTAAAATTAACTTTTCACACAAAAATTGGTAATAGATTTTCATCCCTCTGTCGCACATTATTGTAATGTAAATTAAAAGAATATTATTATTTTCTTAATAGAATACAAAATAAAAAATATAGGTTTTTTGGTGGGTAAGGCAAACATAAAGAAGCATTAAGACGTAGAAATAAAAAGTAAACGTTCATGATAAATTTACAATCTAAAGGAGAAAAGTGCTATAGACAAGGAAATATATATTTTATATTTTATTTTAACTAACACAATGAAAAGCGTAAAGTTTGTTAAAAATACACTGGTCGTAGGAAGTGAAGTTGATGGAGAGAATTGTCAACCAATATAGTTGAGTAAAATCATTATTAAAGTAAACAGTTTCGTATCACCGTCTACATAAATTCTAGTCTACTGTCAGAACCAAACCAGATTATTTAAATAAATAACTCAAAAACAATTGACAACGTGGAGTTAAGATACACGCAGTTTACAATTATTTATGTGTGTGTGTGACAAAAAATTTACCCATGTGGTACAATGGTAAAAAACAACGAATTTAGATGAGTTGTAATGTATTTGATCGAAACAGATATAAAATATGAGAATGCATTTTAAATCAGTTGGATATATAATAAATTAAAAACACTTACAAGGTACTTTCTAGAAAGTGGAAGATAACTTCTCATTACTGGGCACTAAATAAATTTTTATAACTGAGTATCCATGAGATGTCCAAGTAAGCAAGCAAAAATACACTGCAGTTTACTTTTTTATATTTTATAAATGAAATTTAACAACTATAACAAATGACTTTTACTATCATATTTAAGCAAAAGATTTTAAAAAATGTCATGAAAACACTAGAGAGCAACATTGTTGTATTGTATTTATGATGCAAGTTAATTTAAGAAGATGCAAAAGAAAGATGGTTTTTATGGACAATATTGACGGATATACAAAAAGGTATATATTTATCAATTTATGCAGACAATTACAAGTAAATACCTAAATAAATATTGCAATCTTCTATTATTATGTTTAAACAAAAATCAGTCACCCTTACGGGATAGAAAACCCCAAAACAAAAAAAAGGTTTGTTTCTTTTTGAAACGAAAAGAAAATGTTTTTAAAAAAAAAATTGTACGACTCAAGATATTATTCTAAAAATCAGACTATACATTTCAAATAGAAGAAAAATATTTACAAGAGGCAGAGTTATTAATTCTTCTTTTTTTTTTTAAATGTTAAGATTGTGACTTTTTTTCTTTTTCTTTTTTTTTTACCTGTGGAGGCCCCTGACGTGTGTGTGTGTACGTCAAATTGTCGTCGGGTAAGAATGGAACGCGAATCTCCCAATGGAAATTAAAAAATTTAAAAAAATAAAATAGAGGAAACTTGGATAGCGACGGACAAGAAATAATAGCGCTAACACTCAGAAAACAGCAGAAAAAGAGAAGATGGACTAAAAAAAAAACATATTTGTTGAGCGGAAATCTGTTTACTAGATGACTCGCATTACGCATGCGTCAACTGCCAACGTGACCCAATGTCAAGGTCACGGTACTTACAAAGACCTGTTAAGCCTGCTGCTCCAAGATTACAGGAATATTTTTATTTTTTATTTATTTTTGTTTGAAACATAATAAAATTACAGGTTATTTCTATTATTATTAAAGATTACGTTGTTTTGTTTTTTTAAGTTAGTCATTGCTTTCTTTATTTTTTATTCATTTGGTTTTAATATTAATTCTGGTATTTTTTAACAAAAAATTTAAAACCTGGGTGGGGGTTCTTATCTCTATGGAAGTTTGAGGAATTGGCTTGATAAATACTTCCTTTTTTTTCTAACTGCTGCTACTATAATCTATTTTCACATTTTACTTCTTCCTCAATATCATATATATACATATATATGTAATTTATTTTCTTCATTAATATCTTATATATATATATATATATATATATATATACATATCGGGGGAGAGAGATTGATAGATATAAAGGAGTGCTGAAATATCATTAACTTGACCCACTTGCCCAAATCTAACCTCATGACTAAGCATCAGATTTTGTTTTAAAATTTCTTATTAGTTGAGTGAATATTGTACATATATATATATATATTTTATATATATATATATATATATATATATATATATATATATATATATATATATATATATATATATATAGTGTGTGTGTGTGTTTAGGTAGATAAAAAATTTGTATATTTATTATTTATAACTTAATACGGTAAATATATAGTTTGCGATAAAATCTCCTTCCATAACAATTCATTTAATTCAGTGGAGAATATTAAAAATATAGATCAAATATTATACAGCTAAAATTTCAGATTGAAAAGTGACTTGCCAAAACTTTTGAGTCATGTACCAAGTCCTTTTGATAATCGTTGGTCATTATCAAGGTAAAGGGTAACCAAGAGATAACCAGTGCAGCGTTTATGCTGTTAATGGTCCAGGAGATTAAAGTGAATATGGCTTCATATGCTGCGGGGGTTAAAATAGATTTTAAAATCACATGACTACTGGCTTCCTCTTGCATCTACCTTTTTTTTCTTAAAACGATCTGCAATGGTCAAAACCACTTAGAACATTACATACTTTTAGCAACTTTCTTTACATGTTTCCACTAAATATTAAACAACTTATCTGAGAAACTCACCACAAGGCTTAACATTCCATATATAATTTATTTATTAATATACATACATACACACATGCAAACATACACATATAGTTTTAGGGTATGCTATATCCATGGCTTAAAGTGCTCAATATTTGGGATGGAGCATATGTAAATATAAAATTGGACAGTGAGGTCAACACCATGTATGAAACAGACTATCATCACTAGGTGTTGACCTCAATGTCCACTTTTATATATATGTGTGTGTGTGTGTGCATGTGTGTGTTTTGTGAGACTCATTTTATCTTTAAAAACTTCATTGGATTAAAGTGATGTATATTTTGATGTAACTACACATGGATATGAAGGAAAGGGGCTCCTGAAATTTTTAACTTTTAGATTTTTTTTATTTTTGAATAATATGTGTTTCAGTATATATTCTAGCCAATTTCATTTGGTTTCTTTTTCTGTTTGTTTATATTTTTATCACTTTTCTTATTAAGTATTCTACAGTGTGATAATACAAGATCTGTCAAGAAAGGTGAAATGTTGTAAGAACCTGGACACAAATCTCTATCTATGAAAGGCAGGATGTGTGTGTGTGTGTGTGTGTGTGTGTGTGTGTGTGTGTGTGTGTGTGTGTGTGTGTGTGTGTGTGAATGCACGGCCGCAATTTTCGGACGGATTTGCACCAAAATTTACATGCACATGCTCCAAGTTAGGAAGAGGAAGGCCAAGACTGACTTTGCTTTTCCCAACTCCCTTCAATAGTGGAAAATAATCAATTTTTTCATGCTTCTACGGCAGTTTTCATGTAGTTTGCGGTCATTTTCTACTGGCCAGAGTGAGAGCCAACAGCTGACTTACACGAATGTTAACTAGCATGCAAAAAAAAAGTCGATAGCTGCATTTGTCATAAGTGGGAAAAATTTAAATCTGCATGGCACTTTACTCCAATTGGCTCATTCTATTATAAACATGTCTCAACGTTGATTCTGATTCCGTAGAACTGGGTTGGGTGTGAAAAAGTATTTGTTGTTAACATTCTTTTTTCATTCCATTTTTCCAGTTTCAAGCTGATCGTTTTGTGTTCATTTTGTTTAGTTCTTTTTTCGTAACAGATTTAATGTTTAGTATAGAGCTTAGAAAAAATTTGCAGTGTGAGATAGGCAAGAAGTAAGGCATGTAGCAACATCAGCATGGCAAAGGGCACTCCTTTAAAGGCAAGGAAGGGCAAAAATATTTTAAGTCAAGTGATAGTGATTGCTGTATGAGTAGTACGATTTTGAATCAAGCCCGGGCAACGCCGGGTCATGCTGCTAGTCGTAAAATAATATTTTTTAGTCACTGCACACATTTTTTTAAAATCATTTTGGACTAGTTGCTTAGATATCTCATGTGAAATTTCTTTGTCTTTGGTTTTCTCACTCTGATAGTGAATTGGATAGCAATTCAAAATAGTTTGCAGATAGTAAAAGAAATGATTGTCATGGATTGGCTGATGGAGTATCTTACAATTGATTTAATCTGATGCACAGTTAAATTATTATTATAACATTATATGGAATAATTATAACATTATAATATAATTATAACATTATATGGAATAATTGCTAAGTCTGCTGCTAGTAAAGTTGGTTCACTATATCGTGCTAGACAATTTTTCTCACCAGAATCTCTTACCATTCATCTATACATTGAATATTGCTGCCACAGCTGGTCTGGTGCTTTTGCTATGTATTTAGAGATTCTTAATAGAATACAAAGAATAATTTGCAATGTTATTGGTCCCAACCTGGCATCTCAAGTTCAGTCACTTTCCCACTGTCATAGGATAGCTTCCTTGTGCCTTTTCTATAAATATTTTTATGGTAATTGTTCTGATGAAATTTCCTCCTTGGTACCTTGACTTTATAACTTTTTATATATATATATATATATATATATATATATATATAAAGACAACATTGAAGTCAGCAATCTGTTTTATGTGTTTAGCATGAAACAGATTATAATATATATATATATATATATATATATATATATATATATATATATATTGTTTCTAAAGAATTAATAAATTTAACTTTAATCCGACATTTTATTACATCAAACGTTATTATAGTGGAAACTTCTTATTTGAAATAGATATCTTATTTTCATTTATAAATAGTGTGTATTATGTCTATCAGCTTGTACATTCAAGAAATCTTAATAAAGAAAATGTAGTCTCCATCAGTGATCGAATCTTTGTTTCCCTTTTAGGAGAAACTGCTATTTGATTTGGCATGCAAAGTTCTTCGTCACCAAGCAGTAAGGTATGCTGGATCAAACAGTAGTTTCCCCTACAAAGAGAGACGCAGGTTCAATCTCTGTCAGGGTACTAAGATTTCTCGAATGTGTAGGCCAATAAACTAATACATACTATTTAATAAATAAAAATGGGTCATCTATTTCAATAAGAAGTTTTCATTATAATAACATTTGAAATAATAAATATATTTATATATATATGTGTGTGTGTGTATGTGCATGTATATATATATATATATATATATATATATATATGTATGTATGTATGTATATGAATGTATATCCTTAAAAACTAAGACACTAAAAGGATGTAATCATGGTTTCAACCCTAACAGGTATCATCAGGAGGTACTCCCTGATGATAACTATTATGATTGAAACCATGGTTGTATCCATCCTTTTAGCGTCTTAGTTTTCAAGGATATAATTTGCTCCACAAGTTTACTTTTGTATCAAGCACTATTTTTTATTTTGCTTACAATTCAGTAACACATCCTTTTGATGGTGCTACTAATTTTTGATTTAATTAATTATATATATATATATATATATATATATATATATATATATATTTATATATATATATTTTGGTAATCATTTTCATTGATGCAAGTGGCATGTTTCATTAAAACTAGCAAAAGTTCCACTTTTATTATTCTTTTATTTATCCTTTCAACACTGGCAATATTTTTATTTGTGATTTCTGATTGGTATTGGAATTTCCCATATCTGCATACTGATTGCAGTTCCAGGCAGTGCTTTGTGACCATTGCTATCTTATCAGCGTTTATATATGTTATAAATTAAACTAAGCATAACTGACTATTAAAGGATGAAAGATTTTCATGCTAAGTCTCAAAAAAACACTATAGAAAAATTCACTATTTTTTATCCATAATGTTGAATGTCTTGAAATTATTGAAACTTTTTCACAAGAAAAATCTCGAGTTGATGGTAAAATTTTTCTAGTTGAATTGTTCACTTATATTGCATATGACCCATCATTATAGATAACTAAGTTACAATAAAGTTTATATTTTATATGAATACTATATTATGAAAATTGAGATATAGTAGAGTGGGGGGGGCTGTATCATAGATTAGCAGGAGGGCATAGATTCACTGGGGGCATGAGATACTTGCACCAGCCCTAGAGTTGGCTTTTTCTTTTTTATTATTAAAGCTTCCATTATTTTTAGTCTTTTTTTTTGCAGGTGGATACAGTTAATATATTTGTGTTTTCTACTAGTATGTTTCTAATGGAGTCTGGTAAATTTGTGTGTGTGTTTAAAAAGCCAACTCTTAACAATATTAACTATGAACAAAGCCACAATGTGCTAACCGTATTCAGAAAATAAAAACATCCCCACCACACACTAAGACATACGGAGAAAGCACACACTCAATTAAGTTGAAAAATCAAATCATCCTTGATAATGGCTAAAGGTATAGCTGAAAGCGCTCAGAAATATAAAACATTTGGACAGTTCTTACACACTTTGTCCAGAAAGGAAGCTCTTGTTCAAACACAAGAAAAATTAAATAAAAAGCTTAACCGTAGTACCTTGTCTGTCGTTTTTAATGAAACATGCATATATATATATATATATATATATATATATATATATATATATATATATATATACACACATATATATATATAGTTATGTATTCATATATACTAGCTGAAAACCCATCTAGGGACAGTATTTTAGTTTTGTGCATTCCAAAGACACAAATAAGGCCTTTGTTGTCAATATGAGATTGTAGTGTTTATGAAGAAAAATTTTAAAACTCTATATAAATTAAGATTTCATAAAACACATGCTTTTGATAGTATTACTAATTAAACAGATTCAAATTACAATGGACATATTATTAGAGCATATTCTGTTAATTAATCAGTTTTAGACAAGAGAAAAAAATTTTTTAATTATTTATATGATACAATATTGCTACTGAGTGGATACAAACTTAAAATAAAATTTAATTAACTTCTAATTTGAAGTGAAAGATAAAAATAACACAGCACTTAAAACAAATATTGAATTATTAATCTGCAAAGCTTTAGCTTTTAAGCATGTATTATTATTAGAAATTTTATACTCTTCATGTAAAACATTTTAAAATTGAACCTGTACAAAATAAACCCTATTCTCATCAAAATTATATACCCGCATACATACCATTTTAAAACATGCCCAAACTTTATTTTCTATCTAATAACAGACAATATTACAAACACACCAAATCATTGTCATAAACATTGGGATTACATTTAATCTAAATATTGAGGAAGGTGTGGGTCTTTCACAACAGAATTCAAGCACACATGAGTATTTATGTATATATATTACATTATTATATATTGCAGCAATAAACACAGGTATAACTCTGAATTATGTCTTTTATGAGGGCTTATAAAAGTCACCTCAGGGTTAACTTTTTATTGTCCACTGGTGACTGTTGCTCATACTACAATTTTTTAGGCATTGCTTTCCTGGTGACTGAAAAAAATGTCACAGAAAAAATAGTTATAATTTTAGATTCTGGCTAGGAAATTTTCAGGTATTAGGTGTCAAAACAAACAAATTTGCATTATTTATGTGAACTATTTTCCTAATCTTTATTGTTATTATCACAACACTTCATCAGGTGCTTATCATTGCAGTTTAACTTCAAGCAATTTCGAATTGAACCCTTTATTTAATCTATAGGGATAGACTGTTCTCATTACACATTCCATATCTGGAGATATCTCATCTAATTCCTATTTAGTATTGCTTATCCCATTTCGAGTGAGTTCAGTTCTGAATCAAGGATTGAACTCACAATTACTATGTCACTAAATTCATGAGTAAATGATTTAATCCACTAGGTTATTGTCTCATGGGACAGTCTTAAGTGTAGAATTTGAAACCTTACAGCTAATCTGTCTGTTGATGAGACCAAAATACAGATTAGGTTTAAGGCTTCAATTTCTACACTCAGGATTGGGATAACAACAACAGAGACGAGGACAATACTCCATATGTAAATAATGTAAAAAAATGATACCCCTCCCATCCCAGAAATTCAGACAGAAAAAATCCAGTTTATCTAATCTGACAGACACAAAGTAAGGATATTGTTTAACCTTACAATTACATTATAAATCAAATCCTTCACTAAAAAAACTTTTTGCAATTTTCAAAACTTAAATTTTTGCAGATTAAAGTTGACTGGAAAGCATGAAGCCAAAAGGGAGTTCTACAAGCAAGAAGTGCAAGAAAAAAATGTTAGCATAGAACTTATCATCTAGACCACTCAACTGTAAATTAATGAGATCTTGACACCAGTCTAGTACTGTGCTTAAATTGAAAACGTCTAGGTACCACCATGAAAAGCTCATCTGAACAATTACTATGAAAGTATTTATAGATAAGACACAGAGGGGCAACCTTGTGACAGTAGGAAAGTGACTGAAACTAGGCTGCCAGATCGGGACTAATAATATTACTGATTCTTCTATGGATTTTATCAAGGAGCTCACAGTAAATAGCAGGGACACCGAATCATATGCAGCACTAATATTCTAAGCATGAATGAATGGTAGACAGTAAGATAGATTCTGGAAAGAAAGATTATTTCACACAACACAGTGGACCAACTTTTTTTTAGCAGCTGACCTACCAATGGATTTATGCAAAAAATATGCAAACACACTTGACATATTATTTCTATAGATATACATATATACATATGCAGGGTGCGATGGGTAAATTGTCGCCATTTTATATTTTTAATTTCACACATGTGTGTTGTTTATTTTTTATTTTATTGACTGTACTGTATAGTAAGGGCAATTGGGCACTGTCTGTGAGAAAACAAGCACCATGATGCAATTCAGAAATTTGGAAATAGCATGCTGTACTGCTTGGTATTCACACCAGAAGCTCCAATACAAACATTTCAGAGTGTTTGGCTGTCAATCTGAAAGCAGTACAGAGGATTGGTATATATATCTGTTAAAATGAAATGTCAGTGTTATTTTCATTTTTTGGTAATTTAGACGACAATTTATCCATCACATCCTATCACACACACATATATGTTTTAATGTGTGTGTATATATATATATATATATATATATATATATATATATATATATATTTTTTTAAAAAATGATTCCTTTGCTACATAAGAGTTCTCATGTTTCAAAAACAGGGCAGAAACCATCAATATAATTATTAAAATTAACTTGAATTAAAGAACAAGCCCTGTTTCATCCTCAAGTGAAAATTTAGGAATTCCTAAATTTTCGCTTGAGGATGAAACAGGGCTTGTTACTTTAATTCAAGTTAATTTTAATAATTATATTGATGGTTTCAGCTCTCATTTTTGAAACCTGAGAACTCTTATATAGTGAAGAAATCATATTTTTAAAAAATAATTATAATCTAAGCTCTACTTCTGTATGGAGCACTGTTTTTTAAAAGTAAAAACAAAAATACTAAAGAATCCTGGATTATTTACCTAACGTGTTCTTTCCTATTTTTCTACATACCTGCACACACACACACACACACACACACACACACATACATATATATATATATATATATATCACATCCTGTCATGCACATATATAAGTTTTAATGTATATTATTGCCTTTTTTTTTTAATGCTATTCACCCAATACAAGGTGGAAGAATTATATAAGGTAGAGGGTTACTGAATGATGTTATTGTATTAACATAAGAGGAGGTAAGAAGTGCAGATTATGAGGACATGTAAGAAAGATAACAGCTCACCCAAAGCTTGAAAAGGTTAAGATTGTATTAGGGAAGCATCTTGTCAGTAATATGTTCTACAAAATACTGATTCTTGGGAAGAAGCTGTAAAAATGAAACTTCCTTCTTACCAATAATATACAAAGTGATTGGAGATGATTCATCCCATATTATGTAGGATAGGGAGTGTTAGTTTCAGTCCTAGGAATGATCACTGAAAACATCCCTTCCCCAAATTTATAGACAAATTGTACAGATCCATACTGGGATTTCTTCCTAACCAATAAAATAAATTACTCCTCAGTCTCATCCACCATATTTTTGTTCTTTCTTGTCTTGAAGTCAAAATACAACGCTCTCTCGACTGTATCTGTTGTGGAGTAGCTGAACACCCCCACGAGATGGACTGGTCTAAGACTATTTAAACAGCACTCTCTTTTACTGAGAGAGAGAGGAGTTAACAATTAACTGTTTATTACATTAGTCTCTGTTCTCAATCGTGTACCATATTATTCTCTGGAATAAACTACATCTTATTTTCTATATGTGTGTCAACCTTTCCTATTTATGTCATAACAGTATCCCTTTTGTGTGTGAACACCATTCTTACTTTGGGAACTGTTTACCTTATTACTGTTGCTTTGTCTACTTTTGACTTGCATATATATTGTTTGCTTAGTATTATTCTGCCCTGTTCTTTTTTCTTTGCCTTTTCTTTTTGTTTAGTGAGAGCTTTATCAATTCCATTTGATGAGCATTTTGTTGATTGCACTTACCATGGCCAATTACTCCACAGGGAGTCTTGGCTGTAAAGGTCTGAATTGGTAGAATTAATGAATGTAGCCTATCAGAATATTTTCCATGGAAATAGTGATAGAGTAGTGAAAGGTTTGTGACATTTCATCTGTGGGATAGGGGTTGTAGGTTAGAAAATAATTTGTCTTCAATAAGAATGGATAGACATTTTTGAGCTCTTATCAAAGCTGGTAAGTGATGATTGGACAACTTTACCTATTTTTAGTCTGATCTGACTCTTGTAAAGATAGAGCATGGTAGGAGGATTCCGATACTTTCTGGAGTAGTACAAGTTATATATATGATATATAAAATCCATCATACATAAAATAGGGAGTTATTTTTCAATCACCCTGTAGATAAAAAAGTTAGCTATCATTATCTTTGAGTATTTTGTTATTTTGTAGGAATTTTTCCCGGTTGCATACATGTGTATGTATGCTTGGCAGTAAGAATAGAATGAACAAACCCAAGGATTGAAATAACTGTTTAACAGCTTTTATTTGTGGTTGAAAAAGAGAATGCAAAATAATGGTGTTTTGTGGGGAAAAAGTTGTGTTTCCTGGTTAACAAAGTTATTCGCTCAAGTAGATGTTTCACAAAAAGAGATTTTTCCACTTGCTCTCACAAGGAACAAGAAATCTGAGTATGAAACTGTCAGGACTGGTACGAGTCTTCTGCAGCAAGGGTTTTGTGAGAAATCCATTGGGTAGATGTCATGAAGGGAAATTTCTCCGCTTGTTTCAATAAGGAATGAGAAATCTTGGGTCAAACTGTCAGAACAGGCTATGCATCTTCTGCACCAAGGGCTGTGAGCAACCTTTCAAGCTGAGCTTTGAAGGTAGCAACAGCTGGAAAGAAAAAGTGGAAAAAGGGAATGAGCATTTTTATGATTTCTAGGACCTCCAGTTGTACCCAGCTGATTACTACCATTGCTGCTACTGCTGACTTGAGCAAAGTA
The DNA here is from genome assembly GCA_903632075.3 of Acanthosepion pharaonis. NCBI lineage: Eukaryota > Metazoa > Mollusca > Cephalopoda > Sepiida > Sepiidae > Acanthosepion > Acanthosepion pharaonis. Next base: position 823,623 of record CAHIKZ030000797.1, read on the forward strand.
AGGGAGCCTCCACATGCCCCAATAGCCAATAAGTGAGATAGTTGTTGTAATTTTTGATTTAGCAGATGGCTCATTTTTGTTATTTGTTTATCTTCAGTTCTAACAACTATAAAAATGGGACAGTTCAGTTCTGTGATTTTTATGTTGAAGCAGTTCTCAGGAAGACAAGAACTTTTGATACCAAAGTGTAAGAGTTCTTGGATTGCAGAGGAAATATTTGTGGCAGATTACTCCCACAACGAAGAGAACAAATCGCAAGTTTAAATTTGAATATCTGGGGCAAAAATAAATGTCAAAATCTCGATTCACAACTACTATGTCACAAATTATAATGCATGTAACCAGTCAGAAAAATAACTCACTTACCACGACAAATATGGTAAACAAATAACGAATTTTGTCTTTTTTTCCCCAATTCAAGAACACCGGATGCCTTTTACCAATGGAGCTTATTTTTCATTTGTCAATATGTGGGAGAGGACACACAATATTAGCATATCCAAAATATGGTGACTTCTGCAACTGACTTGTTTCTATTTGAATATTCTGTCTTCTGCATATCATGTAGATTACATACCCTTTTTCTTGGTAAGTAACGTTCTTTTTCACCACATTTTCCACCGTAGAACACACGTGACATGCTGTCACTTGGTTTGACAAGATAATTCGTCATTTTCTTCACTACACAAAGTTTAGATACTCTTTCCATGTTTATTGAACAGAGAGGTTTATCATTTGTTTACTGTGTGGGTTATCTCTACATAGCTTTGCAAAGTCTTCCCAAGAAGTCATTAGATGGTGCTGCCTAACAACTATAAGAATGGGACAGTTCCTGTCTTTGTCATCTTCTCTCTCTTTTCCACCCAGCATGCTGTAGTGACGACACCCACCAAGATTGTCCTGGGCATGGGTACATCTTTCTACTTAGTAACTGACCTTTCACACACACATGCATGCAAACACACACACACAATTACTAACTTGCAATGTCTTCTTTCATTTGCATGCATACTGTGTATTTTCTCTCTCTGGTTACTCAGTTATATCAAAACAAAAAATATAAGATATCACCTTGTTGAAATTCATTCCATTTCTTTACACCTGTCATTTATATGCACAAAATATTGTTGACACTTCTTTTAGCCTAACTAGAAGAAGTGTCAAAAACACCTGTTTAAGATGCGGTTTATCAGTTCCTTTCTTCCATGACTTTAATGATCTTAACTGTTTTAACTTTTTAACTGTTCAGTGACTCTGGATTGTTGCATCCCAACTGGTAGTAAGGAGCCCAAACTCTTTGGTAGTGCATAAGGAGGCTGCTCTGGTCAACAGTTGCATAATATCAGGATATTTGCTGTGTTATGACATGCATGGATAGGTGACCCTGCATGCATTTCTGGTGGGTAAACCTGAGTCCACATTACGCTTTAGTCTTGGCCATCTTCCAGCCAGTTTGTATTGCCATAGAAGATGGACACTGATAATTACTTAGAATTTTTTCTCCATAAAAAAAGGCAGATGTAAGAGTATAACTGATATAGGTTTGGGTATTTCATGCTGCTACAACGTGACTTTTGGCAGGTCAGTGTGTGTGTGTGTGTGTGTATATATATATATATATATATATATATATATATATATATATATATATGTAAGCAAATATATGGATATAGATCCGACAGTATGAAGAAAAATATACTGAAAAAACAAACAAAAATCCTAATATGCAATTATGCTGTTTTAATGTTTAATGTCAATGTCGGACGTTTTGGTGTTTGGATTGGTATTGCTTTTATGTCCATCGTCTTTTTCATGTTGAATTGTATATGGTCTATGTTAATTATGTTTTATGAAGATGGTCTATTAGATCGAAACGTCTGACGTTGACATTAAACATTAAAACAGCATAATCGTATATTAGGATGGTTGTTTGTTTTTTAGTATATTTTTTTTCATATATATATATATATATATATATATATATATATATAAATATCTGGTTAATGCATAAACAAGATATTTTATTAACATCAGCACTCAATATGTAATATCTTATTATATATATATATATATATATATATATAATATATTGAACATTGAGTGCTGATGTTAATAAAATATCTTATATATATATATATATATACATAAATAAGATATTGGTGCTGATGTTAATAAAATATCTTGTTTATGCATTAGCCAGATATTTTTATTAAAATTTAAATTATGTAATAGTCAGTTTCTCTACTCAGTACCTGAGCATTGTGTTGGGTATGAAACTCCAAGTTGTGTTACTGGTGATGGAAAAATGTATATTTATTAACATATATATATATATATATAGGAAAAATATACATATTAATTAAATATATATATATATACATACATACACACACACATATACACTAGTTCATCCATACTCTCAAAAATGATGGCTTATTTTATTTTTGTTATTAGAATTTTTTTCACTATTTACATTATCAGACTATTTTCCTCATCTTTGTTGCCATATTTATTACAACGTTTCAGCCGTTGTACACTTCAGCCTTCTTCAGGTGGTTGGAATGTCGAACTGAACCCTTTATTTCACTCACTGGGGTAGAATGTTCTAGTTCCACATGCCATGTTTTAATGGATGTCAATTATCAGTTACCTCCAAGTTCTCCACTGCCTTAACCGAGTATTGAACTCACACTCTTTGGGTCCTGTCATTGAATCTAACCATGTCATGTGTCCTAGAGAATTTTTTTTCACACATGCATTTTCATAGATTTTACAATTATTATGGAATGCAAGGGTGATAACTCAAGTATATCAAACATTTACAACCATTTACAGGCAAAAAATATGCAAACACACTTGTCATATTATCTCTATAAATATACATTAGATGTACAGTCTACAATTTGCTGCTTGTTCTGCTTGAGCTTTTCTTTTATTCGGTTTGAGTTGATTTTGATTATGAGAAACATTCTACAATATTGGAAGTGAAACTTGTTTGCTTCTCTTGATGCATTGAATATAAAACACAGACCTATACAAAATGCTTCAAATTTGGATTAAGGGCATTCCGATATCATGAGTGCATTAAAATATATGTAAGTATAATTTAAATTACACAAATAAATTATGCATTTAGATATTCCTTAAGTAATTTATTTTAACAGATTCTTTCTTTTTATGTGCCATGTCCTTTCAGGATGTAGGTGATCATGGCTCTCCACCTCCCTCTATCCATTGCAGCTCTCAGCAAGCTCCTTCCCTCTGCTTCCTCCTCCAGACCACATTCTGTCATCCACTTACTTAAGCTCGCTAGGTATGTCATGCGCTGTTTTCCCTTGTCTCTCTTTCCCTTTATTTGACCCGTGAGTATCAGATTCTTCAGGCTCTCCTTCCTCATTATGTGTCCCAGAAACTTAAGCTGTCTCTTCCTGATATTAAGTATAAGCCTCCTCCTTGTTTGCAACCTCTCTATGATCTCATCATTAATCACACACTCGGTCCATGATATTCTTAGCATCCGACAATAGGGAGCCCCAGTCAACTTCAGAACCACTTTCAACCAAAGAAGAAATTCCTGCCAGGCTGGAGAGACAGACCGGTCAGCCCACTACTAAAAACCAATTGGAAGCTGCATCCCTTCACCACTCCTTCTGTCGTGCCCACTCGACATCTGTCGTCGACCTACAAACTCACTCAACTGCAATATTCCTATACCTACCAACATTTTCCTACTCTACAAGAACTGTGAGTGTTTCTAAACCTTAACAAAATTCTACTTGCTTAAAGAACTTTTCAGGTGCTCAGAGAAATATTTTGAGCAAGCCTTTTTTCTGCTATGAACATTTTCTCTTTCCTTAAAGGACATTTTCTCTTTTCCCTTTCTTTCACTCTTAATTGTCTTTATCCCGTTACCCTTTTTTTTCTGTATATGTAAATAAACGCTTTCTTCTTTTATTGTTACACACCAAGCAGGAGATTTTTCTTTATTCAGAGAAGAGAAAGTTTGTCCGCTCTAATCTTGCTGTTTTTTACTCACGTTTTGTCACAATTTTTTAACCACGATCCAATTTTTTAACCTAAATCTTTTGATGCAGGAAAACCGGCACAAACTTTCCCCACATCTTGCTCACTTCAAAGAATTTTCCTTCAACAATTCAAGAAAGCTAAGTATTTCAAAGTATCTCTCTTTGTCTACTTTTGAACATATGCCAACCTTATATCCCTTCAGTGACCAACAAAGTCTCTTACCTTTGTTTTATATATTATTTTGTCAGATCCTTTATCAGTTGTATGAACATTTCCTCTTCATGACAATTCATTAAAATTACAGATTTAAAAAATTTCTGTTTCATTTTCCTGAAACAAGCTATTGACACAACTTCAAGCATGTAAATTCTTAAATAAATTCCTTATCTTGTTTTGTTAAATTTACTTGTGTGTTTCCTTGTCATTACTATCCTCCATTAATATTCTTGGCATGGGTAAATCAAATGTTCATTTTAACCCTTAAGCCCCACGCCACTATATATGAACTAGATGACAGGTAAACAATGACAATGACAAAATGACTCACTGTTTCCCCTTCATGGAATATGGGACATAGTAGATGAATCTGACCCATTTGAATCTGGAGTCCTAAACATAGCTTCCCCAGAAACAGAAGAATCTCCATATTATATGTAAAACCTATCCTTTTTGTTTCTCCTTACACTCTGCTCCCTGTATAGATATATGTGATATATTTTTCTCTGTGTGAGACATGTATAGATATGTATATATAGTTTTGTGTATGTCTTAATGGTTTAAATGTTTCTCTGAGAACAAAGCATGTTTGTCATTCCTTTTCCTTTCAGCCAGTCTGTCCTGTCTATGAACTACAGTGTTATTACATCATGGATATAATAATGCCCATAACAGGGTAAAATACAAATGGGAAAATAAATCTTTCTTCTATAGGTCTCTCCCATTACATCATTTATCTAAAACAAATGATAATCAGAACATGTTGGAAAAAAGAGCTATTAAAAGATGTGTCCTCAAAGAACTGAGCAACCCTGTATATGTTAAAAGCACAGAGCACTATAACATATTATTATTGTTCTTGTTGAAATTTAAAGAAATAAATCTATATAGTAAATGTGAATATCAGTGTGTTACTATGTGACACTTTTCATCTTTTCTCCTAGAGGCTGCAGCCCAACATATCACACCATTTTGGAATCAGGCTAACTCCATGAGAAAATTAAAAACATTCCAGGCTGGATCTGGATATGCAATCCTGAAATTTTGGATTCTCAAGTTTTCATTACTGCGATTGTTTTTAGAGATTTTTTCATGACTTTTTGCAACAATTTTTTTTGTACAAAAACAATTTTTATAACTCGGAAATAAATTTAGGAATAATCAAAATTAATTGTGAAATCCAATGAAAGTCAGCCAGGAAACAAAAATAATTGTTTGTATGGAAAATAAGGACCTACATTCATCAGATTGTCTTTAAATTAAGTGGTGGCAGAAGAATTATTGTTGAACTTTTAAAAGGAAAGCTTAAATATTAATGCAGTACTTAAATGCAGTGATCAATTTTTAATTCTTCTGTAGTTTATTGTCTATTGCATCTACTTCTCCCTAACTATTGTGATGAAGGCCCAATCAAGAGCTCTCTGCAGTAGCTAGCTTAAATGCCACCCAATATGGTGGCTTTTAAGTTGGTAATGTATACGTGAACAAACAAGAAAATACAGTAGAACTCTCCAAATCTGAAAAAAGTATAATCTAGATTTCCTTGAATTTGGACTCATCTTCAGATCCAAACTTTTATACTGACATAAATATGAAGACTTTTCTTCCTCAAATCAGAATAGTACCCTCAATACCAAACATCTCAGATATTCGGTTTAGAGGAGTTGTATTGTATATTTTTATTTTTGTCTTCCTTTACAGATTGTAATTGTTTTTGAATAATGTATTTCATAAAGTTTTAAACATTTCATAAAGTGTCTTAGTTTTTCACAAATTACAATATTTGTTTAGCAGAAATTTTTTCATTACTCTATTGGTTGTCAATTATTTTTTATACAACCAATTTACACTTTAAATAAAAATAAATCAATGTTACAAACTACCTTTTATATCCTAAACTCTAAAACTTAATAAACACTTTAACCTTGCCACAGAAGCCTTTTCTTCCTCGAATCCGAAAAGTATTATCAATACTAACCATCTTGGAGGTTCAGTTTTTTTAGAGGAGTTGTACTGAATCATTACTCAAGAACATAATGCCACAAATGTTTATATTTTAAATAGATAAATTAATTTATTAACTGATAAAAAGAAGCAATATATTTATAATAGGAAATTGTCCTAAAAGTTTAAAAATAATTATAGTATACAAAATAATACGTACAAAGATGTTGATAATAAGAATTTGCTATCTAAGCGAGTCGTCTGCTTTCAAACCACCATTTTGGAGTGGTTATTCAAAAAGCAGACGACACAAATTGTATACTCAGTGTATTTTTTCTTTCTTTTTATTTTTTCCGCCATAAACTTAAAAAATAGACTTAATCGCCGGAAACCCTTGCAGATATTATTTTCTTGTCTACTTAATTACCAAAGTGAATGAAATGTCCTCCTCATAAATATAAAATTAAAACACTAAAAAACAACATAAATCAATTGCATTTACTTGACTAAACAAAAAAAAGTAATTTCTTCTTCGCACAGTGCATTTTTATTATGAATTGAGTAAAATTAAAAAAAACAAAAAAACTATTAGTTTCTTATTGTCGACGTACAATTAAATGACTTTTAAAGAAATTTTGGGAAAAAAAAAGGAAAAAAAAACACAGATGACAATTATTTCTAATATAGAAAAAATAATTTATCTATTGTAATCATGTAATTCAGTAATTGTAACCGGACGTATTTATTTTTTTAACTATCATCAAATATGAATAAGCCATTTTTAAATAGCTATTTATTTGTTTGGTACATTTTTAATTGTATATGGGAAGTAGGTTTGAAGGAGAACTTTTCCATAACCAGCTCGTTTCCATGAACATGTTTTTTTTTTTTTTTTGTTTTTTAAACGAAAATAGTGAATTTAATTGTTTAAATTTAAAAAGAAAATACCTTTTTCTCTTAAAAGAGGAAAACTATTTTGCAAACTAAAGAGCGCTTAAATAAACAAACTTGTGAAAATTTCATATCCCAGATCATAAATGGAAAAATTCTAACTTATTTCATCCCCAAATGGAACTTCATCGGATTAACAAAGTAAAAAAAATGTTACTTTATAGTCCGATAAAGTCAGAACTTTTTGCATTTTAGCATTCAGTAACTTTTTTTAATAACTAACTAATTTCAATATCAAACATTGACAGGAGTAGCCAAAAAATTTGTAATTTCCAAAAAAAACTTTATTGTCAGTTAAAAATAAAAAAAAACAACATAAAAGTGTACGTATAAAGAATATCTGTTATCACATTATGAGTTTAATTAATAGAATAAACTTATAATTGACTTAGATATCAAATTTTCCTAAAATATCAAGCAAAGTCAAAGTAACTACTACTTTCTAAGCGGCCCCTATAAAAAGTTTTAAAATTAAATTTATTATTTTACATTAAGGGGAGAAAACTTTTTTGGTTCTATGGATTTCATAAGCGGTCCAGTTTTATCACATGGCGGCAAAAACAGAAGAGACAGGTTTCGAGGTTTGTTTTACTTTTAATAAACAAAAATATTTCTCTTTAGTTTTTTTTTTTTTTTTACTTATTTTCATGTGTTGATTTTATATTGATGTTCATTTTAATGGTGTTTGTCTAAGAGTGGATTCTTTTTTTTTCTCTCTCGCTTACAGCAAACTTACTTGTGCATATTTCCAGAAAGAAAGTCGGTAGGAATAAAAATAACTTTGATTTATTTATTTTAATTGGAACGTTTTTCTCTAATCTTTGTTACTCTCTATCAATTAAAAAGCAGAAAAACAAAAGAATTAAGTTAAAGTAAAAACCAAAAGAAATTTTAAATAACTCTTTTTTTTTCATAACTTTATCGTTAAAAAAGTTTGTTTACTTTTAGTTGTTCAAATTCGTACCTTTTGCTTTTTAAATATGGTAAGTTATTCTGTTAAATTTTATTAAATTTTTATTTTTCATTTTTTTGAGTTGAGATTGAGTTCTAATGAAATACACATAAACATGAATAAAAAAAACGATTTGGCTATAAATGTCGTACTTTAAATTGCAATTAAATCATGAAAAAAAGAAAAATGCACGTCCATGGTACCACACTTTTCGTTTTTCCTATTTATTTTCGTTATTAAAGAATTTTCAAGCGGTTTCATGAATTAAGTAACACCAAACTTAGAAATAAAATTCTGTACCTCCAAAGAAAAAAAACAATACCTAGTTTTAAATAAGATATATAAATATATATATATTTAAAAATGAAAAATCTTTCTTGAAGCTTTTTTTTTTTTAGTTTTAATTTCAAACTTTAAATTTAATATTTCCAATAAGCAAAATAATTTGCTAGGTTTACCTATCGTCCTGTTCACACTCCTCCCCAGTCTTTTGAACTGGAGTAAAGGTTTATCCCCTGTTCTCTGTTTAGGATTGGGTTTCCGGTTTTTTCGAAAGTCTCACTTCAATAATGTCTCTGCTTGAACTCTGAAATTTTATTCACTAATTAAATCTTGACCTCTTCAAGTCTAGAGTTAGCTGTTTATCTTTCCTTCATAGTCTCAAGAACTTCTCTTCTTGCCCTTTCTTATGCAAATACAACTCCACACAGTAACCTTCTACCTTGAGTGGCACTTAGGCCTTGTATTGGGTGAATATTAGTTTAAAAAATATTGAAACTGAATTTAAATTGATTAGAATTTTATAATTGTTAAAATCACTAAAAATCGGCCATGTAGGCAAATCTGTCAGCACAATATGATTCTCTTTATTCAAAAAATGAAATACTTTTCTAAGACTGTATTTGAGGAAGATTAGCTGATTTAAAGTTTAATAAATCTGATTTGAAACAAATATTACTTTTAGTTTAAAATATCAAAAAAGCATGTTTTAACACAGGTAGGTATTTTTACGAAGTGGTGAAAACTCTTCTTAAGAGACTTATGTTTTGGAATTCTTTCTAGTGGAAACAATCACTAAGTGAATATAACGTGAACACCATTTTTATGTTTTAATTACTCTAATCTTAAAAATTTAAAGATTTTATTGAATTCTAGGTACTTTGACTGTATTGTCTTACTTATGAAAATGCTTGTTGAGGAAATGTTAGAAAATTACCAAAAATTTACTAGAGATACCACAGATTTTCTGATAATATTGTGTATAAATATCTATTTACAAAAATCGGCACATTTATACATGCACAAAAAAATTTTTATTACTTTCATGACCAGCACATATTTTGACTTACCAAAAATTTAAAATGATCATGTTTTAGATATTAGACAGAATCGTACAGTTGTAGGAACAATGAGTTTGCTTGAAACTGTTAATATAAAAACAAAAACTAAAAAATTGATTGTTTTGCACATTTATTTACTGAATCATGTTAAATGTTAACAAAATTTTGTTAACCATTAACATCCTTTGTTGCATTTTTTGTATTATTTTATGTTATCTTAAGATTAATTCATAATACTTTTTAAAATAATTATTTTCATTATGTCACTTTTTCATATAAAATGTTGTATAATAAAAATGTAAACAAAACCAAAACTGAATTGGTCAACATTTAACCACAAATTCTGTTGATTTTATGATCATAGTTCTTCTGTGAATATTAATCAGCATTCAAAGAGCTTCTAAATGTATACATACAACTTGACGATATTTGGAGATATGAAAATGTTAGCATTTAGTGGCGAATACCAAAATCTGCCATTTTGAAATTAGCCCAACTTAGTAAAAACTCAGGCCACAGTCAAAAGTCCACCATAAAATTTTGTACTTATCTTGCCATAAGGCAGACTGATTTGTTATCAGATTTTAAAAAAATTAAAGATATAAAAGAAAATAAACATTATGGTCAAGACCAAATTATCTTATTTGGCTTTTTAAAAAAAAAAATATATATCACATTTTAGAAAAAAACAAACCTTTCTCTTCAAATTAACAATATGAAAAGTCTTCTACTACAGAGAATATAGAGAAGATTAAAAAAAGAAAAAAACCTTTAGAACCTGTATTATTTGAAGTCCTGTTTAAATGTGTTTGGTGTCAATTTGTTGTGTGACAGCATTGAGTAAGATTGTTATGTCAACATTATATATAAAGTATTAATTGGTGACAGAACTTTAGCATGAGGAAATAGTTTATATGCCAATTGAATTTTAGTAGTATGTGTGTGGCATCCGTTGAGTCTCAAGAAACCTTGGATCTATGCCCAGAGTTATGCCTCAGCAGCTGATGGCAGTGTGGCATCTGTTATGGCTGTGTAGGCCAAAACAGGAGTGTCAGTCTCGTTTGCAATGAATGCATGTGAAGATGCTCTACACCCCACATATCGCCTTGTTGCTTTCTTTTCATCAAGCACACATCTCTCCGGCAGCAAGCCCTCAATGTAAATTACAACTCCAGCATGAGCAATTGTTGGTAATGTCTTCCCACCTTTTGATGTCCATTTTCATCACCCTCATGTCCTTTTTGCAGACATCTTTGAAGTGAAGATGAGGCCGCCCTCTTGCTGGTTAGTAGCATAAAAGTAACAAAATATTACAAGCATTCAAACTGCAGGATAGGTCCTGAAAAAAAATTCTTTTCATTACACTGCAATTAGAAACCTGATGGTCACTGTGATTAAACAATCTCCATACAGCTCTGATTTAATATCATCAAACTTCTGGTTGTTCCCTAAATTGAAAGGTCAACATTTCTCATCTGATGTTGAAGTTTATGGTGAGTGTTCAAATGAACTAAACTCCTTAGTTCCACCAATCCTAACCTTCACGGTCAACACCCGCCATGCAACACACATTGTAGCAAACCACTTTCATTCCCTTCTTATCCACCTGGTGGGATGTAAGTTTCACTCAAGCAGCTTCTTCCCACATACTGCTGCCTTGTGTAACCAACTCCCAAGAGGCTGCTTCCCTGATCACTGCAATCTTAACCTGTTCAAGTCTAGGGATAACCATTATCTTCCACATATCCATATAAGCTGTACCTCTTACTCTGTAACCCTCTACTTTGAGTGCTCCCCCAGGGCCTTGTATAAGGTGAACACCACTATAAAAGAAAAAAAAAAGTTGCTGTACACAATTGGATCAAAAGTAAAACACTTCATGAAAAGAATGAAAAAATTGACAGAACATTTGGAAAAGCAAGTGACTCCAAATGGTGACTGCTGAAAAATAAATTTGTACTTTTAAAAAAAGAGAGATTTATTTAGTTTTAATATCTGTTTAATTAGACTGTCTGGTGCAAAACTTGTTCTATAGGATTTATCAATCATCATTTGTAAGTTGAATGCAAAGCAGTATATGTGTTTGTTTTTTTTAAAGACTTTCTTATTTACCTTATATATACATTAAATAACTTGCAAAGGGTTGATAAACTGTAAAAAAAATAGATCAATCAATTGATGCCTTCTAGAGCAGTCTGTCACCAGCTGCTGCAGACATCCACAAATTGCCTCCTCCAGTTCTCTGGATCACTCTTCAAGTCTCTATTAAAGTACAGAGCTTACAGTCACATTCAAACATGGTTCCTGTACAACCACCAAAGTTAAGCAATGTTGAGCCTGGTCAGTACCTAGATTGGTGACTGCTTGGGAATACCAGATGCTGTAAACTTGGATGTGTGAGTGGTGCAATGGATAAGGGTCCGGAATTGTTAATAGAGTTCCAATTTCTGTTAGGTTCATTATATTCACTTATGTGCAAATACCCTTTGGAAAAGTATGAATTTCTCCCCAACTATGGGTTAATTAGTAAGACGTGTATCACTAAATTATTTTCTCAAAAAAAAAATTCTTACAATCTGGTTTTAAATAACTTGCAAAGGGTTGATAAACTGTAAAAAAAAAGATGATTCAATTATTAAAGTGGAGAGCAAGGTAGCCTACTGGGGATTGTCCTGTGATCAGCTCACTGTACAGAACATCTTTTGGTACATTCTTCATTTGACAAACATGATCCAATCGTTACAGTTGTCACTAGCAGGGAAGATGTAAGCTTTAATTAAAAGGGTAATGTAGGGGATTTAATTATGCTTTATTTCGTTAAGCAGACCAGTTTATTGTCAGTACTAAGAAATCATTATACACTCTCATTATAACTAGTCTTGAACTGTTTTTTTATTTTAAATCATTTCACTTCAAGCAAGGCAATAAAGCTACTAGATTAAGAAAACAGAAGATAACTTGACATTGCATTTAAATTTTTGAAGTTAACTGGAAAGCAAGAAGCTAGAAGAGAGCTTCACAAATGAGAAGAAAATGTTAGCATTGAACTTTCTGTAAAATGCCAAAAAAATGTAGTATATAGTATAATTTGTGATCTTTGAATTTAAAACACCACAAATTATATCAACATTTATTTAACAAGTCGAATACATGTGAAACATTAACCAATAAAAATCAAACAACACAAAAGTAAAAATATCAGAATTTTTTCTTTTTCTCCATATCTCATTCTCTGATGAAGCTTTAATAAAAGGGAAACATGTTAGATTGATAAATGTTTCCTATTTGTTCTTTATTTCATCATTCTGTCAGATTCCAATCTATATTTGATCCCAAATCATATATATCTGTGCAATAATTTATTTTATGAAAATTTTGTTTTTTTAATCTTCAAAAATTACACATTTAAATCAAATACTTTTAAAATCTTGACTGATATTGAATGTATTTAATGACAAAAAATTTTTTAAAAAAATTCCATTTTATTAAGACAGAATTAGACTAACAAAAATGAATAATTAAAATCTTGACTTAACTTTTTATACTAACCATTATAAGTAAAGGAACACCATCTACTTGTTTCTATGAATCACACATTCAAAGTCCTACATGTGGCTTGTGATCTGCCATATTGTACTAAATTATTTTAAGGTAATATTTAAAAGCCAAATATTATGCTATTGTTTTTATTGCTTTTTCTTTTCCAGCTTCTAGCTCGTCTGGGCTCAAGGGTACCTTTGTTAGGAATAGCGCCTCACCTATTTGAAGATGGACCACATCCTGGAGAAATGTATGAATTCTTTGGTGAAGATGGCAGTGGAAAGACAGAAATACTCTTAAATTTGATTGCTACCTGCACCTTACCTAATGCCTGGAAAAGTATTCCAATGAAGGGAGCTAAAGCCAAAGTCATACTAATTTCCACTGACTATAAGTTTTCAATTTTGCGTCTGGTTTTCATAATGGAGCAAAAAGTCAGAAAGATACTAATGGACACAAATCCCAATGGTGACAGCTCTGACCCTGGAGAGACAACCACTTCCTCCTCCACCTGCCAAAAGGAGAATCTGATAAATAGTGACAGTTTAGAAACAGAAGTGGAAACTCTTGTGCAAGAATGCTTGCAACGCCTACAAGTTGTCTATTGCAACAGTAGCCAGCAACTTTTCATCACGCTACGCTATCTTGAAAGTCAATTTGTTACCGACCCTGATTTTTCACTGCTGATTATCGATCCGATCTCGACCTTCTACTGGATTGACAAGTTTATAAGCAATGAGAATGCAAGCCAGCAAGGTGCAAACATTCAGCGAGTGACTGAAATTTTGAAAAAGTTTGTCCAGAATTTTGGTATCATCACTATTGCAACCAAGTCTGGCATCTTTAAATCAAAGTTAACTTTTTCAGAAAATAATGCCTCTGGTTCCATGCCACCTCTAAACAGAAAGCCTCATTTTCAGTATCTTGATAGTATTTGGGAGAATTTCATTACAAAAAGATTCATATTCTTGAAGGATCTCACCTCTGCATTGCCATCTTCAGCCCCACAGTTTATTATCCAACAACCAAAGGGGAGATCAGTGAAATTTATAATTACAGAAAATGGGGTAGAATTTTTATAATTACTCTTGATATAGGGGACTTACTAAAGTATAGCAGGCTGTTATCTTGCTTGTTTATTTAGTGACCCAGAAGCAACTACCTTTTCTTGATGTTTTTCCTGACCACTATATTCAAGTAAAAACTTAAAAAAAAAATTTTTTTTTTTTTTGTGAATCTGCTACCTAGAATTAAATCACAGACCTTATATTTTGAAATTTAATTTTCTTTGGGATATTAGCATAGTAATCCTCTAGGTGCTGTATCCTGTCAGGAGATGGTTGAACATGATTCTCCACAGCTTCCTATTGTTCATATCTTAGCAGTGTTTGTCTTTTTTACTATCTCTTCCTGTTCTGCCATTCATTTACACAAACTCATTAGATAGGTTACTTTTTGCTTTCCATTGTCCCTTTTGCCTTTAATATGGTGATTTTTCTAAGCAAAGTTTAAATGTGGCACAAGGCTGAAAGTATGGGGCACCCAGTGAGGATCAAACTCACTACTCAGTCGTAATTGTACTAGCGAGACAAACTTGCTAACCATTATACCACGTTGAAGTGCCCTTAAAATAATTTTCTAAGCATATCTTAGATTTGACACAAGTAAATTTTTTTTTTTTTGACAAATTTTTGCAAATATGCAAACTCTTTTTCTCTCTTTTAGGAGCAACAATTCAGTTGTATATAATACCTTTCAACAATCCTTACAATCCATTTTAAATCCCAAACAGTAGATGTCTTTATTTGTAAAGCCTGCCTTTTTACAGCTCAAGAGAATAAACTGGAGATGCAATTGATTTTTCATTGATCATGTGTTATAATGAGACTTGGCATTTGTGTCTACAATCAGTGTAGTATCTGTGCACTCTGAAAAGTATTATACACAAAAAAAAGAATATAGATGCATATTCTCTTTTCTATACCTTTTTTGAGTTTCAAGTAGATTGGCTGGGACAATTTCTTTCTCACTGACACACACACACACATTCAAAATGTACCTGTCCACTCATTAATTTAGTCTATGAACCATCTAGGACAAAGAATTTCATTATTAAAATTATAACCACCCTATCTAATTTAAATTAAAGTGTATATATAAATCAAATTATTGATTAATGTCAAGCTCTAGATATTTGCAAAAGTTTGTACCCTATTAGAAAATTAAAAACAAAAATATATTTATTAGTCAAGTACATAGTTTTTAACAATTTTCTCTCATCATTCTACCAGCTTGTTGATGCCAATTTTTTAGAAACTTTGTGTTTTTTTGTTGAAAGGTCATGAGATAGTTTTAAACTGACTGTACAGTCAAATATTTTGTAATTCAAATTTCTCTGTAGAGATTGGAAAAAATGAAAATCTAAAGGAGCCAAATACAGTGGGTACTGAAGGGTTTCCCATGTCAACTCCTAAGCTTTTGTAAGATGTGTTTTGCAACAGTTGGTCTTGCATTGCCCTGATAGAAAATGACACCTTTTCAATTTGGCAAATGTGGCCGTTTTTCCTGAACCCAAATCTCTTCAAAATTGCAAAATGAAATTGAGCTATTAATTTTGAAGCACTTAGCAATCTCTTCTGCCAAAATCCTCTGTTTATTCTTTATGATGGCAAGCAGAGTGTCTTCATTGACATTGGAAGTGCCCTGACAAAATTTACTAAACCACTTCTTTTAACCGTGGACAAAACGTCAACATTCAACAAAGTCTGACTCGCAACTGAACAATGCAAGATTCAGAGCTACATAAATATGACATGTACTTATATTTGGTGTCCCAAATTTTCTATTGAATTTATTGCATTGAAGAAAGTTTTAGTATGAAATCAACAGAAAATAGAACACAGAAAATCTGAAAGTATATTTAATAAAAGATATTTTTTCAAAAAGTGAAAGATATTATTAAGGAACAGAAAAATTTAATTGGAAACAAATAAGAGTGCTGAACTGCGCTCACAATCATTTTGAATAAAAAAGATTATGTTGATAATAGTAATGCCATAAGTTTCAGGTGTTTACTTTTTTCCAAACATATCACCTTGATAAATGTATGTATGTATGTGCGTGCGTGCGTGCGTATGTATGTATGTATGTATGTGTGTGTGTGTATATATATATAAAACACACATGCTATTTGCCCTGTACTTCTATTGTTTTTAAATAGGCCTTTTAAGAACTGCAACCTTGGTATTTGCATTCATTATCATTCAACAGGAAAGCTGTTTAACATCAGGAGGTTTGATGCAAAGTCGAAGGTTCACTTGTTGCTGATCAGGGATTTACTATATACAAATGACTGCGATCTTGTGGCTCACTCGGAAGGAGATATGCAGCATCTCATGGATGCTTTTTCTAATGCATGCAATGGTATTGACTTAGTTTGAAAAAAACAGTAGTTATGTATCAACCAGCTCCAAGGAAGCCATATAAACCAAGCATCTTTGTCTATGGTAAAAGGTTAAAGGCTGTTTGTGTATCTTGGGAGCACATTGAACATGTTCAGTGATCTTGATGTGGAAATTTCAAACCGCATACAAAAAGCTAGTGACACATTTGGAAAACTGAATAAACATCTGTGGTCACAGCACAATAATTTCAGTGAGTACAAAGCTAAAGGTTTATCATGTATGTGTGCTTCCAGCACTCCTTTATGCTTCCAAGACGTGAGTGGTCTACCGCAGACAAATGAAAAGACCATACACACGCACACACACAAGTTCAGGACCCAAAAATTTATATATATATATATATATATATATATATATATATATATATATATTTATTAACATTAATTTTATGAAAACTAGAAATTCAGTCACATTCAGTTTAGTGATTATATCAGTTAAATACACAAGGCTTTGAAGAAAGCAAGTCATGTTTTTTTGTTGTTGTTTTTTTTTAATTGGACCCCCTCTTC
This sequence comes from Acanthosepion pharaonis, assembly GCA_903632075.3. Taxonomy (NCBI): domain Eukaryota; kingdom Metazoa; phylum Mollusca; class Cephalopoda; order Sepiida; family Sepiidae; genus Acanthosepion; species Acanthosepion pharaonis. Next base: position 840,565 of record CAHIKZ030000797.1, read on the forward strand.
CTGAAAATCAGCTCTGATTTGTAATAATAAAAAAAAAAAATATTATTTAATTTCAAATGCTTTTAGTTGTTTTTATGAATATGGGCAATATTTTCTGAAAGCAAAAAATTTTTCAATGAATTTTTAATACAATTATTTGTTATTTCTTTAATTATTTTAGATTTTTACATTTAAGTTGTTAAAATATAATAAAATTAGTTGAAAGCCGCATTCACCTTTGTAAATGTCCTTATGAGATAGATCATTTTTAGTGCTTTGTAAATTGTATTGCTTTGTCCAAACAGAAGACCTGCTGTAATTAAGAAATGTAATTTTGTGTTTATAAAAGTCATTAAAATGGCTGTAATTAAAAAGTACGGAAAGTCACAAGCAATAAAACGTTACATGGCTTGAGTGTAAGCGCTCTCCGCTGAACGTCCATTTCATTATTGCAAATTCTTTGTGCAAAACACATGTTGAGCATATTGAATTAGCATTTTTACTAATTAAAAAAATTTGAACACCATCCTAAGCCATTTTCAACAGCAACATTACTACATTTTTAAAAGTACCATTTATTTCATTTACATATTTCATTCCAATTTCAATTTTGTGAGGTTGTTCTACAGTTTTCAGTGAGTCGTATTATTTCAATTTTATGAAATTTAATCTCTCAACAGTCTTATTTTAATTTCTTTATAATATATTTTCCATAAAGCATCGTAAATGTAAAGGTGAAAACTAAGTACAAAAAAAGAAATAGTGCTGAAAGTTTTCCTTAAAAATAACGAGGTAAATAATTTGTTCACTTAAATCTAAATAATTTCACTTGTCTTCTGTAGAATAAATTATCCTCATGTAAGCTATCAATATGTCATGAAAATGTCTTGTCACCTGTCAAGTGATGTGAAATGTTATGACCTGCTTTGTTTTATTTTCTAACTACATCTTTCCAGTGCAGAAACTAAGTTAAGCTTGTTTCAAAATATTTTAAATAAACATTATAATTTTTGATTTTCTTAAAATAAATTTTGAAAAAATTATCATTGAATTTTAAAAGAATTTCAAACTGAGATTTTCAATTTTTTTATAAAATGGAAAAAAATGGTTGACATTGATTATGTCAATTTTTCTGATTCAAAAAAAAAAAAGAAAAGATTTTTAACGAAAATTTTGGATGTGCTAGGAACAATTAAAAATTGTAAAAAAAAAAAAATACCCCCAAAATATTTTGATCTATCCTCTTAATAATAACATAAACATTTACACGATAAAGTTTTTTTTTTCGTCAAGTTTGGCATCTTTTTTGTCATGCTATGCTCTTTTTTTAGCGACCTCATGGAAGTACCTAAATTAAAATCTTGGAAAAATTATTAAGACCAGAATGCTTTTCCAGGTGTTGAGTAGATAAGTGTTTCAAAATAGTATCATCCTTTTTTTTTTTTTCTTAATGCTTGACAATGATACACAAGGAGTTGAACCTTGAATTGTTCATGCACTATTGTGATGATAGAATGACAGTACCCTGTGTCTGCTAGTTTAAACAATTCAAGGCTCAGCTCTCTATGTATTACTGTCAAGCATTAAAATTTAGAAAAAGGAAGATGCTATTTTGAAACTCTTTTCTACTATTATGACAGGTTTTGTCTATCCATTTATGTCTTCTGTCTGCCTGCCCTTCCTCTCTTTTCTGACAGCTAAGATCTAATTATCTCCCTTTTAGCAGCTTGTAGATTAAGTGCGTTAGCTGGCTCAAATTGTTTATAAAGAAACCCAATCTGCTAATGGTGTATTGGTACAATTTGACCACTAATTTCACAGTCATGTGACCCTTAGATAAGCAACTTTCTCAAAAACTCTTATAAGACTATTGGTGAATATTTCATTATGTAAACAAACCACTACTAAGGGGGAAAAAAAAAACTTTAATTCTGTTCAAAACTCCTCCCCAGTCTTTTGAACAGGAGTACAGGTTTATCCCATATTTTCTATATAGGATTGTGTTTCTGGTTCCTTAAATCTACCTCAACTATCGACTTCACCTAAAGTGAAATTTTAGTCACTATTTTTTTTCTTTTCATCAGGAGTAGATAGGTTTAACATTTGTCCAGTTCACACTCCTTATCCCCAGGCTTTACAGGAGTAGTGGTTTATTTCTTGTTTCTGGTTCATTCTAAAATCTTCTCATTTTCTTTCACTCTCAGTAACCCATTGTTTTAGTGGCATTATCATTTTGCTTGGGGTGACTCAATCAGAAAAAAAAAAAATCATCTAAGCCATTGGTTTTGTTTATCTTAACCTTTTCTATAAAATTATTCTGCTTAAGAAACAACAATTAGGCATTTATGTTAATAATCTGTGGTTTTTAAGAAATATTTTTTTAATTTTTAGCCCAGAATACAATTTATTACTTATTTTTACCTAATTTGGTGAGTATAGTGAATTGGTACAGAAACGTACCCAGTTGTACTGTTATCTTCAATTTAATATTTGAGTTTTAGACTTTAAGACCCCCCCCCAAATCCACCAAATTTCTTGAAATTGATTAACTTTCTTAATTAGTTCTTTTTCTACATTTAATTCCAATAATCATTCAATACAATCAAATCAGTTTTATACTATAAAACCGGATTTTACTGACTTGTCAAGCCTCCTTGAGGATCTACTTTTCTCACATGATGGATTTGTTGTATTTCCCACATGTATATTGAACCAGAAGCCAAACTCCACCACACCCGTATCACTTCCCCTCTCTTGGAGACGCTTCAAGCATCAGGTAATGACTTTAGTCCTCCCCTGTGGAGGAAGTATCGCCTGAAAAGACACCTTTCGGGACCATATTCGGGCACACGAGCCTGTGATAGATTCCGATAGACACGTGATGTCTGAGTAACAAGGGCAAACAACCAAGCATGTATTTTTTTTTTTTTTTATTATTCAAGGGTCATAACTCAAGCATGTCTTTTTGGTCAAGGGCCATAACTCGGCGTAAAGCTAACACATTACCTTTACTACAGTCTGGAAGTTTTTTTTTCTGTAGAAGTAGGATAATTTCTGTATAAATTTCTTGATCTAGTTGGATCATTTCATCTCAAATCAACCGACGAACACATGTGACCCTCTCAGAAAAATCTGGGAAAATTCACATGTATCTCTTGATCAAATTTATCAATAACTCCCAAATATAAGATCTGTATCTTTTAATAGTTTCAAAATCATTGCATCTTGAAATTTCACTGCATTATATTGCCAGATGTTTTGATAAAATGTCTTGTTACTGGTATGCCACAATACTGATGGAGAATAAAATAAGTACTTGGAAAAAACACTCTCCTATAACTAAACCTATAGTATAAAAAAAAAAATAAACTTCAACAGAGGTTAGTAAAGTCACTCATGTGTATAAAAAAATTTCTATCATCTAACAAATGTTTTCTATTGAAATAAATTAGATTTGCTTTATCTGTCCATATTTCTGAAAATGAGGTATTGTAACTATTTAAACTATTTACATTTTGGCTGTTGTACACTCTAACCTTCTTCAGGTGATATATGATGGAATTTCAAACTGAACCATATATTTAATCCACCAGGGTAGATTGTTCTAGTTCTACGTGCCATGCCTTTTCTGGATATCTCAGTTTCAGTTATTTCCCTTTAGTAACTCAAATTTCCAAGTTTTTGTTCATCTCTGCTGTGGCCAAGTATTGAATTCACAAGTCAAGTCACTGGATTACTTCAACCAATGCCTTTATCCACTGGGCCATGTATCCTTTGGGAAACCTCATGAATATGACAATAAAGATGAGGACAACAGTCTGAATAATGTAAATAGTGTAAACAGATTTTCTTTGTTATACCTTACCTTTTTGTTTTTGTATATAAGGTTTTTACATCCAGGTAACTGAAATCACCTGGACTCTGTATGTTATTTTCCTGAAATAAAGCATGGAGAAAAAAAAACTGGATTGGAAAATCAATATGTGAACAGCAGGCAAAAGATGATTTTGTTAATATGAAAATATGAGGGTCATTCTGAAAGTAATGCCTCTTCTCATGCAGCAGCCTTCCCCCCACAATATCAGATATAAATATTGTTGATTGGCTGTAGAGGTTGAACCTCCTTACTGATAACCCTGAATTTATGGAATGAGAAGCTATTCTTTAAGCTATTTACAGATAGACAAATGTCTTCATCATTGTTCTCACATTTTGATCATTATGCCCTCTGGCCTTCTTCAGGTCTCTTCCTATCTGAAACCTTCCGGGAATTTTGAACTGAACTCTTCATTTGATATACAGGGGTAGATCTTTCTCATTCTGCTGTCGATGTCTAGAACAAGAGATATCCCAAGATACTGACAATGGAATGAGAACAGTTTACCCATGTATATTAAATGATGGGTTCAGTTTGAAATTTTCTAAAGGTTACCTGGATAAGCAATCACCTAAAGAAGGCTGGGAACAATGGCTGGAATATGATAATAGCAACAAAGATTAGGGTGTTAGTTTGACTGTAAATAGTGTGAAACTAATAGATTTTGCCTTGTCACAGTTATTTGACAAGGAAGTGTATATGAAGCTGTATGGAATTAATCCATGTAGGAAAAAATTGCACCATCCATTGATACTTATTGACTAATTATAGAGACCAAATAATGGTTGTGAACAATGAGTAATGTTTCAATAGTGGCAACAGTGATGTGAATGAGAAACTGCACATAAACTTGATAAAATGTTTTTTATTTAATTTTTAATAATTTCACCATGTGCAAGGAAATAAAGCCACTAAGACACAATGGACTTACTGAGAGTGAAATATGAGAAAAAGAAAAATTAAGCAGAAAGAATGATAAAAGAATAGGAATTAAGAAGACAGGAAAAAATGATCAATATTGTATTTAAATTTTTGAAGATCAAAGTTGACTGGAAAGTAAGGAGCTGAAAGAGAATTCTAAAAGTGACAAGTACAATAGGAAAATTTTAGGATAGAACTTAAAAATGATGGGACCTTACCATCATTATAGTACTGAGCTTAAATTTGTAAAGTACAGTTACTAAAGAGGAAAGTTTATTAAAACTATTACCATGAAAATATAGAAAAGGCATAGGGAAGCTACATTTATGGTGGTGGGAAAGTGACTGAAGCCAAGATGCCAGATACACAACCAATAACAATGCAGATTCTTTGGATTTTATTAAGAATCTCTGTAGAAGCACCAGACCAAATGTGACATCAATATTCAATGCATGGGTGAATGATTATAATTTATAAAGATTTAGTAAATAGATGATGTTGAAAACGGTCTTTTTTTTTTTTTTTGTGCACTTCGTATTGGGTTTTTGTAAAATAAATTGGTGACATTTTACAGTTTCCCCCATATTTTAATAATTTCATTCTCAAAATGTTTTTCATTATAATTGTGGAAAAATAAGTGAAATTACCTGCGTCTGTGGTGTTGCGGTCAGATATGGGAGGCAGTTTGCCATGGCTTGTTTTTCAAAGTGAGGCTACTCTGAGCACTTGTTTTTGTAATCTTTTTTTTACCAGAAAGAGTTGGATGCGCAGGTCTGCCACCTTGTTACTTATGGCCTGCCTTCCCTTTCTCTTCATCTTTCTTTGGTGAAAGGAAATTTATGAGAACAGTCATTATGTGGGCTCTCTTCTTTTCACATTATTAATTGATCCCTGACTAAATTTTGGGTCATGAGACTAGGCAGTTTTTCGCAACAATTAATGTACCAATAGAAGTTACAATATACATCTATGTCCCTTCCCATCTAGAGATTGTAGAAAATGTCATTGAAACTGTCACTTAAATATTCTTTTTTTTCTCTTAAAATTGTGACATCAATGCTAGAATTTTTTTTAAACAAATATTTCAAAACTTCTATTCAATCTAATGAATAAGAAAATAGAAGATGACAAATGATACTGCATTTAACTTTTTGAAAATCATAGTTAACAGGAAAGCAATAAGCTGGAAGAAAGTTTCGCAAGTGAGAAATGAGAGAGAAGAAACTATTAAGATGTTATGCTTACATTTAGCAATTTCAACAGTAAAATGATGAGACCTAACTGCCAATCTAGTACTCTGCATAAATTCATAAAGTTGAGGTACCAAAGAGGAATGCAATATTTATTTTGAAATGGTCTAAATCAGGGGTAGAGGAAGGCTGGTCTTCAATCTTTCTGATCTTAAACTTAGCTAGCCACAATTACTGACCCAAACATACTACTGTATTCCTTACACCAAAATAACACACGATAAACTACATCCGTGTCCTGAGTAAGACGATAAACTAAATCCAACAGCAAAGCCTCTGATCAGGAGGCTTTGAGGAGCATGGAACCACCTCTTAATTGCTGGTGTTCCCAGGTACACCCTGACTTGGGGTGCTAGCACCTGTTAGGGTCCCAGCTATGGGCAAATGATTAACTCCCAAACTGGGGTCAAAACACTATGAAAGTGTAAAAATAGGTTTTAATACCAGAAATACTTTGTAAAAAAATGTTATTACCAGCAATAAGTTTTTGAAGAAAAAAAAATAGTACCAGCTATACTTTTTGAAAAAAAATATTTTTGAAGTAAAAAAATATTGCCAGAAATAGATTTTTGAAGAGAAAAAATTTTACCAGCAATACATTTGATAAAAAAGAAAAAAAAACTACCAGCAATAAAAATTTTGTTGGCATTAAATCCATCTGTAAAACAAACCAAACCATTAAGTTCTATCCCATATATACAATTTGTAGTGGGTGGGGAATAAAAATTACAACTCCAAAGAGGAAAGTTCAACAGAACAATTGCCATAAAAATATTTATAGAAAAGGCATAAGGAAGCTACGTTATGGGAGTGGGAAAATGATTGAAGCAGAGATGCCAATAACATTGCAAATTCTTTTTTTTGGGATTAGCAGAGATGCTAATAACATTGCAAATTCTTTTTTTGGGGATTTTGTCAAGAATCTCTAGATATATAGCAGAAACTGGAAGTCTTTTTTGAGGGACAAAACTTTTAACATTGATTTATTGTTTTTCATTTTGTCATTCAATTACCCATTATTATTTAATCTGATATCACTCCCTTAAGTCCCACTGAAAATTATAGGACCCATATCTCTCAACAACCTAGATGTTACTGTTGTGATTTCTGTTGAAAATAGTTTCTTATGAGGTGGCATTGCTAGTTCAATGCTTAACCAGTTTTAAAATCAGTTGTCCTTCTAGATTGGGAGCCAAGTATCTACTATTTAACCCATAGCTGAGGGGAAAGCAAATTGATTCATGCCTTTCCCCGGGGGTATTTACATGAAATTAAATGTAACAAATTCAGATCCCTGATTTTTCATTCCAAGCCACTGGGCAATGCACCACCAGCACATCTTGATACAACTTTTTAACTAGTATTTCTTTCATATAGTCCGATATATAGGTTTGTACAAGTTCTTAGCATCCTCCATGATTTACTGAGATTTTTCAGTTGATGAATATTTATAAGCATCTCTTAAATTTAAAAGTTTTGAAAAATTAACATATTTTGTTTTATAAATATTTGTTGCAAAAGAAAATCCTTATATTTGCTTTGATAAAGTCCGTCAGGACGAAACACTTTGACTAATATAAGTTTTCCTTTGTCTTCATTCATACTGTTCGATATATAGATTTGCATAATTTTTTCATGCATTCGGATTTGTATAATTTCTTTCACATAGTTGAATATATAGATTTCTATAATTACTTTCATATAATGTAATATATGTTTTTTCGTTTGTATAATTACTTTCATGTTATCTGATAATTTCTTTCATGTCTGCTATATTGATTTGTATAATTTCTTTCAGTCTCATATAAAGATTTGTAACAGTAATACTGAAAGAAATATTTTAGTCCAAATTTGATATTGTTGTATATTTCTATAGTGAACACCTTTAGTAAACAATGCATTGAATTTATTTACTATAAGTTTCTTACAGCTTTCAACTTCATCTTATCTGATCTGTTGATTTTTTTTTTTTAAACATAATTTTTGTTATTTCTCCAATAGCAACTTATATAGTAAATATTGTACACATTTTAAATACCTTTTTACCTACTACATCCTCCCACCCTCTATGCACAAGTAATATTAGAATTCCATTACTTTGAGACCATTATGAATAAAAAAGATGGTAATATCCTTATTATTTTAGTTGACAAATTTACATTTATAACCAACCTACTTAGTCATTGTTGGTATCATCATCTTTAGTTGGTATCTAATAATCATGCATACTAGTTAAGTTTATTTTTGGTCATTCTATAAGTGTTACTTGTACCATGTAATCTAGTACGACCTGCTACATGGTCATTTTATCAACTAATAAAATTGGTTCCCCCACCAGGCTTTTCTGGTTAGGAGGGTGACTAGACATCCAGCAGGATTAAAAACAAGACCAGTTAAAATTTGGAGGAATTTTTTCATGGAATCAACAGCTATATAGCAGAGGTGCGGAGATGTAGAAATACCTGGATTGATGCCCAGGTGTGTGGCAAAATCACTGGGAGTAACCTTCGTTAAGGTTTTTCACTAAAAAGAAAACTCTGATATAACACCTGTAGTTTGACAACATCCATTGATTTTTTTTTTGCTTTTTGTTTTGAGGGGAGTACATGCTTTAAGAGTGCAATTGATCTAGTGCAACATCTTTCTCCATTTTAAAAATTTAATGCATAAGCATTACTCACTCCAGGGGTTGGGCTTGTCAGGCTTAGCCGAGATTATCATTCAAGTATATCTATTTTAAAGCAACAAAAATCTTTTGTAGTGTATTGTTTTCATTCTTGACTCCAGCTGTATCCAAAATTAATTGTTTTAACTCCATGCCTCAAAATATTGACTGAAATACATTTTGTTGGTATTGTTCATAATAAATAAGAAAGAAAGAAAAAATAAAACAAAGAAAGTAAAAAAAAAAAAAAAAAGAATTGACAGATCGTGACAGCTATTAGGGAAATGTGATTAAATATACTTTAATGTTAAAAAAAAAATTATTCAGTATTATTATTGTTTAAGTAATAAGCATTATAACAGCACAAATAGCTATACTGTGTAAAAAAGAATTTTTGACAATATACACATTTTTTTTTACATATTTATGGTTATTTTTTAACTTTTTATCAAAAACAATATTCTTGTACATGTAGTCATGGATGATATCATACATTAAAATTATTTCTACTCCATTGTTGACTTTAGCTATCTGCTGATGTTAAAATTTTGGAATAAGGCAATAATAAAAAAAATTTAAATTTCATCTCTCTGATAGATGTTGTGATCTGTAAATAAAATTAATGTGGTTAGTCAGGCTACATAGATCTGAGCCTAAGACATACTTATCGGCAATATATTTTTTGGTTTAATTTTATAAATAATCTTTTAAAAATCTTTAATGACTTGTATGCTTTGTTTTTCAAAGAACACATTTTTATTTCAACTTATTGTTTTCAAATGTCCATTTTAAATTTATTTTGTACACTATAGGTTTTTTTTTTTTTTTAGCACAATGTATCAATTAAAAAGGGCAAATTAAATTTAACCCAACTTAAGTCGGCAAAAATCAAAGTGGCAGCCTTAACTCATTCAGTCAGTATTGATCATAAACGTACAATAAATTGAACTAAAAATTCATAGACAGATACATAAACACACTAATGCATATATATATATATATATAGACACACACATTTTTTTTAATTTATCTGGCTAGAGATTTTTTTTAATTATATATCTTAGAGTAAAGAATCATTTTAGCATCTAAGTTATGCCAATAGTTTTTTTTTTTTTTTTTTTTCAAAGATTGTAATGAGCCTGGCAAACATTGATGAATTAGTCACCATTGGCATTCACACCTATGTCTTGCAATATTTTGTGTATGGTTGTATTTGACAAGGTGGTAGCCCATCTTAGCTGAAATTTCAAGTATGAACTAAGGCCAGATTTAAAAAAAAAAAAAAATTAGCTTTTAGATTCGGTTAGACAAATATGTAGAGATGAATCTTATCATCTTTTTAATTTTATTCACTTCCTTTCTGTAATAATTCCTTCCTTGATGTTTTTGTTTTCCTTTCCTTTTGAACAGGAGTAGAGGTTTATCCCTTGTTTCCTGCTTAGGATTGGGTTTCTGGTTCCCTCTAAATTCTTTTCATTCTCTTTTTCTACCAGTAACCCCTTGCATCCTTGAAGGGAATTGATTAAAAATAAATAAATAAAAGGAACTTTCATTGATAATATTATCAGAAGAGACAAAAGGTTTATTAAAATGTTTCCAAAGAATCAAACAAAACAAAAACAATTGCAGTTTTCAGTTTTTATTTTTAGAATAATTGTAGTTTCCATTATTAAAAATACTTTTATACTGATTAAACATGTTTTATTATTATTATTATTATTATTATTATTATTATTATCAATTCATGCTTTTTAAAAGCAAAAGTAGTAGGGGATCTTTTTTGGACTCATTAATTTATATTCTTCACATAATATGAAGATTGGTAATAAATAATTTTTTTTCAAACCAAAGTTATGGTCTTAAAAGCAAATTCAATAATTCAATTATAACCAAGCAAGACAAAATACTGGATAATAAACACTAAATTGATATAAAAAGTTAAATCTATACAATTTATAATAATTTGTAGTTTTCTTATAGCCAAAGAAAGAGAAGACCTTTTTTTTTTTTTTTTTTTTGTGGAAATGGAAAATTTTTGGCTTTCAGTTAAAACCCTATATAATAGTTATAAGCTATATAATTATTTCTTGGATTATCAAATCAATATGATGTACTTCCAATAGCTGGCATTTATATAGCTTTGTTCCTGACAATATCTAACATGCAGAAACATTTTTTTCTTTTGATTTTAAACATTAACACAATTTAAAATTACTTGTCTTTTCTCATAAGTTATGAAATATTGGGTGAAGGGGGCATGATAATTATTGTCTTTATAATTTATGTACACACTGATCTTTTTAAAAGATCATTAAAAAAAAAAAACTAAAAAAAAAAAACAGTATGGCTGACTTTTAATCAAGTCCTTTATTTGAGAAGTATTTCTCTTCTTTTTTTTTTCTTTTTTTTTTTTTGTCTGATTTATGAAAAATAATGTGAAAAGCATTCTTATTTTGTGCTGATGAAGTCTTTCCCTATTTTTAGGGCAGAAACACTTAAGACTTACTGTGTGAAATGTATATGAGTAAGTCTAATCAACATTAAATATGGATGGGAGGAGGCAGCAATGATGTACTTATGCATTCTAATTGTAAGGAGAAAGTTTCATTTAAGACGGCTTTTCATAAAGCTACTTTTTGACATTCACTCCCAAATAAATACTTCTCTGAACAATACAATCTTAACGTCAAGTTATTTATCTTCATTTCCTACTATCTACAATTACAAATCTCGTTTGGTAACCAGAACGCTCTACTTTGACTAGCTGCCGAGCTTTATATGGAGTGAACTTTAGTATTAAATACTCACATATATATATAATAATATATATATATATATATATATATATATATATATATATATATATATATATATATATGATCATGTTTATAAAGAAAGGTTTATTCAAATAATAAAGAAAGAGATATAAATAAAAAGATAATCTTAGTAATGACAGAGTATTTATATTTCAAGGTGCTGATAAAAACTAAAAAGGAAACAAAATATTATTGATTCATATTTTAATTTCATAATAGATGATTTTTTTTCTCTTAAAGCTCAGTAAGAATGAGATAGAATGTTTCTTAATGTGTTGAAAAAAAGAAATGTTGGTCTATGAAACAGTAATTTTACTTTTACCTTCTAGAATCTAGTTATTCAGGTGCAAATATGTTTTGTTTTAGCAAGAGCTAATTGATGCATGCATACACACACACACACACACACACACACAAAAAAAAAATAAAAAGGGGGAGAAAGAAGTATGAATTTCGTCCTTTAGGGATTTCAAGTTTATTTATGTTGATGCTATTACATGTGCATAAACGATAGACACTGGCAATTTTAAATTTTAATATAATTTTTTTTTATGTGTTTTTTTTTCTTGCTATATATAGCTGATTTCATTTAGAAATTATTTTTCTTTCATTCACTTTTATTAAATATTCCACATTGTGATATTTGCTAAGATGAAAGAAATGTAAAAAAAAAAAAAACATGGACGCAAATTTACTGTGGATAATCTACTGATTAAAAATTGTTTTCTTTTTAGAGTACCTTTTATTTTTTTAAATCAGAAATTATGTTTTTATTACTTTTTAAAAGTTATTTTTAGTGGATACCCATATTTGAGTAGACGCTCCGTTTATCTTTTTTTAAATATTTCTATCAGCCTGAACATTTGAGAAATCTTATTAAACAAAATGGCCTCCGTGAATATGTGAACAAAGACAAAAAAAAAAAAGAAATTAAAAACATTATTAGCAGACGTGTTTTGTCTTCTGATAGACTTTTAAGGCAAATGTAAGGAAAGATTTTATTTTGCAACAAGTATTTATAAACAGAAGTAAAAATGTTAGTTTTTCAAAATTTTTCAATTTAAGAACACAATAATAAATTCATCAGAGAACAAAACACGTCGGCTAAGATAAGTTTTCCTTTCTCTATCTAAATCAACTTTTAAAATAAAGGTAAAAAATAAGTTAGAGAATCAGGACCATAATTCGTGAGTTAAAATTTGTTTATAAATATATTTTTTCAAATACATTTTTTAATTTTTTAAAAAATATATATTGTTATTGTTTGATTTGTAGCGACTGCTTTGCTTACCACACCTAAAATTTACTCATCTGTGACTGGTTAATAAATAGATACTGTTTTACAACAGGACAATTTAGTAATCGCAGTCAACATCTTGAATTTTTCTGCCATGAATTTGCTCAAATATGTTTTTGTTAGAAAATCAGTGATTGGTCGAATTTTATCCAATCATACATTTTTGTGTTAATTCAACTTTCCCGTGTTGTTGCCTGGAGCCTACCAGCAGTTATATAAAGAGTAGTTTGCTCCACAATAGACAGTAGAGACCAGCAACTTAAACTTGTCTACACAGATCCATGATTTTACTCACAATGCACACACAGACACAGATATTTGTATTACATTACACTATTCTTCTTCTGTGACCAAGCCAAGTTTACAAACCAGCACTCAGTTATTTACACAAGCAAAACATATCTAAATTGACTGTATTCCTTTCTTCATCAGACATTCTATTTTCAACATTGAACATTCTTATCCAAGAAATATTCTTAATAACATTTTATCTTATTCAGGATACAGTTAAAGGGAAGCTACTTTTCCTTCCTTAATTTCCACACATCATTTCACAAATGTTTTATACTTGTTTTAATATACAGTGTAACCCGGATATAAGAGAGTTGTCGGGACCGGAGAAGAAGTCTCTTATATCCGAGTTTCTCTTATATCCGGGTTTGGTCTATTTTGTTTAGGTAAGTATGGGAACACTTCATATAACGCTTTTTACATACAGAACACTAGTTTATTTAACAGTTATAGACATAAAAAACACAGACAAAAATACATTTTCAATCAGTTTTCAAAATAATTCAATCAAAAATTACTTTTTCTTAAAAAAGTCAGTCATTTTTGATTGTACAGAAATCTCTTTGTTAACATCATGAACACTTTCATACAGTCCGTAAATCATTTTCAATGCGCCATCAGGATTACTGCTTTTTGCTTCAAAGTAGGCTGTCAGAGTTTCAAGCGCATTCAATGCAGCCAGAGAATTTGGCACTGGTTTGTCACTTTCAGAAACTTCAGAACTTACGCTTTCAGCATCATCATCTTCGTCAAAATCTTGATCATCTGATTTTATACCACGTGTGATGTCCGTGTCAGTCAGTTCTCCATAACATTGTGTACGGTCGTCGAAGCTGATAAATTTGTCAAAATCTGTTTGCTCCATGCCCAATGGTAGAGAAACTTGATCATTTTCGTTGAGTATTTCTTCCACTTCAGCCTGTGATTCAATGACAAAGCTGGCCTTTTTAAAACAATTTTGAATTGTTGACGGTTTGACCATGAAAAGTGCTCGCTTCATCATGTGCATGGCCTTCAAAACAGTTATCTGTTTGGCCACCTCGGACAGCGGCACTGGCGGTGTAGCATCGATCGCTACGATTTGCATTGAACAAGTTCCCGGACGATAATATGCTTTGAATGAGCGAATGATGCCTTGATCCAAAGGTTGAATGAGACTGGTGGTGTTTGGTGGCATGAACGACAATTTGATGTTTGACAGATTTGTACCCGGCAGTAAGTTATGACAAGTTGCATTGTCCAAAAACAGAATAATCTTTCGATTTTGAGCAATCATTTTTCGATCAAGCGTTTTCATAACGTCAGTAAACAGCTGACTAGTCATCCAGGCTTTATGATTAGCGAAGTAAGAAGACGGCAGAGTTTTGACATTTTTAAAGCAGCGTGGTTTTGCCGACTTACCAACAACTACAGCTTGCTTTTCACTGCCGTCCATGTTTGTGAACTGAAGCATCGTGAGTCTGTCTTTGGGAACTTTTGTCCCATTTGACTGTTCGTCACCGGCAAATCACAAAGATCCAGACAGCATGGCTTTGTAGAAAATTCCCGTTTCATCACAGTTCCAAACATCTTTTGGATCATATCCATGAAAAAGTTATGGCAAAACGTTTATCACCTATTTGTTGTCAGAACCGTGATCTGCTGACGTTGATTTGCCATGAATTTTTTTGAACGAAACGTTATTGGCCTGCCTCCAGCGCACGAGCCAGCCATTGCTCGGTTCAAAATCAACTTCAAGATTTACAGCCAGTTGTGATGCTTTCTGCCTGATGACGTGATCGGTGACGGTAGCTCCATGAGCACATGCTTGCATAAACCATTGTGTAAGTGCTTCATTAACGTCCTTGTGCACGGATTGGCGCTTTCGTTTGGGATTAGTGTTTCCGTTCATTTGCATGCAAGATCTGAGATCGTCTTCTTTCTTGAGAATTTTTGCTGCTGTTGAATAACCGATTCCGTACTTTTTGGCTGCAGCAGCCAGTTTGAGTTTCTTCACTTTGACATTGTTGATGAGCTCCAACTGTTCAGAAATGCTCAGAGATTTTCGTTGAGACGCCGACGCCAACATCACTAATCGCAATGATCGCAAGCAAACGGTTTTCAGTGGCAAAATTAACAAACAGACACTTTTGGCTCAACAGAACAGTGGGTAAAGTGAAAGTGCTGTCCAGTAAATGTAACGACAAGCAAAGTCGGCAAAAAAGCGGGCGGCGCTACCCTTAGACACACAAAGCAAAATCATAAGGTAGAGGGTGTCTCCTACAGACAGATTGGACACACCGTGTCTCTAGACTAGTCAAGATTAAGTCATTGAACTTCACTCTCCCTCTCTAACTGACCTCTGTTTGACCGATTTACGACATCACACTTTCACTCAAAACGAACTCTCTTATATCAGGGAGGACGGGATCAGAGAAAATCTCTTATGTCCGGGTTTCTCTTATATCCGGGTTACACTGTATGCATAATAGATGCATGCTATTAGAACACGCAATTACATTTGATGACCTCAACGCATAAACTCAAGCAGCATTTACAGATTCATGTAAATTATTTTCATTGTTGATGAAGCACTCGACCGCTGTTACATTTTCTTTTTGCAATCAATGTTTTTCAGCCTCCACTATTTTATTTTTGTCTGAACCTCCAATTTTATCATCACTGTCTTTTTTTTTTTTTTTTTTCATTGAAATAGCTGTGCAGATCCGTACAAAATCTGAATCCGTCAACTACTGTTTGCTTCGAGTAACTCAAACTGTATTCACTTAGTTAAAAAAAAAAAAAAAATTTTTAAATTAACCACACAGGGTGTTATTTATTAGGTGCCCATAAAGTAATTAGCAAAATTACTTTCATTTTTGCGCATGCGAATTATGGGCCCTTTTTATGGTCCACCCTCACATTCTAGACTTTTTTTTACCAAAATAAATACCAAGATTTATCTCCTGATTCAGTTTTAATAGTTTCATAGAAATTAAATTATTTCACTATTTAAGCCAGTGGCAGACTCTGTCGAAAATTTCTACTGGGGGAAAACTTGTAAACGGGCTCAATTAAAAGGACCGACTTAATCCCAAAAAACTTAGTCAAAGGAATCAAATAAAGTCGTTTTAACTTTTAGGCAAATAAAATGTTATTTAATATTGTGTTATTGTTAATGCATGCATACAAACCAGAAAAATATTATAATAAAAATGAAAATCTCAATCATAGAACAACCAATCTGTGTAATTTACGAATCAAAATTTGAAATTATTTTCAAAGTATAATTAAATTAAAAAATTATAGCATAAAAGAATCCTTATTTCTTCCCAGCATCTACACAATATTTTTCTTTTTAGTTTTTACTTTTTTCCAATTAAAGTGATGGACCATCACTATGGCCCAATTCACTACTAGGCTAAGAAGAGAAATCAAATTTATTAAAGGATGATTTATTTGAATAAGTTACATTAAAAACAAACATTAATTTTTTTCTTTTATGTTAACTAAATTTTAAATTTGTTCTTAAGTTGAAATTGATTATTATGGCTATTGATTGAATTAATATTTAGTCTCATATTGACTTGTTATCTACGTTTCATAAATCTACTTTTTCAACCAATTATTCTGAGAGTTGTTGAATATAAATAAAAAAGCTAAATTTTTAATATTTTAATTACATTTTCTTTATCTGTATGTTATGTTTTGCTATGTAGATATGTTTAATTACATTTTCTCTGTTATATGTAGATAATCAGATATTCCAAATTTAAAATTGTACAGTGTATAAACATTTTCATTTTAATAATTGATGTACATGCTGTTTATCCCTAGAATATAAATAAAAGAAATTGTTTTTAATATTTTAATAACATTTTCTTTATATTTGACTATATATCATTGCCCCTGCCCACCCGCAAATTGTACAATGTAGATATTTTTCCTTGTAGATAACATTTTTCCTTTTATAAAAAGGGAATTGTATACAAAAAAAAAAAAAAAAAAAAAACTTAAAGCAAATGAGTTTATACTAGTTAACTGAATTTTAGTCACATTTCTTCTTTGTGACATGTCACTTCAGGATGTGGGTGATCAGGGCTCTCCACAACTTCCTGTCATTATGTCTTTTTTTGAGTCACATAATATAATATTTAAAATTATTGTTTACTACTGGGCATACATAATTGTTTAAAATATGTTATTTATATATATTATCTCAATATTAGAGATAAAGCATTATATATATATATATATATATATATATATATATATATATATATATATATATATATATATATATATAGTGTGTGTGTGTGCATATTAGTTGTATGTAGAATAGTATCTGAACAAAAGTGGAGATACTGAGACCAAGGAGTAAAGCATTTTTTACATACAATGAATTTCACCTACAAAATGCATTATCTGTAAAAAGCTTTTCCATTTTGTCACATTACCTCCATGTATGTATGTGTGTATGTATGTAATATATATAAATGACAATAGGAAAACTGTAGTTATTGCTGACGCGTTTCATCCAATGGACTTTCTCAAAGCAAAAAACAAAATGAATTTAATTAAAGAAAGGAACTAATAATAACAAAAAACATAATGTTCTTAGCAACTGGAGGAATGTAGAGAACGCTATTTTCATATTGTTAACTGAAAATAATGTTGGTTATTGTCACGTGTGGAGAATATTGTCATTATAGCTGTGTTTATGGATAGTGGACATGACAGAGTTGGTCAGTAATATTATGTATCTGTTTTAATGTAATTTACTATTGCGGATTATGTTATTAGTTTTGTTTCGGTTGTATAGAAATAAATTCAACCAGAATTTTGATTTTAAAAATGCTACACTCATAAAAAAAGAAAATACCTCACTCAGGAAAAAAATTCTAGAGAGTGCCACCATAGAATATTACCCAAATATTAATCTATGCTCAGGCTTTTTCCCTATTTCACCTTAACAAAATTACTGCTCTCCCAAACAAACGTACACAACAATATCGTAAAATCAAAAGAAAATGGTTGAATCCATCAACACAGCTATAATGACAAAATTCTCCACACGTGACAATAACCAACATTATTTTCAGTTAACAATATGAAAATAGCGTTCTCTACATTCCTCTAGTTGGTAAGAACATTCTGTTTTTTGTTATTATTTTCTTTAATTAAATTCATTTTGTTTTTTGCTTTGAGAAAGTCCACATTGGATGAAATGCGCCAGCAATAACTACAGTTTTCCTATTGTCATTTTTATATATATATATATATATATATATAATTTTTTTTTTTTTTTTTTTTTTTTTTTGAGTAATTTTACATGCTTGATTTCAGAAATCAAATCATTATATTGTGTTCAAGCAATTACAAGTAATAGATAATAGTAATAAAATTAACTACTTTTTTTTCTTTTTATCTTTACAAATTCAATGAACGTGCTATCAAATTGACATGTATATCCAACTAAGTTAAGGTTAGCAGCAGTCCATGTAAAATTTTTTTGATATATGAAAATAAAGACATCTGAGTTTGAATAAGGTGTGTTCTTTCCTTGTCCCATATCAGCGTAAAGCAAAGTTCCAAGCAATGATGGCAATTATAAGAAAAAAAAAGATACATGTAATGATGACAACAATTTTTCGACACCCACTAGTAGCTGCTTGTGGCTGTTGGTTTGCACACTGAAAAGGAAAAAAAAAAGAAAAGAAAATTAGTTAATAAGATTTACAACATCTCAAGGAGAGTTTAAAACTTTAAACAAAGTGTGAATCATTTCCAAGTTGAAAAACAGAGCAAAGAACAAAAAGAATGTATTTTTTCCACACATTTATCTAAAACTTCTTGCATATCCAAGGCTAGATTAAGCTAGTACAGGGTCTGTATTTTATAAAGGAGCCCATTAATGAAAAAAAAAAAAAAAAAAAAAAAAACACACACATCTTAATCATAAATTAATTACTAACATAGCAATTATAAGAATTTGAAAGGAATAGTAATGGGAGCTAACTCTTTACCATTCAAAAATCAACTTTGAACTTGAAACCCTTACTAATCTGGGATTCTGATTAGCTAA
Source organism: Acanthosepion pharaonis (assembly GCA_903632075.3). Lineage (NCBI taxonomy): Eukaryota > Metazoa > Mollusca > Cephalopoda > Sepiida > Sepiidae > Acanthosepion > Acanthosepion pharaonis. Next base: position 859,725 of record CAHIKZ030000797.1, read on the forward strand.
CTGCTGTCCAATCAGGATCCCTTCTTGTGGCCATGCAGTAAATCTGATCCTGAAATCTTCCTCTTTTGCAACTAATAGATGTAGTGGTCACACATTTATTGGGGCTGTCCTTTCCAGTGTTAATAGAATATAGAAAGTCAGAAGGGCATATATCCCACTTGTTCCTTGGACACTCTTCTAACAGTTAAGTCTGCAAAAATAAATTATATTTGCAAACCTTCTTTTTACCTTGTAGTGACACTAAGATCAGAAACAGGAAGTTACCTCTTTTATAGCGTAAACATGATGACATATTTTGGGCTTTGCACAATAGGCTCTACGTATAACTTCCAGCTGAAGTTGATTAAATACAATTCTAAATAAATATATGTTGACAAATAAGAAATGAATGCACCTGAAATAATCAACAACTGAATTGGAGCCTCTTTCAGTTTCACTAACAATATAAATAGACCCCTGTTTAAAAGAAAGAAAAAAAAGGAAGATGATACAGAGAAGACAGAGAGAGACAAACACTTACAACTGTGAGTGGATACATCAAAGATATTTTGATTTCAACAACCACTATCACTCCACACATCTTTCTTGTCATTTTCACCCCCCACTTCTCTCATACATTCTACTCCCTTTTCCTTTATTCATAGGACATATTACCAAATGAAACTAGCATCTCTCAAAAATACTTAAGTACTTTTACAAACTCTTGTATTCATTGAAATGTAACAAAAAAAAAAAAAAAAATTTTATTTAATCTTACTGAAATACCAACCTCGTGCTATTTATGAACATTATTATTTTTGTACAATACAAAACTACTTATTAATGTTTATATAAATTATTATTGTTATACTCCAGGCTTGAGTGTTCTTACGATGTAGTTTATTATGTTTTATTTATTCATTCATACATCCCTTATCTAATCCTAATAAAGCCCAAATCAAACCCCACAAATAACCCACTATAATCTATTGTGCATACACCTCTATACATTAAACCCATTGACTGTCATTGAGTTGTTTCTCTTCTTTATATGTGTCCATGTTTGTCCTTGATTTTGTGGAACTTAACTGCAACCGAGAAAATCTTTATACGATAGAGCTTCAGATAATGATATATATTTTTATATATCAAGAACAGTATTGGGAAAATTTTATGACAAAGTGGAAAAAGTTTACTTGTGATGAGTTTCTGTGAGAAATTTGTCTCGGCTTTCCCACATCAAAGGGTTAAGGTGACAAAATTGATAAAAACAACAACAATAGCTTGAAGGTTTAGAGTGGAAAATTCTCTCTTTTAGTTGGAAGAATAAAAACTCAAACTCCTGCTCGAGGTGTAACAATAGAAGAAGAAAATGTTTATCAAGATACACACAAAAAGGTAAAGGGATATATACAAAATATAAGAGAAAGCAAGGGAGAAGAAAATTCCTTTAACTTAAAGAAAAAAAGTGTTCATTAAAGGCTTGCTCAAAAATATTTCTCTGAGCACCTAAAGTTTTTTAAGCAAGTAAATTGTTCCTAAGTAGTTAACACTAATATAAAATTTCTTTGGAGCTCTTGTTGAGGAGAAAACAATCAAGCAATCTGTAGTTTGTAGTTGAGTGAGTTTGTAGACTGATGACAGGAATTTCAAGGTCCTAGGAAGCAGATCTTTTAAGATTAATTTTAGTAAAGGACCACCATTCTGTTTTTAGAGCCCAGCATGTAGATATCTTTCTTGAAACAGGCTCCGAGGCTGACTGGTGTTACCGTCACTGACCTGATGTCAAATACTCACTGCCAAAAAGGCCTATATTCTTGGTATTTATTGAGATTAGAAGGCTCAGAAATATCAGGAAATTTTCCTTTCAAAATTGCTTATACACTTTCCTGGCCTGTTTATTCGACAGAAAATATATTCTTATTTCTAATAAGAATCAAAAGTTTGAAACCTGGTTTTGGAAGCAAGAGTCCAACAAGTTGTGAGCATTGAATTCCCCCCCAAACATTTCCAACTCTCTTCTTCTTCAGAAAATATGTTCTTATCTCTTATAAGAATTAAGGCTGCTTTGGGAGCCAGTTTTGGAAGCAGGGGTTAAAGTCAGGGCAAAGATCAGAAAAAAGGCTAGAACATGAACTTGTCAAACATTGTTGTAGGGTTTTCAAATTCTGATATTTCATCCTTCAGGACTTCAGACTAATTTTGTTATGTTGGTAAGACTACACATGCACACGGCAGAGGGGTGCTGGGAATTTTAGAATTGTATTACCAATGGGATTGCCTCTCAGTAGAGGGATGGCATGTATCTTCTTAGAATTTCTGAAATCCAGTCCTTTCCAAAACATTACACCCAAACAACATACTATCATTATATTGATGATGCTTTACTTATATAGCCTCATGATACTGATTTACGTGAACTAGTAGATCAACTAAACAAAGTCAAACACACAACAGAATTTACATGCAAAATGGAAGAACACAATTCCTTACCCTTTCTAGAGATCAAGCTACACTGTGTTAACAACAGTTTAAACCTTCGTGTCCACTGGAAATCAACCAACAAAATCAGCCTAATAAATTTCTATTCCTATCATAAAAATAAAATCCGGCATAATCATTGGATTCTATCTAAAAGCTCTACGAGTTTACGGTTTGGATTATTTACACAAAAAAGAGAAATACATTGAAAACACTTTCAAACTTCTCCAGTACCCTAATTATTTGATATCCCCCCCCACAAAAAAATCAACAATCTCTCCTGAGAAACCCAATGAACCAGAAAATATATTTTCCTGTCTAATTCTATCACATCTACAATTGAAAAGAACCTATCTAAACTCAACATAAAACTTGTTACTACTACATCCAAAACAATAAAAGACTTAGTTAATACTAAACAAACCAATAAGCTAAAACCCGAAGGACAAGTTTACTCCATCACCTGTAATATTTGTCACTGAAAGGACGAAATTTGTCACAAGTAAACTTTTCCCACATTGTCATAAAATTTCCCCACACACAAGTTTCATTGAAGACAACTGACAAGGTAGTGCAGTTAAGCTTTTTATTCAATTTTTCTTTTATTTGTACAATTATTTTATCTTGACAAAGTGTATATAAATTGTCCAAATGTTATCTGTATCAAAGCTCTTTTGGTTATTCTATTAGCCATTATCAAGGTTTTTTTTTTTGGTTTTTTTTAATCTTTAACTAAATATGTAGATTTTTATAGATGTGTATCTATAGTCATGAGAATGTTCTTTTATTTTACAAATGCAGTCAGCTCATTCTGGCCATATTCATGGTTGAAAATTAGTTTGGACTGTTTTTACACACCTTATTTCCAGATAAGAAAATACTTGTATGGATCCAAGAAAAGCTTAATCGCTACCTTGTCAGTCATCTTTAATGAAACTTGTATACAAAAGGAATTGCTTTCCAAATACACATATATATGGTTTGTCTTGTATTATTTTGCCCTGTTTTTTTTCTTTCTCTTGTTTATTGAGAATTTTGTCAATTATGCTTAACGATTACCCACTGCTTCTACTGAAGACCTCAGACAAAATGTTTAGCCATTCAGCCTTAAGATTCATCAACAACTTCTTGATATTTACAGTTGAAATTGCTAGATGTAACCATAAGTTCTATGCTAAGAGTTTCTTCTCTTGCACTTCTTGCTTCCTAGTTAAATTTGCATTTAAATTTTTAAAGATCAATGTCAGTCATTATCTTCTTAATTTTTAATTGTTGTTCTTTTATTGTCTTCTCTTCTTAATAATACGTTTTTCTAACAGTCAGTAGTAATCCCTTGTATCTTAGTGGCTTTATTGCCTTGCTTCAGCTAAAATGATTAAAAAAAGTGGATGATCATCTTGTTTTATAAATGCTTGATTGGAATCAGATCAAGTAAACGTAGTGACTACACTAGTTATTGGAAGTTTGCAGAATGTTCCTCAAACCAATTCTAGACAATGTGGGCCCAATGATATAATAGTGTCTTGTTTTGCTGGGATAATCCATCATTGTTGTGGAGGACATAGAAGCAATGAATGGCTGCAAATGCTCATACATTGCTGTATCTGTCACTTATGTTTTTGATGCCTACCAGTGGACCAAACCCATTCCAGGTTGACATGCCATTCATAATGGAACCAATCAGTATCCTCATGGGGTCTCCACTGCATCTGAACCCTAAAACAACAGAAAACTGTCACTCATCTGACAAGTCCTCCAGGATTCCAAGTCTAGTGTTATATCCTCTGTTTCCACATCCCATGAAAATTACAGAACACTAAATTGACTATCTTCGTATGCATCTAGTACTTTCTGCATTAACTGGAAATGTGATCTGTGCCAATGTCCCAACCAGACACCTTAGGTCACTAACATTAAGGACCTATGAATGGGCACAGTGCTGTTCATGGTATTATTAACCGTTTCCTAGTAAGGAAACATTTTGCATTCACTGTTACTTATGGTTGAAATCTATAAAATCCCGTGAAAACAATTTTTCAAACAAATAGATTTCTCAAGTTTATTAACTGTTATTACTTTTTCCAATATTAATGGGGGCTTTCTTTCTAACTTTTTGTTTAAAGTAGTGTAGAACATCAACATTTTGGCTGCTGTTGAAAATTCTAAAGTGATGTGGGTTCTGTTATTTAATACTGTTCTTTGTTTGTGATTCTGTACAGTCAGTCCATGAGGTTCAAAGAAGGATGGTCCTCACTTAGACCTACAGGATTCATTCATTCAAAACCATTTCTAATCATCGATTTGAGAAAGCAGTTGTTGACAGTTTAGATATTTCTTAATAATTTTGATGCCACGAATGAAATTCATGATCTGATGATACTATTTAAGAACATGACTCAAGTTTGGTTAAAGTTTTGGCTTTGTAGCAGTTTGCAGTGTTGGGCTAAACTACCCCAAACACAGCATATTCTATGTTCAATTTCCTTAAAATTTGTTATAACTTTTCCATACACTGAGATATTTGAAATGTTTAGGATTTACTAATTCCATATAATGGATTCAGGGTACATACCATCCCAGTTTTCATTCCATTTCCAGAGGTGGTAATGTTCGTTATCAGGTTTTCCTGGTACACATGTGAAAGTAGATTGAGGAATGTTAAAAGGTCCCCACAATTTCAAAGAGTATCTCGTGTTTGGTAATCTATCCACATTAACTGAACAGATATTAGAGCACAACTGGTATAGGTCTCCATTTCTCTGACATGAGGGTATGACGAATTACATAAAAATGAAACTATTACTTCATTCAGATGGCCATTTAAGCCCGGTGAAAATTCTCCCTTGGGCTTGTCAATGCAAAAACGATTGTTAGGAAAATGAATTTTAACTTTTTTTTTTTTTTAAGAGACCCCTCCTTCTTTTTCATGTAAATTCATAAGGTACTTGTTGGATTATTAGTAATATAGATAGCTTATAAATCCCCGCACCACTCCACTCTTGATAAGGTTTGTTTATAATATTTAAAATAACGTTTTTAATATAATAATTAAGAAATATATATTTTTTATTTTAAATTAATATCTTTTCTTTTAATTTAGATCTTAACTTTTTTTATCTATTTAAAAATTTTTTCCCTTATATTGCAAAATTTTTATTTGTATTTTGGACTATTACTTATCAAAAATTTTTTTATTTTTTTTTCAAGTTCCTCCTTTATCTTAATTTTTATATTCTGGTTTTTCTTGCTTATTTACTAAAAATGCCATAATTTTTTTTAATAATGAATTTAAATCCCTAATAGTATTTTAAAATGTTTAATATAAATATGATATAAATTTAAAATAAAAATATATATTTATTTAAATATTATTAATATAATATAAATATATTAATAATTATTATAATAATGAATGTAAATTATTATTAATATAATTTACTAATCAAAATTTTTACTATATAATTAAATATATAATATTGAATGGATTATTATTATTAATTTAATAATAAATTTTATGAATATATAATTACTTTAGACTAAAAAATTAATAAGTTATTTATTTACTATTTAATAAGTAAATGAATCTTTATTAGTATTAAATCTTTCTTAATTAAAATTTGGTATAACTATATATTAATTTAATAAATTATTAGTATTAAAAAAAGAAGTTTTAGACTATATTAAAATTATAAAATGGTATTTTTTTTTTATATTTATAATTTTTCTTTTTATCTATTATTTTTACAACTCTTCTTTTTTAATTTCTATGTTTGAATTTTCCAATGTAAGTTTTTCTCATTTTGAATGAGTTGATATGTTAAATATAGGTCATTGCTAATCTTCATCCATTTTCATTTTCTGTCTAGACTTGTCTATGTCATGATTTCCTGTCTTTCCTATTCTCTTATTCCATTTCCCTTATTTGTTGTTTGTTCCTCTTTCTTTTTTACTTCCTTTTTTTTTTTCCTTTCCATCTTTAATGGTTATTTTTCAATTTTCATTAAAAACAAAAAAAACAAAAAACGTTAAAATTCATTTTCTTAGATGTTTAGAATTTTCCTGGGGATGAAATGGCCATAGAGTAATAGTTTCATTTTTTATGTAATTCATTTATATGCTCTATAACAAATATATTGAGCTCTCTTTTGTGGATCAGGTTTAATATCTTATATTATTAGGATCTACTTGGATTACTTACCCACAAATTTTTATATATATATATATATATATATATATATATATATATATATATATATATATATATATATATATGCACACACACAGCTGTGCCATGTTATAGCATATCATCATACATACATGTTTTAAACATAATATATTTAGTTAACAGTGGAACAAATGGATGATGATTACAACAGATCTCAATGGTTTGAATGAGAAGATGAAGATCTACAAGTGACAGAAAAGCTACAGAAGGTGTGACTTATAATTATAACAGAGTCAGTGGCAGACACTTGCAGTTTCATAACTGAATTCTGCATGTTTCATTCCATATGTGCCACAGAGGAAGTTCATGAAATAAAGTGTGTTGGTCACTTCACAAGTTGAGGTTCACCTTAAACAAATCCATGCCATTGGCACTTTCTTCTACTCTGATTTTCTTTCACCTCCAGACAACTCTTGCAAAGCCAAACAGTGATAGGGAATAGATTACTGGAACAGATTTTGGTGAAACTGGAAGCTTCTAGTCCTGAACCTGCAAGTTGGCAGTGAATTTAGTCATCAACAGCATCATCATAAAGTAAGTGATCATCAAAGAAAATATTAAATTCTTGGATATGAGATATAGTCATTGATTACAATGATTTAGTTAGCAGTATGTGTTTTATTAAATAGAACAGAAAAGGAATATGTGTGACACCCCACAAAAAAGGAGTAGGGTACAAATGCCAATATCACTGAAAGGACCAATGCTGGCCAACTGAATAATATATGCATATTATACAGAAAACTGACCAGATGATTGATAAATATAAATGCTCTGCCATTGAGCTTTATTTTTTCCAGGGTATCATCTTAAATGTGCTTCTTTGGGAGCTGCCTGCTTTTAGTTTGTTAATAACACAGCACAAACATCTTTTCAGCTTGTGAATGTCCTTTGTTGGATCTAGACTTTCTCCAGATCTTGCCATCTTTACCATTCATGGTAAGGAATGAGCCATTACCCTACCATGCTGACCTGATATATAGGGGCTAATGTGACACATTAGAGCAGTCATGTCTCTTTTTCAATTCATAATTACTTTCTGTGGTAGACTGGTTGCCAATCAAGTCTATAGGATCCAGTCTCTTCTACTATTTAATCCATAGTTGATGAGATGGATTCATACCTTTTCAAAGCATATTTGCACATAAGTGAATTTAGCAAAATTCAACTAGAATTTGAACTCAACACTTTGGAATGAGAAATCTGAGTGTAAATATCACACCACCTGCACATCCAAGCTTACAGTACCCAATATTTTCAAGCAGACACCCATCTAGTTACTAGACCAGGTTCAACATTGCTCAACTTCAGTGATCAGACAAGAACTGGTGTTTCAATGTGATATGGCCATAAGTATATATATATATATATATATATATATATATACACACACACACACACACACACTCCTACTATAGAGTTTTATTTCAAAATAATTCATTTTTTCAAATAGTGAATTTTTTTTTAAGTTGTTAAATGCTCATAATCCAGCAATGTTATGGGGAAAAGAAGCCAAGGACAAAACTATCCATTCACTTCAGATAATTAGCATGCATCTTCTGGTCAATAACTGTAAGTAGATGTTTTCTATTGTCAGTAACTAATCTACTACAAATTTCCTTAGTCATATAATTCCAATCTTTGGAAGCTATGATATCTGTCTGGTGCTTTATGGCACATAAGACCTCTAGTGAGGTTTCTGTAATTGAATTTGCCCCCCATACACAAACTCTGTACTCTGAGGAAAGATTGGTCTTTTGTTGGGGTTTTCCTTCCTTTATACAAGTTTTCCCATGTTTTTTTTGTTTGTTTTTAAACTACACTTTGTTAGCATGTTTAATAACCACTGGTTCAGACTGATAAGGGTTCTCCAGACATGTCTCAAGAAGAAATGGGTATAGTTTATATGGAGCTGAAAAGAGTCCATTAAGAACTGTGGAGGAGATAAACATGCTTCTGCTAGCAAGAACCTACAAAATTATAAAGGGAGAACTTAATCTAAAAGCAACAGATCAGTAACAGCTATAACACCAGCTACCTGGATTTAGGAATTTAGAGTTTCCCTACTCCCAGAATGGCTGACAACCAAAACTGCTTTACTATTTAACCCCTAGCTGGGGGTAGAAGAGATGAATTCAGACTTTTCCCCAAGGGTATTTGCATGAAAGTGAATATCACAAAGCTTGCCAATTTTTCATTCCAATATGTTACCCTTCCACCAACCCCAATCTTTGAAAGCAAACAATGTTGACTCTACTAAATTTGAAGGCTGTCTTGAATCAACCCTAATTTTTAAGTCTTTGCCTCATATTCTGTGTTGGATTCAAGTTCAGGCAAACATCTGACATTGATCTTGTCTTTGAGCCAATTTTTCATCAGCATACTTGTATTTCAGATTGGAAAGTGAATCATTGTCTTCCAAAATGTGACCTGGCAGAACCTTCTGGAACTTGACATGTTTCAAACAAATGATTCAAGGTGCCAACCTGATGAAAGAAAGAAGTTTCTGACCCCACCTACAGAGAGGATTGAAACCACGTTTTATGATGATTGGAAATTTAACCTGAAATTATGTATGCAGTTCACCAAAACAGAGAAGCAATGAGGATTTGTAATTTACAGCGTATTACCAACTGCAAAAGTTGTCAATGATCAAGTGAGATTGGCAATGCAAAATGAAGAAATCAACGTTGATGATGAGAATGCTGTTGAGCAGATTTTTAATGTCTTAGGTAAGTCATTTAAGAAAAATAACCTTAGTGTTGTATGTGAAACAAGATGAAAGAATCAAACACCAAATGCACTTGCTGGAACTTTATCTTGCATTCTTTCAGTGGAATATAAAAATATCCAGAAGATGTATATAACTCAATAGATAATCTGTTAGCTTCCAATATGTCATTTTCCATGTTTAACTTAAATCCAATTTTCATCATGTCAGGTTTGCTGAGCAGTAAATGTTGCTGTACTATAGTTGTCTTTAAATCACCAACAAGAAATCTCCATTCTTTCATAAGACTGAATTTCTTTTCCTGTAACAAATTTGAATGTTGTTCCTCCTGGTAGAAATTTAACATTTTTTTTGTTTCCTTCCATTTGCCAATAATTAAACTAAATACATCTCCTTCCATTCATATCCGATCACTGTTACATTGCCTGTATTATCCAGATGAGCAGCATTGACAGCTTCACACATAAAGACCTTTTTATCAATTGTAATTGGCCACTTTTTAAGCTTCAGCAAGTGCATCTGCATTTTTTCACAATTGCCTTCAAGCTCTTAGTTGAAGGATGGAAAAAAACTGTAGTTTACAAATCATGTTTTCTGTCTTTATTACCATTCATTTTGCAACTCTGACAAACTGGCTCCCATGCCTGATGAAATCGTTTTTTACCATCCTGTCCAATAACTATACCCAAACCTTGCCACGTGTTGCTGTCATCTCTCTTGTAAAATGCAGTTACCTGACAGAAATTACATTTTTGGGGCTCTGACAGTGTGACAAGACTCTTGATTCTTTGAGGATTCTGCTTTGATTAAAAAAAAAAAAAAAAAAAAAAAAACTGGTCACATACAGTGAATAAACATTTTAAAGTATTGCATTAGTAACTACCGAAAGAATGTTTATTGAGCACACATGATAAACCTACTCCATTTTTTGACAAATCAGAAACAATATATCTTTCAGCTCAAATCCAGGAGCCTTTCTTTACATTCTTCCAGGAAAAGTTGTGACAGTTTTTGGCATATATTCTCCATGCTGTCGAGATGAAGCTTGAAGTGAATAACATACATATTCAGGTATGGCAGTAAAGGTAAGTTTTTTAAATTTACATCTTACAGTCAACCTGACCATTATATATATAACAAATATGATTAAAAAGAACTAACAAGGTCTGTTTCATTTTTCATTGTATTTTTCCTAGTTTCAAATAACATGTATTTTGATCAAAATTGTGGATAAACTGTCCAAAGTTCATCTGTTGTTCAAGTACTTTTGACCATCTCAGTCATTTTCAAAAAAAAAAAAAAAAAAAAAAAAAAAAAAAAGTGTTTGAGGGGCAGAATTCCTTTGTCTACATTCTGGTATTCTTTGGAAAGCTGAAAGTTTGAAATAGTCTACAGTGATGTCATGTACAGTATTGGTGGGAGTGAGGCTGCACCAAAAACTGTTTTTTTTTGTTTTTTTTGTGCACTTATGCTGAGCAGACTTTACACTATCATATAGACATTATTCAACTACTGATCATGACAGAATATGAGCTTTCTCCCAGAAAATGTAAGTTTGTTCAGCATAGTTTGGCAGAGCAGTGAAGGAGTCAAATGCCAGCTCATTCAAGTGGTATAGTGTTCATCATTATGATGGCAGTAACAAACCAACAATGTAATGAGTGAGGAGTCAGCTAAATGATAACCACAGAGGTCTGAAGGAACTTGAAGGCCAATACAGGTAAGTAAGGGCTACAATATTAGTTGTGGATCAACTTTGGGCTAAAGCCAACAAATTAATTTCTGCCATACTAACACATTTAGTTCTTGAACACAGACAATTTTATCAATAATTTTGATTTGGATGTAGCTATTATTTGAAAATTGAAAAATACAAAAAAATACAAAAAAAAAACAAAACAAAAGAGACCTTGTTTGTTGAATTTAACAAAACTTATTTAAAATATTTGTGTGCATGTATACACATATATATTTAAGCAATCAAACATTTTAGTGAATTCACATGGTTAAGTAAACATCTGTTTATTTACAGAAAAATATCCACTGGCCTACATCACCTTATTCAAGAAAATATACATTTTCTTGAATAAGACTTAAATTAATGTTTGCTGATCTAGATTAACTATTTGATTACTGCTCCCTATTTACAAACATGTGTACTGTTTATAGTAAAGAGAAATATGTACATACGTCATATATATATATATATATTTTAACACCACAGTAAACACACCAAAAAGGATTATCATTTATTTATGTTATAAAAATGTAAAGATTTTATAAACCAAATATTTGATATTAGTATATGAGAAAAGATAGTGACATGTTTTTAATTTATCAGAAAATGTGTGTTTTTTTTTTATATATAATTTTCTTGTCACAAAAATGGTTATCTGAGTGTGTGTATATATAAATATATCTGTCGATCACACCAAATATTTTGGCACCTATTTGGTGTGATAGACAGATCATATATATATATACACACACACACACACACTCAGATAACCATTTTTTGTGACAAGAAAATTACATATTAAAAAAAACCCACACATTTTCTGATGAATTAAAAACATGCCAGAAAACTTGTCACTATCTTTTCTCATATACAAGTTACATACAATTTGAAGTATATCATTTTCCACTCAACAACTTCTTTCCCACAGACGATGCTTGCACAGTTTCCATGAGTTCCACCAGTTCTAACCTACATGGCTAAGAACTGCCATGCCATGCACACTGAAGTGAACGACCCTCATTCCATCAGAGTAGCTTATTCTCTCACTAACTGCTCCTTTGTGGAACCAACTCCTGAGAGGATGCTACACCGATCACTTAACCTGTTCAAGTATCTTTCCCCACATATCCCCATAAACTGTGCTTCTTACTCTGTAAACCTCTGCTTCAAGTGGCTCTTTGCTCTTGTACTGGGTGAGTGTATATATATATATATATATATATATATATGTGTGTGAAAAAGAAATGGCCATGGCTCAGGTAGAAAGATAAGTTAAAGAGCAATCTTTCAACTGTCAATGTTCCTCATACTAACTTCAAGCAAGTTGCCTTGGATAGAAATAACTGGAGATATTTGTGACAGTGACATCAGAAATAGATGAAAGATAATGATGAAAAGCATCAGTAAATATTCCTGTGGCCATGTCCCGAGATCCTCATTGTTGCACAATATGTGGACTTGTATGCAGGTCACTAGTGGGACTGAAATTTCACATACAACACAAACAAACTGAATGAGGTTGTGGGATCCTCGCATTAAAATTGATGGGAGAGTCCAGAAAGTGTTGGATTTTTATTTATTAATCCAACAGATTTTATTACTTAAATGTTATTTTTAGTGTTTAAAGGCACTATTCAACTCTGCTTGGTCATCAACACACTTTATGGCCAAGAGATCTAAAAGCACAGATCTAATAATGATTTCCCCACAGGTTCAAATCCTGCTGAAAAGCACATTTTTCTTTAATAAGATTTCTCAAATATTCAGGCCAGTAAACAAAAATAAATATACTCTTATTTTTCTCCAAAATAATTTATTTATACACTTGTTTATCGAGTATTAAAAAGAATTTCATTTCTTGGTTTTCAAGAACTTCAATTTTTTTTTTTTTTTACATAGTAAAAGGTTTCCATACACATTTTGCTTTAATTTTATTGGTAACATATACAATAGCAGATGCGTTTTAGTTGTCTGCCATGAAAATATCAAGTTATAAAAATAAAAAAGAACATTTTTCACAGGAGTAAATTTGAGTCCCTGAAGAGTGGAGGCAACTTTTTTTTTAAATAAAAAATGCAATAAGAATTTGTTCTGTTCAACTTTAGACTAGATGCATAAAAAAAAATGCCATATTTCTGCAACAGATTTTTCATAAGACATTTTTTTCCTCTACAGCTTCACCATACCGGTTATAAAGTAACACTTAAAAAGCTCATCATGAATAAGCCACTTCCCCCTGCCCCAAAAATGATACTGGTTATAAAGTAACACTTAAAAAGCTCATCATGAATAAGCCACTTCCCCCTGCCCCAAAAATGGCTAAATTGTCCTATATCTTATATGCAAAGTTGAGGCCTCCAATGGGCTAATTTCTTCTCCCAATCTACCTAGCCCAAAATCTATAACTTTTGTTCAAATATTATTGCCATTTGATCAATCATACACAAATATCTCAACACATTCCTATCATTAATACAGAAGAGATGTAACAGTAAAGAAAAAGGTTTTATTACTGTATTTTGATTTCTTGCTTTTTTATATATGTTTTCTGCTATAATTAATGTGTTTGTAAAGTATTCATTGCTTGCTTTAAACATGTACTGTTTAAATGCACTTAAAACATTCCTCCTGAATATGCCTTGCTGAAATTGAAGTGTCAATATACCATTAAATAAAACATTTATTCTGAACCTTTCTTTTGACAACTGGAGGTTCAGATTCTGGGAGGGGGGTGCAAAATAGTTGAGGATAATTGACTAACCTTTGAGAGAAAAAACAAGATTTATCAATTCCAGGATTTTCTAACCTAGCTACAACAGTATTGTCCTAGTTAAGTACCATTCTGGTTGATTTCAGCAATTTATCAAAAATATCCTGCATTGGCTAAATAATAACTACTATAGAGATAGAGACTAGAATGCAAACACTTTTCAAAAATCACATGCACCCAGAAATTATTACAACAGTACACTTACACTGAAGAAAAATATATGTACATGAGCAAAGTCAAGACTGGATCAATGATCATGAAAGCCATTTTTTATCTCAGCAAATTCCAAGTTGGAGAGAACAGGAGAAAAAAAAAAAAAAAAAAAAAAAATGAATAAGCAGTTATGTTTCCAGAATCAATGCAGCCTGAATATGAACAGGAATATGACAAAAAGCATGATAGGAATAAGAATGAGACAGAAGACGGCCTTCATCAGACGACGACCAGTCATCCTCGTTTGAGTTCTGGGCTGGTTTGCAGTCTGGAAAAAAATGAAAGGGAAGAGACTAAGTTAGGCAGCAAGGTTTATGGGTTGCTGTGTATTTGACCAAAAAAATGACAAGCTCTATGGAGAGAGAGAGAGAGGAAAATAATAACAATAGAGGGCTTCATAGTAAATCTGTCTCACAGACAAGGAAGTGCTGTTTTCTGATTGCAAGAATTCAGTAGTCTTGAACCTATACCACAATGTTTCAGCTAATCCATTAGATTCAACCCATGTACCATCACCCTCAAAATATTAACTTTTAATGGATACTGTCAGAGGGCACATTTTTCTAACAAGATTTCTTAAATATTCAAGCCAGTAGATAGAAATAAAAATACTATTTAATAAATAAAAAAACACAACATTTACTCAAATATAGGTATCTATTAAAAATAATACTTAAGCAATAAATTACAACTTTATTATAAATGTTATTTTTAGTGAGTTCACATGTTTGAGTTGCTATCCCTGTTTTTGTTTTGTTTCTCCCCCACCCCCTACTTAAACAGTAAAATTAGTAATAACCAGATTAATTGAACCTGTATGCCCCTTTTCCACCAGGAAAACTGCTACTATGTGCCAATACCAGTTTGGTCACAGGAGACCATTTTAATAGAGCAAAGTTTGAATTACCACCTCTTATTGGGGCTTCTACAAATATATATCTGCTTGCTTCTAAATGTATATAGGTTTGATTCCCTGTCAAGGAGGGTACCTGAATAAAAAAACCGGGATACACATGTATCCACTAAAAAAAAAAAAAAAAAATGTTTATAGTAATAAAAAAATGTAAGATTAAAAAACTATTTACAAATTACACTTATAAAATAACCATGTAGTCAAAAATTCAATTCCCCCACCAGCCATCTGTCAACATAGAGAACTTTGGTTTTACCCTCCCTTTTAATAAGTATGTTGCATTCTACAATTGGAGGCTTCCTAGTCAGTTATATTATCATTGAAAGTCCAAAAAACAATTTTATTAAAAACTTATGTAAGATTGTATGCATGTAGTATAGATGTTATTAGCACATCTCCTCTGCCCTCCAGCTATGGATTAAATAGAGAAAACTGAGCTCTCTAGTCTTGGTTGACAACTAGTCTATGAGAATTTGAAACCTGCAATAGCATCGGAACTGACAACATTTTTGTGTGTTTGTTTAATGGCATATCAACACCTAGTAAGTAATCTAATGCCAAAGCTAGTAGGGTTGGGATTTTATTATTTCATGGTGAAATTAAATAAAGTTTTTTTTTTTTAACATTATAGTCATGTCAAAAGTAGTATTTAGTTTTTGTATTTATAAACTGTACTTATGTTAAAAGGATTTTTTTTCCCAGATTTTGGTAAATAGGCGTGTTTCTTTTAAAAATGTAAAAATATTATCTGGATTGAGGCACAGTGGAGTAATGGATAGCAGCTAGGATTGAGGAATTGGAGAGCCGAGCTCAAATTCCAGTCAAATCCATTACATTCATGTACATACTAACAAACTTGGCAAAGGGATGAATCCTCCTCTTCTCCCCCCAGTTATGAGTAAATAGCAGGACAGACCTAGTTCTAAATTTGCCTCATCAGTCATGTATTGAAAGATACATGATCGCTCTAGCGTGTATCACGCATGGCACATAACTGAACTAATCTGGATTAACCTTGGTAAAGAGTTTTTTCAGGTTATTTGGTTGGTAATATTTGATTCAGGCTAATTTTACTGTGCACTCTTCCTGGCATGTTGTGCACCTTGGGGCTGCCCACCCCGCTTTAGTAGAGTATGAGTGCATGACAGACAGACTATACAGAGCCTGGTCAGTATCACCTCCTCTTTTCTGGACTGTGTGTAACTGCCATTTTCCTATGGTTGGCTTTATCTTATGTAATTTATTGTTTGGGCATGACTGGCAACACTTAATGGTTAAAACAGCAAAATGCTGGTTGTCTCATTGTTCAAATTGAAAATTCACACACAGCTGACATTTTTGTCTCTACACTGAACATCAATAAAAGTTATTAGCTATTGTTCAATATATAAAAATAAATAAATGTACAATATTGTTCATATGAACAATAGAGTGCATGAAAAAGAATTTAAAGAAATAAAGACAAAAAAACATTTTACTCACTCATTTTTAATTATTATAAAAATAATTAGAGATAATGATAAATTTTAACATTATAAAACTTTAAGACTTTTTTAAATCCTTACCACTCTGCTTCTTCCTTATAATAGCCATATACTTTTAAAAATATCTGGACCCTGGTAACCAAACAGACAATACATGCAAGGTAATAATAATGGAGGTAGATATCAAGATATACTGAATATTTTTCTAAGTATACATATGTGCTTTGTGAAATGACAACTAGTAGCAGTAACATATATGTGCTTTGTGAAATGACAACTAGTAGCAGTAACAACATTTTTTTTTTTTTTTTTAAATTGCAAATGGGTGGGGATTCTGCCCATTTTAGACCTTATTCATCAGAGTGGTTGTATGATGAAGCAATTAGTCAAAGTTAAACAAAAATGTAACATAGCAACTACACTGAGAATATTCATGAATCCATGCATTTCCATGGGCTTCAATAGATTAAATGCTGCAAAGTCATTTTAACGGCTATGTTCAAACTGCATCATGCTGTGTTGTTTATTTGAATAAAAATTAATTAACCCCTTATTCAACAAGATCTTAAAAATACAAATCTAGATTTGGGCCGGTCCAGTCATTAAAATATATATAATAATAATTGGAATTTTTCAGGGTATGACATTCATTAGACCTAAACTACTCACAACACTTGTCAGAAAAAAAAAAATATCTATTGATTTAGAAGTAATGTTGACATTGACAGTATCAAATCATAATATTAATTTGGTTTTACAGCATATCAACATTAACAGGTTATTTAATGCAGACAGGATTTTTGCAATAGATTCTTATTAATAGAATATGTATTCTTTGTAAAAAGAAATCGGTTTGTAGATCAGGTTTCATTGATGTATTTTTGTAAAGAGGGTTTTTGTCAAGAGTCAAATGTGTATTGCTGGTAATATTTTTTTCTTCAAAAATTATTGCTGGGTATTTTACTATAAAAATCTAGTTTTATAATTTCATAGTGTTTTGACCTAATTTAACTATTTGCCCATAGATGGAACCCTAATAGATGTTACCCACCCTGACCCGGGGGGGGGGGGGTATCATGCTCCTCGAAACCTTGCTGCCAGATGTAGTTTATTATCATACCCAGGACACATAATATTGATAGTGTCAAATCAATCCCTG
Source organism: Acanthosepion pharaonis (assembly GCA_903632075.3). NCBI lineage: Eukaryota > Metazoa > Mollusca > Cephalopoda > Sepiida > Sepiidae > Acanthosepion > Acanthosepion pharaonis. Next base: position 877,418 of record CAHIKZ030000797.1, read on the forward strand.
AATTTTTCAGTTATCTATACATGTTCTTGATTTTTTTTTTTTTTTTTTTTAAATTAAAAAAAAAAATTTTTGTCTGAATTTCTGTTTACACTATTTATATTCAAAATAATGTCCTTATCTTTGACATTTTGGTTGTTGTACCTGCCAGACTTTTTTTTTTTTTTTTTTTCAGGTGTATATAGATTTGGGTAACCTACAGAGAATTCCGAACTGAACACAGACTTTTCTTAAAGTTTTTAGAAAGAGGATAACAATTATTTATCTTAAGTGAAAAATAAATGTATATGCACTTATTAATTTTATGTAATTTTTTTTTTTAATTACAAATCTATATATCTATTTGTTAAAAAGAAAATGCGTTTTTGCACACAGAACAGCTAAGTAACTCTGTAAAAAGTCAGGGATAAATTTCATACGTTTTCAATATTTTAAACAGGGCCCTGCCTTCTAAAATGATAAAAAACAATATATTTTGATTCTGATAAATTTCACACTTTGCTAACAGTCTATTGTGTGCTAATCTAAAAAAAAGTATTTCTATAAAAACTTATGAGTAGACCAGCAGTCTATTCAAGTAATGTCAATGGTTGTATCAATCAACAAATTTATCAAAAGGGAATTGTTTCAAGTCTGGCAAAGATTAATTGCTATATGCTGACTCATCTACAATTACTATATGTCAAGAAAATTTATTTTTCAATTAATTTTTGTAAAAAAAAAAAAAAAAAACAAACAAAAAAAACAAAAAAAAACATGATTACAACCCTCATCAATCAAAATTTCTGGGATGATAAGTTATAATTTATATTCAGTCTAATATCTTCATTTTTGTTGTTATTATCACAACATTTATCCACTGAGCATTTCAGTCTACTTGAAGTGTTTGCTAATCCAGGTAACCTTAAGGGAATTTCAAATTGAACCGTTTATTTAATAAACGGTATAGATTATTCTCATTTCACTATCCATGTCAAGGGATATCTTGCCTTGTTCTTTTTAGTATGGCTCAAATATTACTAGTCTACCAAGTCTCTACTACCCAGTGCATGGATTGAACTCTCAGAATTGGTGAAAATAGGGCAGGTAGTAACTGAGCACAACAACAAAATATCCCTTGACATGGACAGTGGAATAAGAACAATACCATTGTAGATTTAATAAAGGATTCATCATAACAAGAAATTGAATGAAGTCAGTCGGTTGGTTGTTTTTTGCTTAACGACATATCAACACTTCTATGGTTTATTTAATGTTGAAATCTAAATATTTTGTATGCAATTTTATTTATTTATTTATTTTTTTTTTATTTTTTTTGAGATATTAGGGATACAAGTCTTACTAATTAACCCATAGCTGGAGAGGGAGAAGAGGTGGATTCATACTTTTCCCAAGGGTATTTGCATGTAAATGAATGTAACAAACCCAACTTAAATTGGAACTCAGCTCTTCGATTAATAAATCTGAGTCATTATCCATTACACCAGCCACACATCCAAGCTTATAGCACCTGATATTTCCAAGCTGTGACTCATCTAGTTACTGACCAGACTTAACATTGCTTAACTTCAATGATCGTATGAGAACTGGTATTTCAACTTGATATGGCTGTAAGCTTGAAGAAGGTCAGAGTGGACAACAAAAGATGAGGATCTTAGTCTGAATGTAAATAACTTGCCCTTGTCTGCCATTTTTAATATTTCAGGAATCATTTGTGCAGCCTCAATTTTTTTTCTTTTTTTTTTTTAAATCAGTTCACCCCAAGCAAGGTGAGAATGAATGTCACTAAGACACAAGGGGCTACTGAAGTGAAAGAGAAAGAAAAGACTTTAGAAGTATACTCCCTGGTTTTTTTAAACAGGAGTAGAGGTTTACTCCTTATTTCCTATTTAGGATTGGATTTCCAGTTCCTTCTAAAGTCTTTTCTTTTTCTCCAAGTAGCCCCCTTGTATCTTAGTGGCATGTAACTTGGCAACCAACCATAGGGGACCTTACTGCACATACATGAACAAACTCTTATGAGGTTACTTAAGCAGGACATACAATCATCACACTCACTACAAACAGGCATCAAGTTTTTTCTTTATATTTGGAATATTCACCCATGGAAATTATTGAAATGATTAAATGTTTTTCTTTAAAAAAAAAGAAAAAAAAAAAAGAAAAGAGCCCAGATAAAATATTGCTACCTACTCTTCAAGTAAACAGAAGGCCTAAAATGTTAAATTTCATGCTGGCTGTAGTCAAAGAATCAGCTCCTGTCATTCTAAGAATTCCACACTGCTAGCCCAGAAGGTATTTGGCCATTTTGATTATCTCAATACCTTTCTTCACATTTTGTGCAGGGCTTTTAGCTAAATATTGATTAATGCAATTTCTTAAATAAAACTTTGCAATTGTAAATTATTTTGTAAGAAATGATTTGTATATTGTTTTTAACAATTTTTTTTTTATTTACCTTTATATAAAAGAGTATGCTGATTTTGAATTTGATTTTAAAACTCAATAGCTGCTACAGACTTATTTGAATTCTTGATTTAAAATAAAAAAATGTTTTTCAAAGAAAAATTACATATTCTTTTTATTAAATGTCATTAATTTTACTTTTATTGCAAACTTGAGGAAAAAAGTCTTTATAATTTTCCAAAACATGTTTGATTGAATAATAGGAAAATTCAGCCTATCCAATTTCTATTAATTTTTTCAAATTTAAACATTCTTTCATAGAAAGAGAAAGAAAAGCATCTAAGGATACAAAATAACCAATTCAGAAATTTGAAAAAATTAATAAAAATTGAATCGATAGAACTTGAAAATATTATTCAGCCAAACATGTTTTGGACAAAAGAGTATATACAATATATTCAGAACAAATTTTTCTGAAAAGTTTAGTCCAATGAAATCTTAAAGGATGAAACGTGTTGCACAAAGTTTCCTCACTATATATATATATATATATATATATATATAAAATGTGTGTGTGCAAAAGAAAGATGTTTCAAACAGTCTCCCCATGTGGAAGGGATGCTGGTATAAGTGTCAGGTTCCAAGCAAGGGGAAAACTTGAACGGTAGTAAGGTAGGCTACATTTTCATTAATCAAATAATATTGCTAAAATGTTACTGTTGTTCACTTATTGGTATAAATTAAACTGTTAGCAATTGCTGAGCACACAATAAAAAGAGAAATGTTATGCTTTAAGGCATTCATACTTTGACCTACTTTTAAACTTGCAGGTTTAGACTATTAAAGTGTTTTGCAACATTTCCATAGTAACACATAAAACTTTTACCATGCATTTTGATGCAACAGAAAATAAATCAAAAAGGTACTCACCAAAAGCATTTGAAAATAAAATAAAAAATAAAGAATTGTTATCTTACCACAATCGTGGGTTGGATGATAGCAGTTCTTGGTGCTACTGGATACCGTGGTTGTGAAGCAGCACCAGGATATGCTGGATTTACAGGGTAACTGGGAGGTACTGGGTATGTATAGGGTGCATGAGGGTATTGAGCAGGTACAGGAGGTATATTGGGTTGTGGATTTGTTACTTCACTGGCAGCATCAGTCCCATACATTACTGAATCATATGAAGGTGGCGGACCCAGAACTAAAACACAAAAGACAGAAAAAAAAAATAAACAAAGTGTCATTTACACAATATGTTTATAGATTTAGAGGCAGGCTTTTAACATTTTTTTTTAAGACTGCACCAATCATCTATAGAGAGGATAGGGTTAATCAACACTTTCTTCAGATTGTCAATTATGTCATCTTCATCAATCCCATGACAAGGTGTAGGATCAGTGTGTCAAAGAGCACCCGATCAGCTCCCTCTACAGGTTTTGATTGTGTGGCAGTGTCTGATCTGTGTTTCTGAAAGATCTCGAGCCAGTAGGAAAGACTGAAGTAATCATCATACATAGAATAGACTCAGTGGAAGGCACTTTTCTCCCAGTTAGATTCCTGCCAATGTTTTCCAACCTGAAGGCTTGCCTTGGTCTCGGACACATGGCCATTGATGCCATAGGAGGAATCTTTAGCCTTCGCCATCAACCTCTATGATTCACAAATGTAGAAAAACATCACAATAAGAAAAACCCACATTCATAAAAGCCGAAAATAGATTCACTAGCTCCATTTTATTAGTGATCAAATCTGTTGGTTGAAAAGACATTGGCAGCAAGTTCATTTCATACTATGTGCTGCATTATTTTTTTTAAAATTTCCTGTTGCTGTAACACATAGTAAGAGACCTTCACCATCCCGTTAGAGCATAATTAACCCTAAAATTGCTTCACAAATGAGGTAATGTGTTAGTATCAATTCAAGTATTTCCAAAAGTGTAAGAATACAGTTGTCCCACCCTACTATCCAACATGGCATAAAGGGGAAAAAAATAAAAAAATAAAAATAAATAAGTTGAGAGTCCCTCCCCCAATACTTGCCTTGATATCAAATGTCAAGGTTTATATGGAAGGCTTGAATAGCCTTAGCACTTGCAGTTTTTGTAGATACTAAAAATATCCTATAAATCTGTCCTAATATTTAAAAAAAAAAAAAAAAAAAAAAAAGTTGCCTCCCTGTGCCTTTTCTATAAACACTCATGGTAATTGTTCAGATGATCTATTTGGTATGGTACCTAGACTTTTTTAATTTAAGCGCAGTACTAAACCGGCATTGAGTTCTCATCAACTCCCTTCTGGCTCTATACTTTCCAGCCAACTTTAATCTGAAAAATTTAAATGCAATGTCAATTACTATCTACTGTCCTCCTGATTAATAATAAGGAAGAGAAAAGAGTAATGTTTCTGTTCCTAATTCTTCCATACCCTGTAACTCCTTGTGTCTTAGTTGCTTTACTGCTTTGCATGGGATGATACTGTTTAAAAAAAAAAAAAAAATCCATTCAAGATTATTTTGGGGATATGGGAACACAAAGACTTTTTGAAAATTATTGGTAATTACTTAATTTTATGCCATTTCATCTTGCAAAAAAAGGTGTCCTCAGATCACTACTTTTGAATAGTGGGTGAAACCTATATCTGAACTTCATAACACCTAAGATTGATTTGATTTTTACAGTTTATCAACATTTTGCAGGTTATTTAAAAGCCAAAAAAATATTTTTAGGTTGTAAGAAATTTTTTTTTTTTTTTTTTAGATAATGATTTTTACCAATACAAGTCCTACTAATTAACCTATAGCTAGTGGGAGATGAGGTGGATCGGATCCATACCTTCCCCAAGGGTATGTGTGTGTAAGTGAATATAATAAATTCAACTGAAATCGGAACTTTACTCTGATTTACAATTCAGAGCCATTATCCATTACACCACCTGCACATCTAAGGCTCCACATAACTTAATTTTGGTGATTGTACAAGAACCAGTGTTTCAACATATGGTCATAACACCTATGAAGAGAAAAAATATCACTGCAAAACTAAACCCTGACCCACAATTTTTAATGCCACAAGATCCTATTTGCCTGCATCACAACTTTTTTTTCATGGGGTTAATTATAGTGACTGTGAGGTTTGAATGAATGAATAAAAGAAATTTTACATTGATACAACCAGAGAAACCGATTAAATGAAGCAAAGTGCTTTTATATACTTTTGTGGGTAATAAAAAAAAATGCTTATATAAGAGAGAATTCAGTGTCTGACACGCCCCGACTATTTTGAAGTTAAAAAAAAAAACAAACAAACACTAGCATTCAGAGTAGAAAGGAAGGAAAGAGTGTTAGAAGGAAAGGAAAAAGAATCCAAGAGAGCTCTAGAATTGGTAATAGAGAGTCAAACCTTACAGCCCCAAATACCCCCCCCCACTCTTGCTAATTTCAGTCAGTCACAAGAATTGGGGATTACTAACAATTCTTCATTTTGTTCAGTTCATTTTGACCACAAACTTAAGGACATAATCCTACATTGAATTTTCTAGTATCTTTTTATAACCTTGCCAAGTTAAGAACTCCATTACACATACCTTTATTCCAGATATGAGGTACAAAGAGAAAAGTTTTGTCTAATTGCCTTGTTGATGGGAAATATACACTGACATTTAACCCAGGATGGGGTGTGACAGCTTTTATCTCTCTCCAAAACCAGGTTTTCAGTTGAATTAAGTGCAAAAATTCAAACAACTTTTAATCTCAGGTCACAGAAATAAATGTGATAAGAAAGAACAAATAAGAAACATTCATCAATCTAACAGGTTTCACTTTTATTAAGGCTTTATCAGAGAATGATATATGGGGAAAAGGAATTTCTGGTATTTTTACTGTTGTGTTTGATTTTAATTGATTATGTTTAATGTGTATTCTCTCTCTCTCTCATATATATATATATATATATATATATAAATACGTTTATAATAATTCAAGTTTGTCTATGTGGGAGTCAGATGATAGAGTGTATGTCTAGTAGATAAATGTTTGGTAGTTTTTCACATGTTGATTTGGGACCATTTTCACATACTATTTGTTTTATAAACATACATTAGAGCCTTTAAGAATCAATTCAATAAATGATGTTTTTGATGTGTGTTTATAGTTGGCAATATAGTTATTAATAATCCCTCAAAGTACTTTTGTTGTAAAGAATTGTTATTTTTTTTAACTAGGTTGGTATTAGTAAGAAAACAAATGTGTATGGCCTACATATGACTGCCTTTGAAATAGCATTTTTTTTTCTAGGAAATGCCAAATGTATATCCACTAGAAAACAATGGCTAGCAAGTAAAAACATTTTGCAGAGATTGTTCTTATGTAGAATTTAGCTCCACAATTTTGACCTTTTGCCAAGCAAAATTTAGTGAATATGTATAATAGAGGAAAATTCTAAGCAGCCATTATTTTTTTTTCTTTGCATCTGCTTCATAATTACTACTTATGATATCTTGGTATACACAAGTAGTTGTCCACCATATTGACCTATATTGTCAGTCATGCTTACTTTAATTCCTGGCTATCAATGAACAACAAGTATTCTTAGGGGTGTTTATTGTTATTTTTTTTTTTTTTTTTAAGCTAAACCAAGCTTTTTGACTTTTCAATAAGGACTTCATGTTTGGTCTTAGAACTTCTCAGCACTTCTATCATACTATTAACTTAGTAATAGTATTAGTAATATAAACATTACTACTACAAGCTTCTGCATTATTTTAATTCTAGAAAAGGCAATATTGTTCATTTGAAGGTTTTGACTGGTTATTGATAACAGTTTGCTTCAATAAGAGTAGATAGGTTCATTCATCATTCTGTTCACATTCCTTCTCAGTCTTTAGAACAGGAGTAGAGGTTTATCCCTTGTTTATTGTTCAAGTTTCAGTTTTCTTCTAAAGTCTTATTTTCTTTCACTCCCAGTAACCCCTTGCATCTTAGTGGCATTATCACCTTACTTGGGGTGAAATAATTAAAAAAAAAACAAAAAAAAAACTGCTGATGTAAAATGTTAAAATAGGCAGGGGAGCTTGTATTAGATTTTCAACTGCTCACTTTTGGATTTTTCATAAAGGCAGCTTGAGTGGTTGTGTGAGACTTGCAGAATCAATGTCCCACTTAATGCCATTCCATTTTTATACAAACGTGTGTGTGTACGTGTGTAATTCCTTTGAAGTTAAAGCAAGAGTTCTACAAGGTGTCATACTTGGTCCTTTTCTGTTTATAGTTGTTCTGGACTATGTTCTGCATATTTCTCTCAACAACATGGAGGAAAAAGGACTCCTTTTAAAACCTCACCAGAGTAAATTGGTATGATCCACAATACCTGACCGACCTCGACAATTATCTTGCATTAATTTCTCAATGTATCAAGGATTTAATCACTTGAGCAAGCATCAAACCAGGTAGGTCTCTATTGCAACATGAGTAAGACAGTATATATCACAACCTCCCCTGAACCATCCAAGTTGAAGTCACTCAATAATACATCCATCAAAAGAGTTGATCTCACATAATAGATTCCCAAAAAGACTAAAACATCCGCAAAGCTCCTGCATGTGATGCATGTAACAAATTTCACAAGATTTAGTGCTGAAATCTTCCATCCTCCTTAAAAGTCCAAACCTTTCAAACATTGATTGAACCAGTCCTACTGTATGGATCAGAAACTTGGACATTATCTCCTCATCTTGAAAGATGACTGGATGGAGCATACAGGGCTGTGGAATCAGAGTTGTGGAGTTGGAAGTAATTAAGGGGTCACTGGAGTCTGTAAAAACCTAATATTCATTTAAAGATTATAACATAAATATGTTATAAAATCACTACAAAAATAGCCATTTTGTTTCAACACCTCCGGTGTCTTATCAAGTGATGATGTTGAATGTAAAATAAATGGTTTTAAAAGTTTCAAATTAATAAACGATCCTTCATAAGGGGAAAACGCTTTTACAAAAGCTACAATGACCAATCAAAACAAGTATAGAATTAAAAAAATTTGACAACAAAGTAAGGTTATAATGGCTATTAAGAGCTTTAAAGTTGAGGTTATACTAAAATAGAATTTATTCTAACCAATAAATATTAAATCATATGATAAAATTTGATATTAAAAGTAAAAAATTACCAATTTTAAAATCTAAATTTAATCTCTATTAAGTTTAAAATTATAAAATTACTGAGGAGAAAAGAAAAAATATATATGTTATTCAATTCATTGAAATTACGTTAGAATAGAAGCTCACATCAGCTGGTCTTCCCAACAAAATGTATACATTTTAATCCCAAGTGTGTGAGTCGGGTCCTAACCTCTCGCATAAAACAATACAAACACACTCAGATTATAATACATAAGCACCCAGACATATTTAGATATATACACACACAAAAAAAGTGACGAAACAGGAAACATCTCCACGGACCTTTATTAAAAAAAAAAAAAAAAAACAAACCCAAACACATACATACATAATTAAATGTGCATGCATTTTCTATACACATAGACACTGATAAATACATGTACACATATCCACATACATTGACCTAGACAATCTGATACCACAACCAAGAAATATTCAAGACTGAAAGTGTTATTAAACAAATGCTAACTACTTAGATTTTAGTTAGTATTGATGATATATTCCAAGACACTAATATATACATACATATACTAGGATATACGAACATACATCCACATATACAAATATATAATCATGTATAAATACCCGTATCGACACATCCATGTTTACACACAAGTACACTCCCATTCACACCTATACACATAAATACACACACACATATAAATACATATACACATACATATATACACACAGACTTACACACGCGGCAGTAGACATAAATCAAAGTTTACATACCTACACATACATAAACAAGCTCACATATGATAGGTGTCAACACACACACATTATATATATATATAACAACAAGTACAGATATATATGTACATACACATAAATACACAGACATTCAACCATATACATGTAACCTAACGTACATACGTAAACATATTCATACATACAGAAATATAAATACAGATACACAATACAACTGGATATATATATATATATATATATATATATATACACACACACCAATATTTTTTAACCTCTTCTCCTTTTTACATATACATACATATATGTATAAAAACCTACTAACATATATATACACATCCAGCAGTACAAAGACACAAATAACACTATGTGGGTACACAGTACACATTCATGTTGTCAGGATGACCATCAGGTTATAAAAGTAATAATCTATTAAACTTACAGCAACATATCATTATTATTGAAAGTATACAACCCCTATAATAAGTTAAATTTATAACGGTGTTTACAATTAACTATTAGTTCATATTTTTGATTTAAGAGATCTGTCTTATTTTTAAATCCAGTTATTTCAAATTTTTCGTAAACATAGGTAACATGGGGCATATAGAATAGTAATTGTTGGTTATTGGAATTTATTCCATATACACCATATACTTGGAGATATATATATTCTTACATTATAGCATTTTTATTTCTTCTATATCCTTTCAAAGATTTAGTCTAATTCTGTTATAAAATATTGAAGAATGAATAGATATGATATAAAAGCCACAATCTTTATTCTTTGATATAAACTAGTTATAGTTATATAGGCCTACTCAAGTTAGGAGCGTATGCATAGACTTATGAAATTTGTAGGCCATAATCACTTAATTACATAAAGAGGAATCTGAGTTGGAGGTACCAAAAATAGAGGAGTCAGAGTCAAAGGTTTTGTGTTCTGACTCCACAGCCCTGGAAACATATACAAATCTACTTAGAAAAATCCAGGACATCAGTTGGAGATTTCATGCAATTAACATAATTTATGCAAAACTGAGACCAATCTCTCTTAAGCTCAAACAAAAATGATTACAGTTTGCCGGCCACTGCCACTGAGTGGACAGGGAAATTGTCTCATCCTATGGCTTCTTTCTGGAAGTGTCTTCATGAAATTGACTTTCTCCAAATGCCATCGCTCAGGACTCAGGGTTGGACATTGGAGATAACAATGCAGAACTGGGCAGTGTGGAAAGGGACTATCAATGGAGTTCTGACCAACCATGGGGAAGGAGAACGAGATTATATATAACTCCAAAGAAATGCAATTCCCATTGTTTAAAATTAATTTTAGCAAATGAAAAATCTTTAAGCTTTTACTTTTAATTTCAAGCTAATAGATTAAATTTAAGGTTACCAATAAGCAAAATATTTTGTTGTATTTTAAAACAAATTTAAATTGATTGAAATGAGAGTTTTTTGTTGTTGGTGGGTTTTTTTGTAAAGGATATATACCAGTTTGTATATGACCTGTGATATACCATTCTAATTGGTATGTATTTAACAGTAAAAACTAAATGTTCAGATCAGATTTCAGCTAATAAACGTATCAAGCTACAAACTTATTGATGCATTCATAAATGCATTGTTAATTTTCTTATATGAAAGCATTGATAAAGCAGGAAGAAAAGGATTGTCAGTGGTCAGGGATCAATGCAAGCATTATAAACAGAATAGAACATATACAGGTTGCACTAGGTTTTTTTTTTGTTTTTTAATGTCATCTTCCTTCAGGACATAGGTAATCATGGCCTCCAGTCATTTTTTTTTCTTTTATCTGAACTATTATCACTTCTTACAAAAGACAGTCAAGTGGTTTCCTATTGAATTCCAAACAGTGGAAAAGGCAGAGGTTCTTATAGTGATTACTACTCAAGGCTTGAGAGACTAATTTACCCTACTAGTTAAACCAGAGTTGGAAGATTTATTGATTTTTTTTTTTTTACAGCTTATCAACCCCTTGTAGGTTAATTAAAAATCAGGACATATTTTGAATTGTAGAAGGTTACTTACAGTACCTAGTGTTTCCAAGTGATCCCCCATCCAAGTACTGTTAGGGCTTGATACTGCTTAACTTCAATGATCAAAACTGGTATTTTCAGTGGGATTTGACCATAGGCTAACTAGAGGAAGAAAAAATGGATTCATGCTTTTCTCTTCTGACACATTGTTTTTGTTCCTAATTATTCCACATCCAGTAACCCCCTTGTGTCTTAGTGACTTTACTGTCTTGCATGGGGTGAAACTGATTTTAAAAAAAAAAAAGTGTACAAGCAAACAACTAAGTAGGCTGGAATTTTAACCCAGCTTCTCAATTCTGCTTTCCGCACCAATAACAGTTATGCTACCTGTACATCTGAAAATACCTTTAGTGAACTATTGTAACAGGGCAGTAACCCTGATGAAGTCATTTAGTGACTTGAAGTGTTGAGAGTGCCTAGAATAATAAATGAAGAAATAGAAATGTCAAGCAGAAAAAAAAATCATAACAGACTAATAAATCATATTGGAACTTGATGAAAAAGCAAAAAAAAAAAAAAAAATGGTTTGGTTTAAAAATATTAACCAGAACCTACAAAATGTTTAGGAGAATGGTATTGGTGAAATTTTAACCCAAAATAAACCTAGTTATATTTAGTAAATTCAATATAACTGAATTTTCTCTGCTCCACCTCTTAAACCCAAGGAAGGTGCGGTGACAAGATTAATGTGTTTCCCAAAATTCTACAAAATCTAGACAAAATTGGGAAATGTTATATTAACATCCTACCTAACAGACTTACATTGAAAATCTTACCAAAATGTCTAGTCCCAAGTAATTTAGATGAATGGGTCACATGCAATGCTAATAGGAAGTTCTTTGTTTAGGGATAATATCCATCAATATTGTCCACAGGGTCGAAGTGTATATAAACTAAATTACACTGTTATGTAGTTAGTTGGTAGAAGATCTATTAGGAATGTGCACAGGGTTGGACAGAAGACTACACAGTTAATTCACCCAGAGTTGTACAGGGATTTTGGAGTGAGTTGGCACAAAGTTTGAATAATTTTCTCCTAAAAAAAAAAAAAATAAATAAATAAAAAAAAATAAATAAATAAAATACCTTTGTCACTATATCTTCTCTTTTCAGGCCAAATAAAATACCATCTCACAAACATTTGTTTAATATAGCAATTATCTCTTTCTCAATACATCAAGATCTTAATGGTTGATCTTTTCGGATAGCCTGTGGTATTAAATTGTTGGTGATTGTTATACTGATGTTTGTTTTGTTTCTCTGCTTATGATCTGATCACCTTGGGTAAGATTCCAGGAAACCAAAAACCACAGCTTGTCAAATTGTATGACAGAGTACTTCAAGTGGCAAATTTCAGCAGGTACCCAATGAATCAACACTAGCTGACATTATATGTGGTCCAGTGGCAGGTGGAAACATCAAACAAATGACGGAAGCCCTCTGCCTGCAACACGTGCTCTTTAATTGACATTAGCTACTAATGACAAGTAGAGGTGGAAACTGCTACCACAGCTAGCAAGAACAAGTGTATGTTGCATGCCTCAGCTGAGCAGATGAACAAATTTGGTACTGTGACCAGGTGGAGGTGTATACTTTAAATGAATGATGAAGTAACAATATTAGATAACCTGCATCAAATTTGAACATTCTGGTTTCTCTTTCAGATTTGTGACAGTTTAGCTTCAAATCTAAGATAAGAAATAAAAAAAGTCACACCATGCCGATGGCATGATCTGCCAACCAAGAAGACAGAGTCTGCTATCAGATAGGTTATTCTTTTGAATATAGTCTGAAAGTTTCTCCCTCATTCTCAACATTTCCTTTATCTCACTTGTAGAGACTGCCTTCTCTGCATCACCTATTTCCTGAAAAATCTCCATGTACTGCTGCATCTGTAGCTTTTTTAGCTCCTCCATTGTCAGTTCCTTGAAGTTCTCATTGATATCACCTTCATCCATGTCCAGGCCCCTGGACTTGTCAAAGTATACAATCTCCACCACCATTGCCGCTTTGGGTTACTTTCAAAGTCTGTTTCAGACAATCTCAGGCCACAGTTTCTTCCATACAGAGGTCAAGGTCCTCTTTGTTACACCATGCCAAGCCATATCAATAGTTTTGAGACATATCACAATGTTATAGTGGTCCTTCCAGAACTCTCAAAGAGTGAGGTTTGTGCTCCCCATCACCTCAAAGCAGCTATGAATTAAAGCTTCTTTAAATTAGAAATCACCTGCTGGTCCATGGGCTGCAGGATAATGGTGGTGCTGGGTGGAAAGCAAAGCACCTTTATAAGCTTAAACTCTTTAAGGATGTCATCTTCAAGGTTAGGTGGGTGAGCAGGTGTATTGTCCAGGACAAGGAGGACTTTGAGGGGTAGGTTATTTTCCTGAAGATATTTCTTAACATCATGACCAAAAATCTAATTTAACCACTCCCCAAAGAACTGCCTAATGACTCACACCCTTTGGTTTGCCCACCATATAAGCTGCAGTTTTTTTCTTTCGGAATCTTATGTGACTTAAAGTCTCTGGGGTTTTGAGGTAAAATCCTCAGCTGCCTTCATATCTACACTCACTGCCTCACTATGCCTGACAACAGAGTGAATGCTGGTCCTCTTTTTAAAATTCTTGAACCAGCCCCAACTGGCTTTAAATGGCTCACATGATGCTTCATCCATCAAAGTTCCTGGTTTCACTGTAGTAAATCAGCATAAATAGCTTGTGCCTTCTCACAATTATAGCTTCCGTCACAGTATATCTTGCAAGCTGCCTCTCCATCAACCATACCATCAGCAGCTTCTCTCTATTTTCATAGACAGATGTCCACTATTTAGAAATTATTTTAACACCTGTGGCTGGTGTTATAGCCTTTATTGACTTCCTGCTTCAGTATGGTGTAGATCGTATAAGTGCTACGCTCATACTACTTTGCCATGTCGATTACATGTGCACCTCGATAATGTTTTTTCAATAAAATCTTTCTTTAATTCAATGTATATCAAACTTCTTAGCAGTCTCTTTCTTTGGACCCATAGTTGGAAAAACAAAGTTTTGCAAAATAACTGCAAGCACAAATGCGAGCCCAATACTGATGCTTCCACTGTGAGATAACTGCTTAAAATGAATGAAATACAGGATGCTGGGCAGATGTTTGTGGTATTCATTGTGGTGCTCGATGCATCAACTATCGATGAGATAACTCAAGAGAGATGATAACCTGAATTTTAGCTCTCAACTCAAAGCAAATAAAAAAAAATAAAATAATAAACAAATAATCGGCCAAGAGATGGCTCATATCTTGAAAAACACCATAATTGGGACACTCATGAGTCAAGGTACTGTTGTATCTAAAAATTACATTGTAGCAAATGTGCAACTATTTTGAACTGGAGATAGAACATCAAATACTCAAGTTATCTGATAGGGAATTTGGTGGTAGCAATGGTTCTTGAAAGACATTTAAATAAATAAAATAACGCAAGAACAATTATATAATCAGCATTATTAAAGGATGTTAAAATGCTCTCAGCATGATCAAGAAATCTTTAAAATAAAAAGAAAATGTTTATATGTATTATATATATATATATATATATATATATATATATATATACACACACACACACACACACACACACACACACACACACACGGTGAGGCAAATGTTGTGCACCATAGAGGTTAATTAATTAAACACATTTTAAACATCTAATTTGTTTTGATATTTTATTTTGCAGAAACAATAAGTTACCACCCTTGGATTTATTTTTGTGGGACATTTGAAATCAGTGGTTTATCAGACGTGCCCAAGAAATATTGAGGCACTTAAAGAAAGAATCAAATATGAATGCAGTAAAATGGCAGAGGAAACTCTCCAACATGCTAAAGAATCATGCAGGCACAGAATTGAAATGCATTTTGAAAAAAGGAAGACATTTTGAAGAGCACATATAACAATTAAATAACTAGTAAAAAACATTTTCATGTGTAATTATACTTATAATAAATTTTTCCCTATGGTGCACAAATTTTGCTTCATCCTCTGTGTGTGTGTGTGCACACGTATATATTACACATACATACATACATCCATCAGATTTTGGGAAGTTAATTGGGCCAGGAACTTTCCAACACCACCATTTATAGTCATGCGACTTAACTGTTTCTCAAATCAGTAATAGTTACAGTGAGCAATGAAACTCCTGTTCCTGCTCATAAAGGCTGGCATTAGCAATAGGTGATCGGCATTAGCATCAGCTTCCATGAATAGGGACAAAAATCAAAGATCTGCTACACTGTTGACTATACATCTGGAGGGATTCAAAGGATTTGAAATCCATCAAGATCATATTCAAAGACAGACCTTTCAAATCAAGTTGCCTCCCTTGGAAGGAAGCATTATCAAGAACTGCATATATTTTATCCTCTGCAGCTGTGGCAAGGAATACAAAGGAGAACAGGGGGGTAAAACATCAAAAAGTGATTGCCCAAGGGAGAGGCATTGAAATCTGACAGTTGGGCAAATATGGAGAGAGAAAAATAAGAAAAATGTGGTCCCCAACTCTTTAGACAAAGAACATTAGAAAAGAAGACAATTAAGAGAATCAGAACATATGTTAGGTATCAACTTCCTCAGTAGACCTAGTGTAAACATGAATTTTATCTGGGAGCCACTGATCAAGAAAGAATACACACTTCCACCACTGAACTACAAGCCTCAAGTTTAAGGTGCCAGAATATCAAGTAAAACATGGCCTAGCATTAGTTAAAACATGCTTTCTGGGAGTTGTGGGTTCAATCCCTGGATCAGGTACTGCTGAAAAGTTATATACTCTAGTTCAGTAAAAGAAATTGAAAGGTGAATATATGAAATATCCCTTAAACAGAATCATACCCCCCCATGGATTAAATAAATCATGCTGTTTGAAAATTCTATATGTTTATTCAGTCAGTTAAGTGCCATATGTGATACACATTTGGTGATCAGGTTTCTTTCAATTCATAAATGACTAGCCAGAAGATTTTCCTGCAGTACGCTGCGTTTTCTGTCTGCGGTAGATAGGATTGTCAACCAAAGCTATAAGACAACATATCTACTGTAGAAAGAAACAGCAGCTTACTGTAGGAAAAACTTTTCAGTTCATCAAATACAAAATTATTTTTTTAAATGTTAAGATGGACTTTTGCCATTAGATAAATGCTGAAACTTTTCATTGCACAAAATTTAGCATTGAAGGCAGTCAAGTGATGAGAAAAAGGTAGTTAATGTGAATTTAAAAAGATTGGGCAACACAGGAGGCTATGAAAGTAGCCTGAAATTTTCAAAAAGAAAATCTTTAGTCAAGCCCTTTTATTATTACAATAAAGCCTCCATATGGGCAAATTATTTTTCAATTTGGAATCATCTGTTTTATCAGTGGGAAGGTTTATCAAACTATGGGGTGTCCAGTGGAAAAAAAAAAAAAAAAATTGATTTTGAGAAACAGATTAAGGCAAAGAACTTTACAACTTTTTCATGCAAGTCATTAATTTTTTTTCCCCACCCGAATTATTGTTGTTGCTCTCTGCTTTTATAGGATCTTTTCACTTCCCAGCCTCAAATGTCTTCAGCCAGCCATAATATAAAGTAACTAGTACAGCCTAAATGCTATGAAAAAAAAAAAAAAAAAAAAAATATATATATATATATATATATATATATATATATATATATATATATATATATATATAGCTCATATAGGTAATTATGCTTCCCATTAGGTAAATTCATAAAATTATTTTAGCTGCAGTGCTAAAGAAGAACCAATGAGAATGTTGAAATTCTTTTTCCTGAATGAAAATAGGTCGAATTGTGATTCAAAAATGTGTGCTTCTAATCAGAATGGACTGTATGTTGATCAGTTAACACTGACCTAGATGCCAATTTACTTAGCTTAATCTTTTTAAAATGGCTTCTCATATATTGTGCCAAATGTTGAAATTGTTTTTCAGACAATAATTTGAAAGTACATTATCCTCAATCTCGAAAGGTTTTTCTTAACTTTTTTTTTGTATTTGCCTTTCAGTATGTCAGACTGTGACAATGCCGATCACTTCTAAGTAGAGATCTTATATAGAAGGACTTAAATGATTCAGAATCAGAATATAATTCCATATAGGCTACAAGCCACATTTGGCCCACAGGTCAACCAATGACAGTGTCATAGGATACAGAGAAAAAAAAAACAGTTATAATAATAAAAATGTCTTAAAAAAAAAAAAAAAAAAAAAAAAAAAAAATCTAAAAGATAACTTGCAATTACTATAACAAACATGAGAGAGAGAATAAGTTGTGATGTAATGTCCAATAATCAAGATTTCTATGGCTGAAAATTAATGCCCATCAAAGAAGTGATCTCAATGATTGGAAAGTAAGTGAGTCGTTATCTATTTCAAAATTTTACATGGCATACTTAAACAAATGAAGGAGGCATTGATATTATGTCATCATAAAAATTAATAAGATTAAATGAAAAAAAAACAAAAAAAAACCCCAAAATACATAAGTAAAATATTAATAGCAGATATGATTTATCTAAAAATCACTTAAGTCCTTTACTGGGTAATAAAAACAAAATTAATGAATCAAATCAAAGAAAGGCGTGTCAGAACAACAACAAATTTGTGTCCTGCAGAGTTTCTATATTTGACTGCATTTCATTTGAAAGCATTAACTTCTCATAAGCAGCACACATTACCCAAGCTGATTTAAAAAAAAAAAAAAAAAGACAAGCACAGTTGACAAATTTATAGAACTTGTCTTTTAAAATCCAATACCCTAAATGGTTATGGTGATGCCTATGAAAGATGGTACTCTAAAGTATAGGATGAGAAGTAAAATCTCATATTTGTATGGTGAAGGAATCAATCTGGAATGTAATAAATCAAGTCCTATAGACCCCACTATAGAGCATGGAGACTGACAGCTCTCAACATCCTAAGAGTTTCTGCTGTGGTTTCTATAGCAAGTATAAGATTTCTTTCAGGAGATAGAGATGCTAGCCCCAAGATTAACCAGTTTTGAATTTAGAGTTTTCCTTCTGTTATACAGGTTGCCAACCAAGACTTAAGAATCCAGTTTACCCTACTATTTAACTTATACTTGTGAGGAAAAGTGTTCCTAAGGGTATTTGTGCAAAAGTGAGTGGAATTGGAACTCATTTGCCAGTTTCTCATTCTGAGCTACTGACCATTACACTACCTGCATATTTATGGGATGTAATAAAGAGCAAAACTATAAATAAAAGAATAAACATTGCCTTGTGAATTAAACCATTGCTTGAACCATATTGGTTTTCTTACCAGCTGTGAGTTCAATCCCTTGGCCCGAAAAGCAGATATTGTGGTTCAGTGGAAGACAAGAAATGAATGGAAAGACAAATGAAACTGGTGAGTATTAACTGATACACGTTATCCATCCCCCCAAAACACAGACAGCAGGAGAAAAATCTGTTCTTATTGAATAGGGAGTTTGCTTCAAAATCCCGAGAAAATTACAAAGTACTTCAACAAAGATTGATTGTTTTCTATAACTTATCAACCCTTTTCAGGTTATTTAAAGCCAGAAAATACTTTTAAATTGTAAGGATTTTTTTTATAATGGGTTTGTGATACAAATCTTACTAATTAATCCATAGCTTGGGGAGAAGTGGATTCATATATTTCCCAAGGGTATTTGCCCATAAATGAATATAATGAATCCTATGGGAATTGGTTAAACAATTCCAAGACATTATCCATTCTTACAGCATCTAGTATTACCAAGTGGTCACCAATTTAGGTATTGACCAGGCTCAATATTGCTTAACTGATTGTACAGGTACTGGTGTTTTAATGATATACCTGTGACCTATATAAAAGATGAATAAATGAGAACAATCTGCCCTTATTGAATGGAAGGTTTGCTTCAAAATTGAAATAGTTACAGAGTACTTCAGCGGATACCTGAAGAAACAACTGAAACATTCATATAACAAGCAAAATGAGTGTGCCAGTCTAAGTAGCAAGACATTTAATAATGAGGATTATTCCTTTTGAAAATTCAGACATAAATCATACTAGATATAAAAATATTACTATGAATGCCTTTCAGTAATTATGATTCAACTGCAAGAGTGTTTTTACTTGACATAATTTTCACTGAAGAAAAAGTTGAGTGAAGTAGTTTGTTTCTTTATTTGATGATGAAACTTCAAAAATGTAACAGGTTAATTAATAAAGAGGATCCTGCTTCCCTCATCAACGTGTGTGTGTGTGTGTATATATATATATATATATATATATATATATATATATATATATAATATATATATATATATATAAAAAACAAATAAATTATAGATCACACTTCAAAAAAGAGAAAAATGTCATATGCATTGTTTAGCCTGGCACAAAGGCATAAATATGGGCGCACAAAAAAAAAAAAAAAAAAGAAATTTGGCAAACATGGACCTTCGTGCATGCAATAAAATGGAGTATCAAAAGGAAGATTTTTTTATCCCATGACACTTTTTTTTTTTAAATTACCTTCATTCTTTGGCAATGAATATTGTGTTAAAAAGCGATGATTGATTAGAATTTTAATAAAACCTAAACATATGAAAGTGAATTTGTACATTTTTTTTTGTTCTAATGTTTGATGTTAAAATACCATTTCTTACCTTTTATATAAAAGAAATTCTATCTTATGGACTCTCTCACTATTCATAGTGTTACACTTTCATGGAAGCTAGAATTTGCAAGAGTCAACAGAAAGTTAACTAGAGATAAATAAAATATACCTGGTTACCTGGTAACCATGTATGCCTCAGTTACTGCCTTGCTTAGGATGAAAATTATATATATGCACACGCATGCATGCACACAGACACACACAGATGAGTTTAGACTAAGATAAGGGCAGGCAAAAATTGCTTTCATTAACCCCTTAAAAATGAGGGCACCGTGGCAATAATGAAGGGCACTGTAATATTTTTATTTTTTTTTGAGTTTGCAAAAAATTTTTATTTGTAAAAAGTAATATTAAAAAATTGATAAAATAAACAAAAAGTCTTAAAATCAAAATATTTTTCTTGACAAATCACAGATTATGATGACTAGAATTATTAGCAATCATACATTGTAGTGGAACATTTTTAAAGAAGAACTCAAACATTGCAACATTATTAGCTTAGAATATATTAGGGAAATAATGATATTGTTGTATTACTATATAAAAAAACCCAAATCTTTTTCAGCATAAAATATAAAATAATTTGAAACAAAAGAATATGTTCAGTAAATATCAAAATCCTTTACTTTCCAACATGAATGTTAATTAGTAATTTCGTATAGATAAAAAATATTTTCATGACTAATTTTTGTCATCTAGCATTCAGAACTTCTTTGCTCAGGCAATTTGTCAGAATCAAAAAACAGTTTTCTATTGTGTTAGATGGGGGGGGGTCTGTTTACAATATAAATACAATGTCAAACTGATCCCTGACTTTTTGAGATACATGTAGTTTTCTTTCTTTGGGGGGGCAGTCTATTTAAGTATTATGTAATGTGTGTGTGTATATATGACAATTTCATTTCCAGTAGACATAAATGTTGCAAGATTGAAATAAACTTTTAACATTTGTTGAAATTCCTTTCATTTATCTCTATTCTTTGAAAATATATCTGCACAGGGTTCTAGTCAAATTTTTTCTTGGAAAATCCCCACAACCACCTTATTAAGAAAAAACATGACATTTTTTTTTTTTTTATGGTTAAAAAAAAAAAAAAAAAAAAATTATAAATATTATATATACATCTTATAATTATTTTCTTTTTAAAAATATAATTCCATTGTGACACAAAATTTCCAGGTTTCAAAATTGAAACTAAATTTATAAATTTAATTATGAAAATTAAACTTAAAATCTATAGTCTTGTTCCAATTGTCAAGCAATACTAGGAATAACTTTCTAAGAAATTTACTTAATTTATAAGCACAGACAATATTGATATTATGAGTTGTTAAGGTTAAGGAAAATCTGTTTTAATTTCTCTAGACAGCTTATGTATCCAATGTATGTTACTTACAAAGTCAGGTTAAGTATAGGTGGGGGTACCTACTACCAAATGTATACTTCCATTATTCAATGAGTCGTCTGGGTTTTCAATGACAAAAAAAAATTTTGGCATTATTATTCATCCCTTAATTCATATTTTTATACACAAAGATTTTCTAAAATGGTCATTTAAATATGCATAAGATATTTTTAATATTTAAATTTTTTTAATTAAATTTTATTCTTACAGATTAAAAGTACCATTCATACTTCTAATAACTATGAGACTATACAGTATTTTTACAAATAAATATATTAGAATTTAATTACTAATTAATGATCAAATTAAAAATGTATGTTTCATCTGTCTTTATTATTTTTTTTTTCAAAATTAAATATTACTTAAGGAAATTTAACAGTGCCGACAAAAAATAGCTATTTTATTTTGATTTAGTAAATTTTCATTTTTCAGAAACTTTATGTATAATTTTTCATGTATGTACAAAGGACATGGGTCATTTAATGACCTACAAGCTCTAGCTTTTCTTATTAATTTCCATTTTACTGTTGGTGTTTTATTGGTTTCTTTTAAGTGCCAGAAATATTTAGATAGGGATGTTTGATTTCGGTATTTATTATTATTAAAGAATGTTTGATGTTAGTTCCACCTTCTTTTGAATTCATTACATGTAGAATTTAACCATGTCTGGATCTTCAATAGATGAGATATTGTGTTGATAAATTACTGATTCAGTACGGCATTGATTATTAAGAGGACAGTTTTGAGGATTTCTACAGTTACATAATTTTTCTTTCTCTTCATTTATTTTTATTTTAGGATCTATATTTTTCTGATTTTGGTATAAGTGTTTATTAAAGATATTAGCATTATGTTTCTTAATAATCATTTCTAAGTTTTCAGTACAACTGTAACTTAATTTTAGGATATTTTTATTAAAAATTGTATCACTAGGAAAATGTTTATCAATTAACACAAGGAATTTTTGTTGTAACTTATTTCTTACCATAGGTTGTATAGGGTGTATACCAAATCATTTTTCTATTTCTATTTTTTCTATGGTGTCCATTTTCATTTTTTATATAATTCAGTTTCAGGCATTTGTAGCCACTATTCTTTAGAGCTTTATTATAGAAATTATGTTCATAGAATATTTTCTCATTTACTGAATTTGTACTTATTCTTTTTTCAATAGATAAAGGTATATGCTTAATTATAGATGGAGGATGATTAGACTTAGGGTGTATATACAAAAGATTAGTATTGGGCTTTCATTAAATCTAGTGTTATATCAAGGAAGTTTACTTTTTCATTTTAGTATTTACAGTAATTTAAGTTTTGGCATCTAAATTTTCTACATAAGTTTTCTAATTTTATCAATTTTAAAGTTCATAGAATTTCTTACAACCATAAGTTTTTCTCTACATCTGTTATGTTTGAGTATTGGGTAGCAAAATCCATAGCATTTGTGAAAAGTTCCTTTGATATTGATTGGTAATAATTCTCAATATCAAACTGTATTAGTGTACAATTTGGCTTCTCCTTGTAAATATTAGTAAATCAATTAGTAACTTCTTTGGTATTAATCCAAAGTTTTAATCTTAGGTAATCCTTTATTTGTTGGTTGACCCTTTCTAGGATTTTCTTACTAATTCTGCCAATTACAGGTCGAGTGGGTTGATAATTCTTGTACTCAGATTAGCTTTGAAATCAGGTTTGTGACCCTTTATGGTCATATAGCACTTTTTTTCTTTTTTTCTTTTTGCTAAGTTTACCTATCTTGTCACTAATATTCAATTTATCTGTGATGTTTTCACTACTAATATTAATGTTTTCCACCATATTTATGTAATTATTACTGGCCTTTTTATAGATTTTATTTAAATCTTTTTTAATTAGGTTGTTGTAATCAATTGGTGTTATGTTTTAACAGATTTCATTAAAACATTATCTGTTGCATTAATATCTTACACTATCTTGTCCAAATGTTTTTGGAAATAGCTTTTCTTTCCATGGAAAGCCATCTTATTTATTATTTCCAGTAAATCATTAAGATAGCTTTCCATGGAAAGAAAAGCTGCGTGTGTGTGTGTGTGGTGCATAATTATAAGAATTTTATCTTTAAACTTTAGCAATTGAGCTAATTTTTTAATATTTTGTATATTATTATATAGTATTAATAATCTGAAAGTTTCAAACAATTACTATGAGTAGAAAATCAGTTATCGTAAAATTATTCAAAAACTATAAAACAATTGGTGCATAATTATAAGGTCATTTTAAAAAAAAGAAAAGAGCACTGCAAGTTAAAATAATTTAAATCAACAATCGCATAAAATTTTATAAATTATTAATAATTCAGCAACATTAGCGCATAACAAAATTGACAAACTATGTCTTTGGGTATAAAAATAAATGAACTTGAAATAAGTCAAATAATCGCACACAAAAATGAAAATTTCAGTAGTAGAGAAATTGCTGTTAAGATTAAGCGTTCAAAAACAGTTATTAACAACTTTTTATCATACATGGAAGAATATGAAGCCAGGAAAAGAGCCAGAAGAAACAAGAAATTAAGGGACAGGGATGTCAGAGTAATTAAAAAAGCAAGCAAGCAATGTCGTCACATGTTCCAAGATCCAGGCAACTCTGGAAATGAGTGTTTCAGGCTAGACAGTTTGAAGAGAACTTAACAGATCATCTGAGTTCAGTTATGGGAAGCTTATGAATGCTTCCTGTTTGACTGGGCACCATATGTCAGAGCGCTTCAATTGGGCCAAAGCTCATATGATTTGGGACAAGCAATGGGAAGGTGTGCCATTTTCTGATGAAAAAAGAAACTGGATGGTCCGAATGGGATATCTTATTATTGACATGACCTTAGAAAGGAGAAGTTGGTCTTTTCCAAGCCTGTGCATGGAAGAGGGAATGTTATGATTTGAGCCACATTCGGATTCAAAGCCAAAAACTCCAACTGTTTTCATTGACACAAGACTTGATCTTTTGGGTTATCAGAATTTGTTGCCTACTTCTCTCTTGACTTATGGAAAAAAATTGGTGGTTGAAATTTGGTGTTTCAGTAAGTCAATGCTCCTGTTCACAAAGCCAAGTCCATTATGGAGTGGCTTCAAGCTAACCAAATCAATGTTATGGATTGGTCTGCCAGATCCCTTGATGTCAGTCCTATCGAGAACCTTTAGGGGATATTGGTTAGACAAGTATACAAGAATGGGCATCAATTTAATGATAAGGAAGAGTTTAAAAGTGAAATTTTGAAAGCCTTTTTGAAAGCCTGAAATTGCTGGATTCAATTAACCAAAATGACACTCAGAAGCAATAGCCAATCATGGAAAATAAACTAAATATTAATTTCTATAAATTTTTAGTGTTTGCCACTTTTGTAATAAAAAATTTTTAAATGGCCTTATGCGCCAATCGTTTTTAGAGTTTTTAAATAATTTTACAATAACTGATTTTCTACTCATAGTAATTATTTGAAACTTTCAGATTATTAATACTATGTAATAATATACAAAATATTAAAAAATTAGCTCAATTGCTAAAGTTTAAAAGATAAAATTCAGCTGACCTTATAATTATGCACTGCACTATATTAGATGGATGGATCGATTCTTTTGTTGTAAAGAACATGGGAAATAAATAGGATTGATTCTTTTATTGTAAATTCTAAGTTTTTACAGAACAACCTGCACAGGTTAATTGTTTAAAGTGGTCAATTGTCTGTGCCTGCCCTGCAATGCACTTTCTATCTCAACCATTAGCACCATGTCCTGTACTAGTGCACTGTGTGCCACATCAGATGATTGTTGTTTTTTTAGTTTTTTTTTTGGATAGGAGTTTTATATCTAGCTGCATGTTGGCTGTTGCCAAGCTTCTCCAGGTTGGTTTGAATTCAAAGTTTCCCTGTTTGCCAACCAAGGCTATATTGCCCAGTTTGTCCTGCTATTTAGCATTAGCTGGTGGGATGGAAGAGTGTGGTTTCCATACGTTCCACAAGAGTATCTGCATATAAATGAATACAATGAACCCAACTGGAATTCAAACTTGACTGATTTCTCATTCCAAGCTGTCATCCATTATACCACCCAAACATTCAAGCTTG
This sequence comes from Acanthosepion pharaonis, assembly GCA_903632075.3. NCBI lineage: Eukaryota > Metazoa > Mollusca > Cephalopoda > Sepiida > Sepiidae > Acanthosepion > Acanthosepion pharaonis. Next base: position 902,994 of record CAHIKZ030000797.1, read on the forward strand.
ACAAACTTTATATTCCCAAGCAGTCAGCCATCTAGATACTGATCAGGCTTGACATTGCTTAACTGCAATGATCAGATGAGAACTGGTGGTTCAATGTGATATTGCTGCAAAACAATTTAGAAATATCTGTAGAGGATTTTATTTAAAAAAAAAAAAAAAAAAAAAAAAAAAAAAGCCATGGCTCCAATACAAGAAATGCTTTTCATGGCATGAGGCAGAAACACCATACATTATCCCTAACAGGTAAAATAGAGCTAAATTAAATGCTCAATTAAAATTTCACTTGATTTTTCCTTTATTAACCAACATCTGATTTACAAACTATTTTCAGTGGGAGAATGAAATGATTACTGTAGGGTCAAGTGTATTGTAGAATAACCATCAAGAATCCAGAAAAAAATTAATATATATATATAATATATATATATATATATATATATATATATATATATATATATATATATATATATCCTCCAAAGTTTCAAGAATCTCAAGTATACAAAAAAAATGCTGAAAAACAAAAAGAGGTGTCAAAGCCCTGAATAAACACTATCTGCTGTCTTTTGAAGAGAAATATTTTAAAATGAGTACTCCCCAAAATACTAACAAATCACCTGTTTCGAGAATTTGCCAAACTACTATCTTTCTACTTTCTTTCCAAAATAAATTTTACCCAAAACGAAGCTCAACAGCCTGTCAACATGGTAATGATAAATAAGGTGTGTGATCTGAATGAAAGAAGAGATGGCAGGAAATAAAAATTATGAAGATAAGATAACGATTGAGCCCTGACATGCAGAGGTTAAGAGTAGCGGTCAGGGAAGCCCTCATACAAGATTCTGTGCCACAAACTGGCAGTTGTTGGGAATTAGCTGTTTGAGTTGAACTTTCTTCTTAGATTTGGAATACGGGGGAAATGAGGGTAATTTCACTCCATGGAAGTGGCGTGGCATGTCCTAGTGGTTAAGGTCTGAACTGGTGGAACTAGAGAGTTGAGTTCATCTGAACATTTGATATGGAAATGGTGACAGGGTAGCAAGAGGCTTGCACCATTGCTTTTGTTGGAAAAAGGTTGTAGGCTGAAGAAAATAAGTCATCTCCGACAAGATCATGTAAATGATTTGGGACTCTAGAAAGTGAGGATCAAACAGCTCCAACTCAGATATAGCAGCGACACTATATTATGGGTCTAATCTGACTCTTGTAAAGATAAAACAGAATCAGATACTTCATGTCACAATCTCATGAGCCAATCATTTTTCAGACATTTTTAGCAATGGATCGTATATAGTAATTCCAGTTGAGGTCTGGATGAAATACTTGATTAATATTTTTTTCTACAGGATTTTTTTTTTATTCATTTCACCCCAAGCAAGGCAATACAGCCTCAAGGATGCAAGGTGTTACCGAGTGTTAGACAATATGTGAAAAACTACTATTGAGGAGCTTAGACAATAAAAGAACAAAAAATTAAGAAAACAGAAGATAACGATTGATATTGCATTTAATTTTTTGAAGATCATAGTTGACTGGGATGCAAGAAGCCAGAAGAGAATTTCACAAGCGAGATGTGTGATAGAAGAAACTTGCATAGAACTTGCACTTACATCTAGCAGCCATTTCAACTGTAAAATAATGAAACCTGGCCATCAATCTAGTATTGCACTTAAATTCATGAAGTCAAGGTACAATAGCAGAAAGTTCATCAGAACAATTACCATGAAAGTATTTACAGAAAAGGTAGAGGGAAGCTATATTAGAGTGGTGGCAAAGGGACTGAAACTGAGATGCTAGGTGAGGACTAATAACATTGCAGATTCTTTGGATTTTAACAAGAATCCAACTTTTTAGCAGGAACACTTTGTACCAGATGTGTACAAAGCAAGGACAAATGGTAAATTTATAAATATGTTAGATCATAGCGAGAAAAATTGTCTAGCATGACAGAGTGAACCAATTTTCTTAGTTGCAGATTTAGCAATTGATTCAATATTCTCTTTCCACTTCATGTCAGCTGAAAACAGTGTTAAAAGGTACAATGAGTCAGCCTTCTGCAGGTTAGCATCAGCCATGCTGATGGACGGTAAAAAGGGTTCTCTCAGATGATTAAAAAAGAGTTTCATTTTTGAGGAGTTAAAATTAAGTCATTCCTTGCCCCATTTAACAACAGATTGTAGGTCATTTTTTTCAGATAAGCTGCCAATTTGACCTTATCAAACCAATCAGACTTACTATTAAGACAGAAATAAATATGTTACCAGCACATATACCAAGTTAAGAACTGATGGTATCAGGAAAGGTCACTTATGAAAATTAGAAACAACGTAGGTCCAAGAATAGGGAACTCAAAAGATAATATTTTTCAAAATATAAACACCGAGGATATATATATGCTATAATCTTTTTGGCAAAGAGGAAAATAGCCTGAAACAGAGAATTCATTGGCAGCAATAGAAGAATTTAAATTAGTTTCACAAAGTGTGAAGACATCTGGAGACACTTTCCAAGAAAAAAAAAAAAAAAGAATCAAGACTACAGAAATAAAACAAATGCCACAAATATTAGAGAAAGAAAGGTTGAGTGGTGTAGGTGACTTTTTGTTTAAACTAGTTTGTACATATTTCTTTTCATTGTATTTGTTAAAGATGATTTGTTTTACAAAAAAGGACAAAATAATTATCACTATTGCCTATGGCAATGCAAACTGGCTAGAAGGTAGCTGAGACTAAAGCATAATGTGGCTTCAGGGTTGCCTAATGGAAACACATGCAGGGATATCTAACCATGCACAACATGGCACTGCAAATACCCCAATATTATGCAAGTGTTGATTAGAGCAGCCTACCAAAGAGTTCAGGCTCCTTACTAATAGTCAGAAGCAGCAACCAGAAAACAACCAATTCAGTACCCTCATAATGTAAAGTCACAGCCACTAATCAGTCAGATCACTAAAAGGTTAAGATAATAATCAGGAATTAGAGGAGCTACCTAAGATTTAAAATGAATTTTTAAAAATGAAAAAGTTTTTTCAAGCTTTCATTGAAAGCTAAAAGGATTAAATTTACCATTTCCAGTAAGCAAAACAGTTTGGTGTATTTCAAACAGAAATTATATTGATTGGAATCAATTTAATTTTTTTGTTGCTAAAATAGCTGATTAGATCCCTTTTTTAGTCATCATTTTAGTTGTAATTCTTTTTTAAAAAAAAAAAAAAAAAAAAAATATATTATATATATATATATATATATATATATATATATATATATATATATATATACACACACACACTTTTCTGAAACTTTATTTAAGGAATATTAGCAGATTTAAAGTATAATTAATCTGATTTGGAACAAATATTTAAGTTTTAAAACAATACAGAAATTTATTTTTAAACCAAACTGTACCTATGTTTTTAACTGACAGTAGCTATGTTTCTATATTTGCCGAGTGATAACAAGGTAATGACAGGTTTATTGTTATTCTATGGAGACTTTATCTGTAAAACATAATATATGAAATTAAGTACTCAGTTATCTTAAAAATGTTAGAAAATATTCTCTGTAATCTAATTTTAAGAATGTTGACTAAATTTACTATAGTCATCACTCGTATTGTCTGAATGTCGTCTATGGTCACCCATACTTTCAAAAATGGGCATGTTTATATACATAAAAAAAAATTCAAAATCCTTTTAAAATCTTAGGGTTCAAGGACTGATATTAAGCTTTACCATTTATCATTAGTAAATATAGTTTTTACTTAATAATATAATCTAAATGGCTGAAATTAATACAGAATTTTAAAAGATTTAAAACTTAATAAATTTTTCTAATTAAAAATTTTAAAAAGTGAAAACAATTCTTTTAAAAAAAAAAAAAAAAAAAAAAAAAAAAAAGATTTTTCTGAAGAGATTAATGACCTTAAAATATCTTTATAAAAATAATTAAAAGCTTTCCTAATTAAATAATGTCATGGTTTTATTGCATTTTTTATTTTATGATTCAGAGCAGATTTTTGCTAAATGGTGTTCATGCTCAACAAAAGCAAAATGATTTCTGTAATTCTTCAAGGAGTCCTGCTTTTAACTAATATAAATAGGAAGAAGCCAAAATTTTAATTTCTCAAAATTTCATAAAATTATGTAAATGGAGTGTAACAGATGTTAAAAAATATAAAAAATTCTAAAGTAATTTAATTCATTTGTGAATAAGTCCTGAAAATTTCATTAAAATCTGACAATTATTTGATTTTTGCAAGAATTTCCAAATCAATGTCTTTATCAGAAAAATGGTGCTAAAATACCCATGGTAATGTTTGGGTCACCACTAATGCAAAAAAAAAAAAAAAAAAAAAAAAAAAAAAATCTTTAACCAAAATTTTGGACACACTAATAAGGTTTAAAAAAAATTAATAAAATAAAATACTTTGTTCTTTCCTCTTAATAAAGATTTTGAAGATAAAACTTTGTGTTTTTATCAAGTTCAGGGCCTTTTTTCATCACGGCATGCACTTTTATTAGCAAATAAAGTGGTTTGGTTTGTTTTAACTTATAGCATATCAACCTCAATGAGTTAATTAATGCTGACAATATTTTTATTGCCGGTAACATTTTTTTCCAAAAATATATTGCTGGTATTAAAACCTATTTTTACACTTTCATAGTGTTTTGACCCCAGTTTAGGGTTAAATATTTGTCAATACCTGGATCCCTAACAGGTGCTGCTGCTCCAGGTCAGGGTGGACCTGAGAACACCAGCAATTAAGAGGTGGATCCATGCTCTTCAAAACCCCCTGATCAGAGGTCTTGTTGCCAGATGTAGTTTATCGTCATACCCAGGACAGCCATAAAAGTGGAGGTAGCTAAAACAGTTAACCATATCCTAAACAGGAGATAAACCTCTATTTCTGTTCAATAAACATGGAAGGATTACTGACCAGGCAATAGATGACCCTATCTACTCCTATTAACCTATTTACAGCACTGACAGTTTGAGTAATAGCGATAAAAATAATAAAAAAATAAAAAAAAAATAAAAATGAAAAAAAAATGTTAAAAGCACCCAGCAGAGGTGGCTGGGTGCTTTTATTGAGACACCACATCTAGGAAGGTTGCCAAATAATACTCTAGACCCCTTCGAGTCCAAGGGGGATTACTAAATTTTAAAACTTCTCTTAAGGTTATCTCAAAAGTTGAGATCAAAATAATTTTAACATAAAATTAGATCACTTAATCTAGTTAAAATTAAAAATTTAAACATATCGTATACTTGTATATAAGCTATTTTATGTATAGTGTGACCCCTGAATTTTTTGGTGAAAAACCTGATTTTTTTTTTCATATTGCACATGTATAATATGGCCCCAAATTCTGAGCAATACTAGTAGACCTACTGTAGTCAAATACTGCAGTACTAGGCATCATCTTAAAACATACATCAAATAAATGGCCTTCATTCATGTTTTTTTGTACAAAGCTACCCCCAAATGGTAAGAAAAACCACTTACCATAAAATATCTGATATAACAATTTAGATACTGTACTTTTGTTTTCATTAATAGGCTGCAGGGGGCAGGCTAAAGTAGCTTACCCATACCGTTAAGGTTAACAAAAGGTACTGTGAGAATGTAAGCCTACCAGGTAGGTTACAAGCAGTGAAACTGCTTGAATTTTGATGCCTCAAAACAAAAAAAAAAACAGGTTAGTGCAAACCCCTATTTTTTGCATAAAATCTTATCCTATAAATTCAAACTATACTCGAGTATATACAGAACAACAAAGATGAGGACACCGGTCTGAATGTAAATAAAAATAACCCATCCCAGAAATTAAATTAAATATTGTCAATCATTAATTTTTTTTTTACTAGTATATTATTTTTTTATCACTATTACTCAAACTGTCAGTCTACACCCATTATTAAACACTAGTCTTATGAGTTATATTGCTTCAAGACATGGGCTATCATGGCTCTCTACACCTTCCTATTATCTGTAGATCTAAATAATATGTCATTATTCCTTCTAGTCTATTCTGCCATCCACTTAACCAAGCACATGTCGGTTATGGTTTCCTTTCTGACCTTGTCATCAATATATCCTCTGATTATCAAATTCTCCAAGCTCTCTGATTTTAAATACAAGTGTGCATTTTGTTCCCATTTTTCCCTAAAACTTCCTCATTATTCACATGTCCCACTTATGGTATTCTCAGTACCAATCACATCTATTGCCATAACTCTCTTCCTCCTCTTCATAAATAGTTCAAATCAGAAATTAGAGAAACTCTTAGCAAGACTTTTTGCCTCAGAAAGTCCAGTCTTTTTTTTTTTTTTTATAAGACTTGATTTGCCAGATACAAATGGTAGGCAGAAAGATAGATGAAATAAACATCCCTGATAAAGCAGTCATATTGTTTACACTGATATCTACAGATAATGGTGGGAATGGAGAATAAGAGATGGTTGGTGAGTGCAGTTCAACAGCACTGTTAAAAAGATTAGAATGTACAGTTACCAGTCAGTTGCTATTGCAGTGGACAGTGCCAATTCTGGAACTCGGAAAATGGAGGGGCCACTTGGAGGGAGGGAGGGAGGGGCTCAAATTCAAGCAGCGTCTTTATTTTCATACAAAACCACTATCGTATACACAACTTAGGTATAAGTATGTTACTTCAATAAATTAGATGGAATCACTTTTCATTCATAGTTGTGGAGTTCGAATCTGTTCTTGCCCTCTTTTCCACTCTCAAGCTGTTCGAACACAAGAGAGGTTAACTTCAAAACAAAATCAAAGCATTAATAGTAACGTCAATACTTGCAGAACAGTGTAATTTGTTTGCTCTGATTTTTTTTCCTCTACAAAACTTAGAAAAGCAGGGGGTGCAAACTGAGGGGCCAGACAAAATTCCAGGGGTAGGAGACATTGGCCACTTCTGCCAATGTTTACCCAATTTCACTCACCATGATTGAATCAATCCAATGTATGGTTTTCAGGCATTTTAAAATCTAAAAAAGAATCTGCAATATCATTGGTCCTGACCTGACATCTTAACTTCAGTCACTTACCCTACTGCCATAATGTGGCTTCCCCATGCTTTTTCTATAAATACTTTCATGGCAGTTGTTCTGATGAACTATGCATTATGGTACCTAGACTATGAATTTAAGATTGGTGGCAAGAACTCATCATTTCACAGATGAATTGGCTAGATGTAACAGTAAGTTCTATGCTAACAGTTTCTTTTCCTGCACTTATCACTCGTGGAACTCTTTTGGCATCTTGCTTTCCAGTAAACTTTGATCTTCAAAAATTAAATGCAATGTCAATTGTTATCTCCCACTTTCTTAATTTCTGTTCTTTTATTGTTCTCACTCCTTAATGTTTTTCTTTTTCTTATATTCTTTAACATTCAGTAACCTTCTGCATCTTAGTAAGTTTGTTGCCTTGCTTGAGGTAAAATGATTAAAAAAGGTGGGAGCAATTCCCCAAACCAATAACATCAAGAAGATACCTTCTCTATACATTGACCAAAAGATTGAGTGATTTGTTTTTTTATGGCTTATCAATCTTTTACATGTTATTTAAAGCCAGAAAATATTTTTAGATTGTAAGAAAATTTATTTTGTGGTAATAACAGTTTAGTGATACACATCTTACTAATTAATCCATAGCTGGGGAGAAGACGTGGATTCATAGCTTTCCCATGGGCAAGTGAATATATGCTCATAAGTGAATATAATGAACCCAACTGGAATTGGAATTCAGCTCTCTAATTAACAATTCTGAGCCATTATCCATTACACTACCCACATATCCAAGCTTATAGCACCTGGTGTTCCCAAGTGATCCCCCATGTAGGTACTGACCATGCTTGACATTGCAGGACTTTAATAATCGTATGAGAACTGGTGTTTCAACATGATGTGGCTGTAGACCCAAAGCCCATAAGATTTGAACCCAGGTCTCATTGTTGGAAAATTAACATTTTAACCACTTGGTACACCCTCATATACATGTACATACCCTCCAATGTGAAAATTACACTATCATAAAGAATAAGAACTAAGTCTTACAAGTTGCAGATTAAAGAAGTTTATATTTTGACCAAATCATTAATTTTAAATTTAACCATTTTTAAATATTCCCCCAAGTGTGGAAGCTTAAAAAAAAAAAAAAAAAAAAAAAAAACCATTAAAAATGTTTGGACCTGCTTATCACATTTTTTTTTGTTTTGATTAATGTTATCATTCAAGAGATTCTATTTTTATATTTACTGGTTAACAATATCTTGGATAAATGAAATTGGGGAAAAATGTTTTCTTTACATAATTTAAAATCATCCCCCATGCTTCATGCTCAGTGTTGTTAATTTTCAATCTGTTATAAGAATCTCAACTAGTCCTATTTTATCAATTTCAGGAATAAAACTTGTGAAATTAGTCAATAGACTGCCATTTTGGAAAATGGCAGTTTTAAATGAATTGTCATTTACTGCTCTCAGGATGTCTAAAAATGGCCAAAAATTGTTTTTTCACACTCAGTTTTGAACTTTATGTTCTGATATTGAGAATTTACATCAAAATCGAAAACAGAGCATTCTGATTTTGATTGGCTTTGGAATAGCAAAATTATCAAAAACTTTAAAATTTCAGACTGCAAATTATTAGGATGACTGTATTTGTCAAAACCCAAAAATGATTGGATTTTTTATGGGTGGATCAACACTGCTGCCTCAGAGTTGCTATGAAGTTAGAGCACCTTCATTTCTTCCATGTTCCAAAAAGTTTCATTTAGACAGCTCGCCCACTCAAGAACAACCACTTTATGGATGCTTACCTGAACACAACAATTTCTTCACCTATCCTCCATACCTTCACTTCTTACCACCTCCTTTTTCATTTATATCATGCATTTCATTCACCTTCTATCTTGACTGGCTCTCAAGTCTTACATTGGGTGAATTCGTGTGTGTGTGTGTGTGTAACACCTTCAAATGTTAATCCTTGTCCTTCCACTGAGGATCAGTGCAGTATCTGTTCCATTCCCTGTAAGGTTCCTCTTATGATGCAGGGCATCAATACAGTTTTTTTTTTTTTTTTTGGTGGAGGGGGTGTGGCTGGGAGGGATTTCACACCCTGACAATGGGAGAGTGGTTCTGGGGATTCCAGTTCTGCATAAAGAGGGGACGGTTGGAATACTTGACAGTCGCTGCAGGGAGTGGGCTATTTTTGCTCTTAACCTGTATATGTACATGAGACCGACCATGTGTCACATAATATCACTAGGGATGGGTGAGGATCTGTGTGGCATTTGTGCACTTTTCAATTTGATATTTGTAAATTAAACGTTTACCGTCAACAATATGTTACATACCTCCATGTTGAACGTTAGAATTTGCGATGAATTCATTATTTGATTTTGATTTTTTTTTTACTAGTTTCCTACAATTGTAACTTTTTAAACGGAAGTTAGTGGTAGGAATGAAAAAAAAAATACAATTTTTCCGTAAAAGTTTTCAGTTTAAAACATTTTTTTTTTCATTTTTTTTACATAGGGACGAGTCATAGGACGTAAAATTCATTTGAAAAGTTTTTTTATTAATTAAAGATTATGTACAGAAAATAAATATAGAAGCTAAAAAGCTACGTTAAAATACGAAATGGGATTACTGTGAATACTTTTAACAAGTAGTAAGTTATTTCTTCTGTTTTAAATTAATTATTTCTGATCTAGGAAATTAAACACAGGCAACACTAACAGTAACACCGAATGACCCTGCCTGTAGTGTAGTGTAAATTAAATTTAAGATGTTCTGATGCTAAAAAAAGAAGGTAAAAAAAACAGCAAATTTTTACTAAAGTACTAATTAATTGTGTATCCGAATCACTGTGTACACTCGACTAAAAAAAAATTAAAAGTAAATAAAACACACAATAATAGAAAAATACTTTTTTTTAGCGTCTCTATTTAGTTAACGTAACTAAAACTTTAAAACCGAAACCGTCATTAAGTTTTATGTTATTTTAAAGTAAATTATAACCTTTTTTTTTTTAAAAACTTCAATCACGTATTTTACTATAAAAAATGGTTAAATTGTAAGTAAATGGATTCTTATAATCTAATTTTTATTCATAAATCCCCCTCGCCAATAATATAAATTTTTATTTCTTGGTCTTCACCAGATATCAGCATTAAAATTAAAAAATATTAAAAACACAGTGAAAAGTTATCGTCCCGACCAAGAAAGGATTTCCCCCAAAAATTATTGTTTTGATATTAAAATTCTCGTTTGGTTGGTCAGATTGAAAAAAGTGATATCGAACCAAAAACAAGTTTCAGTAGCTCTTTTTATATTACAAATAAGCTTATTCCGGTCAAGAATTCAGTTAAAACTAACAACACAAAGTTAAATATTTAAGTAATTCATCAGCAAAAAGATTTAAGAGTCTTTCTTTCATAAACAAATAAAAAACTTCAAATAAACCAAAACGCCTGTCTGTTGATATTTTTTTTAGTTATATAACAACATTAACAATAACTACACTACAGTGATAGTTGCTTTTAATTTATGATTTATTACTTAAAAAAGCGATATACAATGTTGTACGTATGTAATAGAGAAATGTTCGGGATTGAGGGCAGTTGTAATGAAGACCATAATTTAAGTTCTTCTCTCGTCATCATTCTTTACAACCGTGTGGTATTTTTATTGCCATGTGATCACGTATTAATCGCTTTAATAATCTTCTCGCGGGCAAGAAACAACTAAGAGACCATAGGACACGAATTCATGGTTAGATACCAAAAAGTCCCCCCATATCAAATAAAAAAACTGTTAGAAGTCCATATGAAAGGTTGTTTTATGAAAGAGAAACAAAAACAATACAAACGAAATCCAAAGTCCGATTTTTTAACATTTAGAGATAAAGTTTCTAAAAATAAAAATAAAAAATCTAAAGTTTAGATCACACAAACAAAAACAAACGAGCCTACATTTAAAAAAGGATATTTTAAAAACTAGTTTCGAAGACTGAAGAGAAAGACTTTTTTAAAACAAATGTAAAAATAATTTAACAAAATACGCAGTTTCCAATAATTAAAAACTTTTAAAAAAAGCTTCACTTACCATCAGAATCCTTAGAAGCAGCTTCCATTTTTTACGCTAATTCAGTAAATAAATCCGTTTATCTTTTATTAATCTAGAAAAATAAATAAAAATATATTGATTAGATTTAATTTCTTAGATTTACTCAAAATTTTAGTTTCGCAATAATTTTTGTTTAAATTTGTTCAAAAACGTTAACGATTCCTTGCTCGTATCTATCAACTTTAAAAATTGTTTATTTATCTCGTTCAAAACGGTAAGTTTACTTACAATAAGTCAAGTTTGAAGAAGTGAATTTAAACTACTTTAAGTACGAAAAGCATTTTTTTTTTAATTAAAGTTTCTTTTCCTTGCTTTGAGCTTTTTTAATAAAAAGTTTAATATTCTTTTTAACTTAAGGTACCCGAACAAGAATTTACAATGACGGGAGGTAAAGTTATATTCTTTTTCAAGAATAAAAAGTATTTCTTTGGACATTTTTTTTAACAAAAATAAAAGAAAAGGAGATAAAAGTTTATAATATTTTAAAGAATTTTATAAATATAAAAGGCTAAAAATTTTAGTGTGTGGGGGGGGAAATAAATCACCATATACTCGCACTAAAAAAAAGTATTTTAAATTAGTTTACGCTTTTTACATACGATGATTTTTTCTTTCTTTTTGACGTACGGTAAAAGTAAAATAAAGTCTGGGGAACTCCAGAGTTGCTTACTTATTCGTCGTATAGACCACTCCTTCCCTACTGACGTCTCTGTGGGTTTTTTTTTTTTTTCACCTAGTTTTATAAAAAAATTAAAAATAAAAGGAAATCAACTGTTGAATTGTCTTTTGCTGAAATGAGAGTCTCACACCAACAGCAGTTGTTTTTATTGATGGTACCAACAGTAGTCGTGATGACGTGTGTATTGAATGCGCCCAAAAATATTTCTTGGGAGTGGCTATAACTAAAACATGACTACAAGCACTTGCTGATTACATCCTGTAGTTGGAAAACTAAGCCAACTACTGCTACTTACGTTCGTATAGGGTGCCGCGGTTAACGGAAGGAAAAGGAAACTGTTTCTGTCTGCTTTGGGTTCGAGCCTAGCCATAATAAAAAAAAGCAAGCCTCTTGTAATTTTTTTATATACTCGCGACGCTGACACTGAATTCATATGTAAAAACACTTATTTTAAATTTAAATTCATTACCATCCATTGTTTTACTCGTTTCATAAGAAGCTGAATAAATTTTTGTGTAACTGCAAAAATAAAAATATAGTGCTTCCTTCTTTTTCCCAACATGAGGCATATTGATTTAGTTAGTTACAAAAAATGCATTATTTTATTGTCAATACAAGGCTATAACTAATTTACCTGTACAATCAATACAGGCCAAGAAAAAAGGGACGTGTTGTTTAATTCTGCTATTTAAACAGGGTCGGATTTTAAGCTAGTACTACGAGGCGTAATCTTTTAATACAAAAATACATAATTATTATTAATTTAAATCATAGAAGCCTACATAGTGCAAGCCAACTTATATTTTTTCTAAACTGATTTAAAAAATTAAACCTATTTTTTTTTAGCTCTATATATTGACGAACATAACCTGAGTATTTCAAAAAATGACTATCCAAATTTCGTATCCTAATGTCCCCTGCAAAATGAAATGAACACCCACATTTTTATGATAATGCATGATTGTTCATATAATAATGATGATGGAATTGCATATTCTACTTATGAAGGGATTTTTCTGTGTGCTCACATGTGACACGAGATCAAAGTTTTAAAGTTAGTTTGAAAATGACAATACCATGGAAAAATTGCTCAAGATCCCCCCGCACTTCACCTTTGGGATGCCTCAGGTGCAGGGTAATGAACCCAGCCCCCTCCCGAAGGAGAAGTACTGTCTACGGGGTATACACTCCTTACTGCTTAAATTGATACTATTTTGGAATTACCCAGCCAAAGCCAGGTAAATTATGAATTGAAACAATAAAGAGTTAGACATTAATGAATGGTGTTAATGACAGTGTCATCGGACAAACAAATGATGGCTGAATATTGCTGGAACTTAAAATGGGACAAGTTTACTACGCATTCATGAGAATCAAATAAGAAGCAAGTTCTTGCCATAACTACAAATTGCTTATTTTTTTTATATTTCTTTTGTATTTCAAAAATTGGGTTTTATTTCACAATGAAATTGTGTATTTAAAGCTTCAAATAAGCACTAATTTTTTCTTCACATTTTCACTGACCTAACCCAATAATGCCTTTTTTCTTTTATATAATATATATATATATATATATATATATATATATAGTGAGTACAAAATAATAACAATAACTCCCTTTATCCACTCCCTTCAAATTCGTGTAAGCTGAGGAAAAAGATGTAAAGAAATTTGTGAGCCTATGTGAAATTTTCTTTGGACCAATGGAAAATTTGTCTTCACAGAGATTGGCCAGGAAGCTGAGAGAAAAACTGAAATAAATTTGCAAGTCTATGTGAAATTGTTTTTGGACTAATGTAAATCCTGCCTTCACGGAAATTAGCCGTTGAGCCAAGAAAAAGGATGAAAAGAAAAAAGTGAACTTATGTGAAATACTTTTTGATATAAAATGAGGAAAACAAATTAAATTAACAAGAGAAGAGTGTCTGAAGTCACGTGAAAATTTTTATTTCTATTCACGCATCTAGCCTAGCATTTCAACTTCAAGTGTCAAATCACTCACGAATTATATTATCAGCTCTTAACCAAGCACTTTACAGACAATAAAAATTTCTGATTTATTTTCCTGAAATAAGCAACTGACACAACTTCAAGGTGTAAATTCATAAATAAATTCCTTACCTTGTTTTGTTAAAATTACCTATGTGTTTCCTTGTTATTACCACCCTCCATTCACCTTCTTGGCATGAGTAAATCAACTGTTGATTTTAACCCTGAAGCTCCTCACCACTACATATATATATATATATATATATATATAAGAATAATTCATTTTTTATTTATACTGTCCCTTTACAGATATACCCTATCTGAAATTTTTACACATGCATGCACACACACACACACATGTATGTGTGTGTACATGTGTTGCCTGATGATTATGTTTAGCATGAAACAGACTGTTGCCTCTGGGTGTTGACTTAAATGCCTAATTTTATATATGTGTGTGCTTGTGCGTGTGTGATATGGTATTCTGGAGCAGGAAAACTATAATAGTGGAAAATCGATGTTATTTTTGGATTCTGTATCCTAAAATTGGTCCAAACATCCCAAACACCATTTTTTTAAGAAATGGACCATTTATTAGCCAAGTTAGTAAAGTAATTCAATTTCTTTTCATTTCCTATTCAGACAGATAATATGCTAAATATATCAGACCCTTTAACAATAATATTACTTACAAGTTGGTATAAATTTCAAATGTCAAAACTAACAAAATTACAATTTAAAATTTACATTTTCTGGATAGAGTATGAATGGGTTTTTAGTAAGATCATTATTAAAAGGGACTATAAGGAAATAGCTACCCATAAATGTTTTGTAGTATAGTCATGCAGTAAAAAAGCATAATAGTAAAAATATTAAGCTATGGACTAATTAAAGGAAGTATGAGGCTGTTATTAGGTCTTAGATGTTGAAGATGTTTTTTTTATTATTATTATTTCACCCCAAGAAATGGGGGGTTACTGATTGTGAAAGAATCTGAGAGAAAAATAAAATTATTAAGAAGCAAGGACAATACCAAAAATGGAATTAAGGAGAAAGAAGATAATGATTGACATTTCATTTAAATTTTTGAAGATCATTGTTTACTGGAAAGCAAGAGGTGTGAGAGAAGAAACTGTTAGCATAGAACTTGTGGTTACATCTAGTCCTTTCAACTGTAAGATGATGAGACTAAGCAGATGCACCAAACCAGATGTGACAGCATTTTTTTTTTGTTTTGATTAATGTTATCATTCAAGAGATTCTATTTTTATATTTGCTAGTTAATAATATCTTGGATAAATGAAATTGGGGAAAAATGTTTTCTTTACATAATTTAAAATCATCCCCTATGCTCAGTGTTGTTAATTTTCAATCTGTTATAAGAATCTCAACTAGCCATATTTTATCAATTTCAGGAATAAAACTTGTGAAATTAGTCAATAGACTGCCATTTTGGAAAATGGCAGTTTTAAATGAATTGTCATTTACTGCTCTCCGAATGTCTAAAAATGGCCAGGAATTGTTTTTTCACACTCAGTTTTGAACTTTATATTCTGACATTGAGAATTTACATCAAAATCAAAAACAGAGCATTCTGATTTTGATTGGCTTTGGAATAGCAAAATTGTCAAAAAGTTTAAAATTTCAGACTGCAAATAGTAAAAATATTAAGCTATAGACTGATGAAAGGAAGTATGAGGCTGTTATTAGGTCTTAGATGTTGAAGATGTTTTTTTTTTTTTTGTTTTTTTTATTTCACCCCAAGAAATGGGGGGTACTGATTGTGAAAGAATCTGAGAGAAAAATAAAATTATTAAGAAGCAAGGACAATACCAAAAATGGAATTAAGGAGAAAGAAGATAATGATTGACATTTCATTTAAATTTTTGAAGATCATTGTTGATTGGAAAGCAAGAAGCGTGAGAGAAGAAACTGTTAGCATAGAACTTGTGGTTACATCTAGTCCTTTCAACTGTAAGATGATGAGACTAAGCAGATGCACCAAACCAAATGTGACAGCAATTTTCAATACGTAGACAAATGGTAGATTTATAAACGTTCAAGAAAAATTGTCTGGCACAGCAGAGTGAACCAACTTTCCTAGCAGCAGACCTAATAACTGATTCAATATAATCTTTCCGTGTTATGTCAGTGGAAAACATTACCCTGAGAAGTCACTCTCCTGGAGGTTAGCATCAGTCATGCTGATGAAAGGTAAAACAAGGTTCTCTAACATGATTAAAAGAAAGCAGTTTCATTTTGGAAGCATGAAAATTAATAATCCATTTCTTGCCCCAG
Organism: Acanthosepion pharaonis; assembly: GCA_903632075.3. Taxonomy (NCBI): domain Eukaryota; kingdom Metazoa; phylum Mollusca; class Cephalopoda; order Sepiida; family Sepiidae; genus Acanthosepion; species Acanthosepion pharaonis. The sequence continues at coordinate 919,106 of CAHIKZ030000797.1, forward strand.
TTAACAACAGATCAAAGGTCATTTTTTAGATCAGTTGCCAACTTGACCTTATTGAATCTATAAGACTTACCCTTAAGACAGGAGTAATTAGTTGTATCATCAATATAGATACCAAGTCGAGAATTGATGACATTGGGAAGGTCATTGATGAAAATTTGGAACAAAGCAGCTTCAAGTGTAAAGCCCTGAAGGTTACCTGCTTTGATGTAAAAAAAATAGAAGAGACAAGACAACTTTCATTTTATGATTAGATAAGAAAGATTGCATTAAATCAAAAATTTATCCAGAAATATGAAAACATGTAAACTTGGGAAGAAGACCAGCATGCCAAACCCTGTCAAACATTCAATATATTCAAAGCAACGGCCCAAGTGACACCATTCTTATCGAAAGCATGACAGTCTTTTTCAGTAATAACCATTAACACATCAGTAGTTGACTTAGTGAAGTGAAAGCCATATTGTTTGTCTGAAAAAAGACTGGGTTAGTCCACTTGACTGTGTCAAAACACCCGTAAACCCTGCATGTTAGTGGCTTTGTTGCCTTGCTTGGGGTGAAATGATTAAAAACAATAAACGAAGGTGATATAGTTTATAAAACAGATAAATATTTAACTTCTATCCAATATGATAAACAAACCCAGAAAAATATGAAGCAAATGATTCTAACACGATATTTAAGTAGATTTAATGACCTTGATATAATGTTACTTGAAATGATGAATAATTAGATATTTTGTCATTTCAAACATTATTTTTAGTAAAGCTTTTTTAGTATACACTCCATTTATTTATTAAAGAGTATATTTATTCATTTCCATCTACCAGCGTGAATATTTAAGAAATCTTATTAAAGAAAAATATGTACTAGAGGCCTGTGGCAAATGGCTTCATTTGAGAACATTGCCACTGTGGATAAGTAGTAGGGTAATTATTTTATTGAAACTTTAAGAATAAAAAAAACTAACTCAAGGGTTAAAATAAATAATATATTTTTATTTATTTTATTTCGAGTGATGAGTGAGTCCTTTTGTATTCGGCATAGAAACAAGTTTGTTAATCAGGCAGATATTGATAGCAGTCTGGAGAAATGTCTAGTGGTTGTTTAGAAGTAAGACCATTATAGGAGTAGTAGTAATGTGAAAAATTAGGTCAGTGTCAGTCTATGAGTTCTTTTCAACTCTGAAACTGAGTCAGTAGCAGATGACCTCTTGACTACTTCTTCAAGCATCATGTGGCTTTGTTCTTTTGTTCCATCCTCTCCTGGTATCATTGTGGCCACCTCTGACCTGGAGGTGTCAGATTTTTATCCTTTAGGATAGGCACAAGAATTTGGTGCAGACATAAAAAAGTATCTTTGTGTTAATTTTTTTATTGGCCAAATTATTTTATTTTCCAGCATTCCTTTTGTTTTCATTTTTTTTTATAACGGAAGTTATACATGGAGCTACTCTGATTTTAGGCATTTTTCAGTCACAAAAAAGTAAGCTCTGTGTTAGGAATAATCAAGAGTGGTCTTCCCTTGTTTCATTACTCCCCTCTTTGAGAGAACTATTTTTGTTTACTGGGACTATAAAAGGACATTATATGCAAACCTTGTATTCTCAGTTGAATAAAGCTTTCTTGAAGTCTACACCTGCATACTTTTGTCATTACACTCTGCTCCTACAAACTTTTAGTGTTTTTGGCCGGGTTCAGTTTTTTCTTCTCCCTCTTTTTATTTGAGGGTTGCCTTCTCATAGATTGAGAGAGAAGTATAGAAAGAGAAGTTTAGAGACAAAGAAAGAGATAAGCATTTTAAAGGAAAGTGCAAATGCCTTATTTTGATTTAAATTCTTTTTATTATTGTTTACATTTTTATATGTTATTTTTATTGGGACTCACTAAAAGCTGATTGACAAAAATAAGTATGATGTTTAATAAATAAATGAAGTGTTTACTCAAATATGGCTATCCACTAAAAATAATGTTTAAAGCAATAAAATCTGTCAGATAAGTAAAAAAAAAATATCCATTAGAAAATAATTAGATATGTAAAAATTAAAACTGCCAGATTATAAGATGCTGATTTCATGAGAATGTATTTAATGCAGGGTCCTTGAAAATCTAAGATCCTGTAGCTTTTACTATTTTTACTTGGTTAATCCAGCACTGAACCTTACAAAATATTAAAAGACTTTATGCTCCTCTGTGTTTCTTTACTGAAGAGTAAGCGTTCTCAAAGCAAATTTGTGGCTTTCACAACACAAAGAAAGAGAATCACTTGTAACACGTCAGGAAAATAACTCACGAACGCCGTAGCCAAAACTGCCCGAATTTTTTTTTTCCTCCCGAGTCGACAACACCAACTGCTTTTATCGGCAGAACCTATTTTTTCCATTCGTCGACAGCCGGGATATTGAACTCTTCCTAAATATTAAAGTGTAGGTTAAAACTAAAAATATCAACTGATCCTCTAAATTGTTCCTTTGTAACAAAAACAATAAATGAAAGTAATTCTTCAGGAAAATTATCTGAAATATAGAAAAAAAATAAACTAAAATCTATAATGAACTTTCATTACTCCTCAACCAAACTAGTTTATATCTAACAAAGTCTTCACCAGATAATGACTCTGGTGACAGGGTCACAGTATCATTATCACGATCCCAAGGCATCCCAACAGTACCTCATGATACCACTAGGCTTTATTGGTTCTCCATCAGATTGCAAGAGTGATGCAGTTTCTACTGCAATTTTGAAGCCATTCAGTTAGAGATATTGTAGCGGTTGTTTACATACACCACGTCCACAAAATACTCAATAGCCATTGGATAGAAAATAAGCACTATTTTCTATAGGACAATTTATGCAACGCATGAGCCACATCAAATTTTCTGATGTTTACTTTGCCAAACCTGGTTTAGAAAAAATCAGTAATTGGTTGATTTTTGACCAATAATATAACACTCCTTTCAATATTTCTCCCGCTCTCGTTCCTGGAGCCTATTCAGAAAGTATAAATAACACGAAAATCAAAGAAAAGAACAGTAGTAGAACAGTAAATCTCCAGAGCTCAACCACGTACGTGAATTCTCATTTTTCTACTCACACACACAGACACAAAATTATAATTGCACTATGCTGTGAAGTGTCTGTCCAAAAAGCCAAGTAACCAACTCAGAATTCTATCATTCTTTTGTACAACTTTCTTATACTTAAACTCAGTTATCACATATTGCTGAACTCTGAACATTTTAAACCAGAAAGTTCTTTTAACACATATTTACAATCTCACATTAGTACAAGGGGAAGTACTTCCTCTTTCTTAACTTTGTTTCACCAAACACAATCGTTGTACTTGCTTGTTTTTCAATACTTGTTATTGTTGATTACTGAATAATCTCTTGATATTCCTTCTTTGTGTTTCTTTGTAAAATTTAAATGTGATGAGCTAATCAAAAATGCAATCTTCACCAAAGCCTTCTTAACAATTTTATACCAAATCTCATTAGCACGCCACAATATCAAGGGTGAAGTAAAAATGACCCCCACAAATATTTTTACAATGTTTTTTAATAGAATAACCTATTCAGTATATAATTCATTCATGAATGAACAAATGTGAAAAATCTCATTTAAATTAGATAATTCCCTGGTGTTTGGTAAATTTTTAAAAATGGGATAGTGTTTATTTTGCTTTCATTTCAGGGGAAAAATGCTTCCATTTTGGTAGTATCTAGTTTAAGGGTATGTGTATACTGTTAAGCATGTTCATATGCCTTTCCTCACAAAAGGCTGGTTCCTTGTTATTGGTGAAAACAGTAAATTATTATCTTTTAATTATCTTCCAGAGTACTTTTCTGGCTGTAAAGGATGCTTTAAAACAGAATCTTTATTAAATAATGTACCAATATCAATTACCTGCCCTTGGCATAGGGCTGAGAGCTCTTTAGAAGTGAAGAGCAGAAATCCTTATCTCCTCTTATTAGTTGCTTCACTGCATTAATGTGTATAGTTTTCTTTCCATGCCAAACTTCCTGTGACTTGTTGCTTTTCAGTTACCTTTCAAGTAACCAGTTGCTCCAATACTCATCCTGAAGGGAGGAACTTAATCCTCTCTTGAATAATATTTCTATGTTCAACCTTTGACTTTATGCACTGTACTATTTTGGTATTTTGACAAAAAAAACATTGATGTGTCCAATTTCTTGTATCTCTATGGGTCATACATATTTTCAAAGTTTCGAAGTGTTTTCAGGTCTGTAATAATCGTACTTCTCAGGCACTTATTAATTTTTTGTAACCCTCACCCTCACTTATTTATAGATGCTTCCTAGAAAGAAATTTCATTTCTAAGAAAAGGATCTTTTAAAATTGCAAAATTGATTTGATATAGATTTTAAAGCTTCATTCAAATTATAATTAATTCATTTCTGAAAAAAGAATTTGAATCATAACAAATCAAAATATTTTAGTCATGTTGTCTTTCCTCATTACTTTAAAAATAATTTAAAAGATATGGCTGAGAAAAGAACATTTGTAAGTGGCTCTTATGCAGTAGCATGCAGAAGTGGGGGTGAGCAGAATGTGCGATGGTCTCAGGCATAGATATCGGGTGGGCATCCAATCAAAGAGTGAAATAAAAATTAAATTATATTTAATTTGAATAAAGTGTTTATTTCATGTTTCATTTGTTTTTAAATATCTTCCTTGTTCCTGTTTCTCAGTAAACCTCTCCCTTCTTCTACTTGAGTCTTAGGGGCATACAGTCAAGGAATTGGCCCCAGGCATCACCAAACATCACCATATCACTGCTCTTATGAAAGAAATTCCTGTCAAGATTTTGCAAGGACCTGAATCAACAGAGTCAAACATGATGAGTGTGTTGCGGATGTGTGATGTGTGTTGGAAAGGAGTAGAAGGTTTGAATTATCAGAAGGTTTAAAATTGTGGGTGTTCAATAATCTTCCATCCACAACAATTAATATAAGATAAAGAATAAAGATTCAAAATCATCTTGTTTCAAAACGTAACAATTGAATTTATTAGTGTTTGATATACATGCATGAATACTGAGTGAAAAGGTTAGACAGAGTTGTGTCTCTTAGATTAGGTAATATTTGTACCTAAGTTCATAAAGTGAAAGTAATTATTAAACTGTAGTTTAGAAGAATAAAGTTTCTTTAGCATGTTTGAAATTGTGTATTGTACAAGTTGGTAAAAGTTCAGATGCGATTTCAGAGTTCGTACTTACGTGAATGTTGGTAATGGTCTTTAACGTCTGACCGCAAAGGTTAAGACGGGAGTTCTTGAAGATTACATCTTGGTACTTGGTAGCAAGGAATGAGACACGAGAGAGAGAGATGAATGAAAAGAAAACAACAAGGAGCTTACAAGTGTTCTGTTTTTATAATGTCGTGTATCACATGGGAGGCTCCGAGCATATTGAGCGGGAAAACAGATTTGTCGCATGTAGGATATCTGATTGGTCGGAACTGACCAATTAGCAAGCTAGATTGAAGGTGATTAACCAATGAATGCTTGTTATATATTTGTAAGATGGTGATGGTGAAAATTACAACAGGAATAGTGCATTTTCTAGCAGGGGTTAACTGGCTTGTCATGGAAGATTCCACAAGTGGAAACACAATTGGTCTTGCAGGAATTTGTCACAATAGGGACATAAATAAGGATGTGGTATTCCACAACAGAATGCAGCAAATGTCTGACGAGTGTGAAACTTTGACATTATTCATACCTTTTTTGCAATTAATTCATAGTGATATAAAACAATACATGACAATAAGAGAATAATAAAGAAAGGACATTAGAATCAGGCTTTGTAAGGTTCATATATATGATAAAAATTTTGAGAAAGAAAACTCTTTTAACTTTCATTAAGTAATTTGCTATGTGTTTACGTTCATTGAAGTACACTAAATTCTAGACAAATCTACCCACTCCTTCTTGGATTCCCACCCTCCATTCTTCAGGCTTACAGCTATAGCAACACAAGTTCTCATGATCACCAAAGTTAAGTAATGTATAGCCTGTTCAGTACTTAGATGGGTGACTGCTTGGGAATACAAGGTGCTGTAAGCTTGGCTGTGCGAGTGGTATAATGCATAACGGCTTGGAATTGGAAATCAGAGAGCCAAATTCCAATGCTAGTCAGGTTCATTACATCACTTATGCACAAATACTCTATGAAAACACCTCTTCTCCCTGATCTATGGATTAATTAGTAGGATTTTTATCAGTCAGTCATTATCTAAAAAAAAAAAATCTTACAAGCTAAAAACATTCTCTGGTTTTAAATAACCTGCAAAAGGTTGATAATCTGTAAAAAAAAAAATCAGTCAATCACCCCCCCCTCCTCTTATTCCATAGCTCACTTTTATTCAAGAACTGTGAGAAGCTTTGACATCACAGTGAGAATTAGTATGTAAGGTGTCAAATATCTTTGAATATTTTTAAGGACAATGTATCATTTCTTATATTTTAAGTGTTTCACCTCAAGCAAGGCAATAAAGCCACTAGGATGCAAGGGGATTACTGAGTATTAGAGAACATGAGAGGGGACAGTAAAAGAACAACAATTAAGAAGACAGAAGATAATGATTGACATTGCATTTAAATTATTGAAGATTAAAGTTGACTGGGAAGCAAGAAGCCAGAAGAGAGTTCCACAAGCAAGAAGTGTGATAGAAGAAACTGTTAGCATAGAATTTACAGTTACATGTAGCCATTTCAACTCTAAAGTGATGAGATCTTGCCACTAATCTAACACTGCTCTTAAATTCATCAAGTCTAGGTATCATAGAGGAAAGTTCATCAGAACAATTACTATGAAAATATTTATAGAAAAAAGCAGAGGGAAGCTACATTACAGTGGTGGAAAAGTGACTGAAGGTGAGATGCCAGGTCATGACCTATAACATTGCAGATTCGAAATTCTAAATATAGAGCAGGAATACCAGATCAGATGTGGCAGCAATATTCAAAGAAAAGCTGAATGGTCGACTTATAAATATCTAAGATAGTTTCTGGTGACAAAAATTGTTTAGAATGGCATAGTGAACCAACTTTCCTAGCAGCAGATATAGCAGTTGATTTGATGTAATCTTTCCATTTAATGTCAATGGAAAAAAGGTGGAAATGTTGCACCACAAATACTGATGGTAATCTGGTGAGATTGGTAGGTCATTCCACAAAATGAGACATTGAATTCAGAAAAGTAGTTCCCATTTGGACTGATTAAAATCATCCAGAATTGGCCAATCAGAATGGTGTTGACAATACCAGAATCCACATCTCTTTGTAGAATTTGGTGCATCATGGATGGCAGTTACTATTACACCCACTATACTCACACTTTCCAGTTTACTTTATCACTTACTAAGATCTTTACAAAATTCTCTTAATGGGAAGAACTTCAATTTTATGCAAGCCTGTAAAAACCACTGTCATCATCCAGAAAGATGACAAATTCTGGGAGGATGAAATAATGAAGTTTCTTTAAAGATGGTGAAAAGTAATAGATTAAAATGGCATATATTGTTTTAAAAAATCTCTGTATACCAAGATTTAGTTGAACACATTATTGACCTTGTTATAATGAATAGCAACTACTTTAGCTGCGATTTTTTTTAAAGCAATTCACCCCAAGCAAGGCGGGAGTGCTACTAGCACGTAAGGGGTTACAGAGGATTGAGAACAAGAGTAAAGAGGAAATGTTTAGAGGAAAGGATACAGAGGAGGACAGGGAACAAGCTCGGGGTGTCAAATGTTGATTGACATTATACTTGAATATTTGAAGATTATAGTCATCAGGGAAGCAAGTAAGGGGAAGGGAGTTCCACAGATGGGAAGTGTGAGAGAAGAAGCTGTTCGAGTAGAAGACATGGTTACATTTAATTTTTTTGACACTAAAAGGGTGTGACCGAGATGCCAGCCTGGTAGCTCGTTTAAATTTATGCACTCTGGAGACCAGCAAAAGTAGCTTGTCGGAACAGTTGCCATGAAAATACTTGTAGAAGAGACAGAGGGAAGCCATGGCGCATGTGCGGGATAGTGATTGTAGAATAGATGCCAGATCAGGACCTATCATCTTGCATATTTGTCTCTCGATTTTGTTGCGGACCTTGAGATGTAAAGCGGGAGCACCAGACCATATATGACAGAATATTCCATGCAAGGATGGATGGTTGATTTGCAGATTTGAAAAATAGACTCAGACAAGAAAAACTTTCTGGCACAACATAGAGAACCAACTTTCCTTACAGTAGATGTAGCTATTGATTCAATGTATTTATTCCACCTCATGTCAACAGACAGCGTGAGATGAAGCAGGCATAATGAGGCGCTGTCGAGGAGTTGGGAATCAGCCATTCTGATGGGAGGCAGGGAGGGTTCTCTGTGGAGGGTAAAGGAGAGCAGTTTTGTTTTGGAGGCATTAAAGTTTACAAGCCATTTTCTGCCCCAGTCAACCACAGACTGGAGATTAGCAGCCAGGTTTGTTTTGTCAATGGTACCAGATTTACTATTGAGGCAGGAGTAAATAGAAGTGTTGTCCACATAGATGCCTACTTGGGAGCTGATGACATTGGGAAGGTCGTTGATGAAGATCAGGAACAGTGTAGGGCCCAAGATAGAGCCTAGGGGAACATGAGCGTTCGTGATAAAGGAGCCAGAGGAGAACCCATTTAGGATGACCTTCATTTCACAGTTTGACAGGAATGATTGTATTGTCAAATAATCATCATGTAATACCATATCCCTGAAGTTTACTAAGAAGGCCAGCATGTCAAACCCTATCAAACACTTTAGAGATGTCTAGAGCCACGGCTTGACCTTCTCCATTGTTGTTGAGTGCTTGGTATACAAATTCAGTTATGGCCACGAACATGTCAGTGGGCAAAGCAGAAAACATATTGCTTGTTGGAGAGCAGATTCTGTATAGCTGACTTCAGAGAGGGTAGAGTAAAATTTGAGGGATGTTTTTTTTCCTGGGTATCCTCCCTCATTGCACTGAAGAGGGAGAGTTGGTGAAATACCAATGCTAGCACAACATTGATCCCAGGGATCAGGCAATTTTGGGCCTTGACCTATGTGTATGTGCATGGGCACCCCACTTTAAAAAGACCATGTGTCATCATACCAACAAGAAGTAGTGGTGACATGTGAAAATAGCTAGTTTGTTAGCTATTTTTCCTTTTTTTATAGTCCATTTTATTTTTATGAAGATACTTTTCATACTATAGGTAATAGACTAGACACTGGAAGATTTCTTAATGACCTCAAATTGGGCTGTTACATCTGGCTGCTTCACATATTATCAAATGGACTACTTTTACTGACTGACTGCTTGATATGTTGTCCTGTTATTTATATTTCATACTAAATGTGCATGAATATTTAACAAAAAATACTTGGCTTGTAGGAAATTCAGTTATGCCTGTGTTTCATTTTGCAATAAATGTCCTGTAATATATACACATACACACACACTCACACACATGGGTACTTGAATTCTTTTGTGAAATACCCACACCTTACTCAATATTTAGATTAAATGTAATCCCAATGTTTATGACAATGATGATTTTTCAAATAAGATTAATTTCAATAAAAAAACATAATTCAAATTCTTGACCTTTTGTGGAAGGTTGAAAGGGGGAGTGGCCTCATAAAAATATTCAACTGAAATTTTATTCATAAAAATATTCAATTCCTCCACAAAGAAAAAGAAGAAAGCAGATTGTAAAAAAAAAAATCATTTAAGATTGCAGTGAAGCTTTATTCGATGCAATTTAACTCCTACTTAAAAGTGAGGTTTGACCATTTCTTTTATAGCTGAGTAGTTCAACAGGGATGTAACTATGGATGCCTTCACTGCACAGATAAGTGTAAATCCAAAATTTCATATTCCACAAATTGTTCAGCAGTTTTACAATAATTTTTTTCCTTTTTTAAAGTCCTGTTTCTTCTTATGAAGACACTTTTAATACTACAGGTAAGAGACTAGACACAGGAAAATTTCTTATTGACTGCAACTTGGACTGTAACATCTGGCTGCTACTCATATTATCAAATGGACTGCTTTGACTGACTTCTTAATTGTTTCTCCTTTTATTTATAGCTCACACTAAATGTGCATGAATATTTAACAAAAATACGTGGCTTGTAGGAAATTCAGTTATGCATGTGTTTCATTTTGCAATAAAAGTCTTGTAATACACACATATATACACATACAGATGGGTATTTGAATTCTTTTGTGAAATACCCACCCCTTCCTCAATATTTAGATTAAATGTAATCCCAAGGAAAAATTGCAACTGAAGGAACTTATAACATTGGGAAAGTAAAAGCTAAATGTCTGAGACATTACTAGTTTGCATATGTAAGAAGGAAAGAATCAAAGATCAATTATTCAGCAAAATAAAGAAAAAAAATTGGATGAGTGAAGTTACTGAAAAAGAATGAGACAAACAGAAGAAAAAGGTCAAAGTCAAAGGTCAAAGAACAGACCATTATGATGATAATGAAACAAGAGGAAAAATATAGCAAGAATGAAGAGGCTGACTAAACTGCAAATGAAAATGAGGATTTCATAGAAAAGAATAAAATCACAATTGATGAATTGAAAAATAACATTCTCAGCAAACATGCCAAAGTAAAGAGTATTGACAGCATACGCTACAGGTTGATCTTGAAAGTTTTAGGGATCTTCAAAATATCTCTAATAATAATTGTATTGCCTCAGACAGCCAGATAAACACCTTACAGCAAAGTAAACTCTGAAGACAAAATCTGGTTCATCAGCAGGTTTATTAAAAGTCAAAAGTAGTAGTAATAATAACTATCTTAAACAAATATTTAGTATTCAACCTGACCAGGATTACTCCTCTAGTGTTCAACCTAAACAGGATTACTCCTCTAGCTTTCAACCTAACCAGGATTACTCCTCTAGTGTTCAACCTAACGAGGATTACTCCTCTAGCGTTCAACCTAACGAGGATTACTCCTCTAGCGTTCAACCTAACCAGGATTACTCCTCTAGTGTTCAACCTAACGAGGATTACTCCTCTAGCGTTCAACCTAACGAGGATTACTCCTCTAGCGTTCAACCTAACGAGGATTACTTGTCTAGCTTTCAACCTAACGAGGATTACTCCTCTAGTGTTCAACATAACCAGGATTACTCCTCTAGTGTTCAACATAACCAGGATTACTCCTTTAGCTTTCAACCTAACCAGGATTAGGATACAAATGAAAACAAAAAAAATTATTTTGATTTATTTTCTTTTACGGCATATCATGATTTCAGTGATGCCATTATTTTATAATGCTAGGATCCACTTGGATTATATACCAACAGATTTGTTATCTTTTTATATATATATATATATATATATATATATATATATATATATTAAAGATAACAAATATATATCTATATATATTTATTTATTTAAAAATTATAACATATGTATGTTATAACATCACTACAAAAATAGCCCTTTTGTTTCAACACTTTAGGTGTCTTGTCAAGTGATGGTGTTGCAAGTAAAATAAAGACTTCAAAAATTAACCATTACCCCCACTAAGAGAAAAGTTATTACATAAGATGTAATGGCCAATCAAATTACAAGCATATGATAATTCAAATAACTCGACGACGGACCTTAGTTATAATTTATTAATGCTTTAAAATAAGTATTAGATTTTATAGGAAATCAAGATAAACAATTAATCTCTAATCTTTTGTAATTAAAAATGAAAATTAAGCATATTAAGCTCTAAATGAAACCATGCATCATGTTTAGAAATTAATGAAAATATTCATAGAAAAATCAGAGAAAATATGTGTAAACTTTAATGTATTGTTCTTAGAAATGGGTTAAGTTTTTCGTCTGAATTAGAGCAGTGGTAAGAACTACAGTATATGACTACATAGTCAGTTACAATGATAAAGTAGTGATGAGAAGTTTAGTTGACAAGGGGGAAAGGTTTATTTGTGGCTAGACATACAGACATCACTATCATAATAGACAAACACAAAAATGTGATTGAATATATGAGCATGCAAATATATGAACGAATGACAAATAGATTCATTAAGATTCAATCTTCCAACATAACTACAAGGCAATGCAAACTACCCATCAAAATTCTAAAAAAAAAAACTTTTTCAAAAACATCTTGACAACATTGTCAATGATATTAAGCTTTTTTGTTTTTGCTTTAACTGCTATTATTTTAAGCCACGCTTGTGAGTATTCATAATTATCAAGTAATAATTGTTCATTCAGTTTGCTAGATTTCAGTGACGCCATTGTTGTGTAGTGTTACCTACTTGCAGGAAGTAGTTTGCACTCAATTGCCTCATGGGCAATAGCCATAGTTATTTATAGTCTTTGTGACTTCATATATAAATGAGTCACCTTATTTTACATAATTCTTTACTTTTTTTGTTTTTATTTCATTTTTCATTTATTTATTTTATTTTTTTTTTTGTAAAATGATTTAAATTATTCATTTGTTGAGAAAATTTTTTATTATAAGAATTTTGTGGGGGGGGTCTTGCTTGACACCCAATAACTAAATCAGAGGAGAAAACCAAATAATGAACCTCTTGTTGGCAACTGCTGGTTGTGAGGCCATTATAAAATTATCCGCAATTGCACATCCAAGACATTTGGAAGAAAGGAAGTTTGACGATATTAGTCAGTTAATAGTGAAGAACATAACACCCAAGAAAAAACTAATGAATGGGGAGAGAGCTATGTTTATGAATTTTTCTCAAAAAGTGAATGAACCAGTTATCAAATATGTTCTTCATTTAAAACAGGCCCCTAAATATTGTGAATTTGAGAAACTGGTATCAGAAAACCAGTCAATCGAAGAGGATTTGATCCAAATGAAATTGGTAAACGAACTTCGAAATGAGGAGTATTAGTAAATGACTGTCATGCATTTACAACTGGGAAAGTTGTCACTAGAACAGTGTGTTGAATTTGTTCAGTGACAAGAATTAATTGGAAAATTTAATAGAACAGAAGTTACAGATCTGATAGAGGAAATGGACACATATGCGATAAAGAAAAACGATAGAATAATGCATACTTATTGTGGATATCAACATCAAAGAAAAAAGCAAAAATGTCTGGCAAATAAAGAAAAATTTTCAAAATGATTCATTTTAAAGATATGCATAAATCTAAAAAGAAAAAAGTAGAGCCAGTCCAACAAAATGAAGAGGAAATAAGTATGGACAAAATGAAGAGGAAATAAATATTTCATTAAAAAAAAAATGAAAAAGGGTCATTAAAAATCCAAATCAATAATGTTTTATTGGACATTCAAGTAAATACAGGAAGTGATGTGAATTTAAACCCAGAAATTTCTGGAAGAAATTAGGAAAACCAAGATTAAAGAAAAGCCATGTCCAATTGAATCAGTTTGACGGATCCGTGATAAAAATGTTAGGCTATTTCGAAGTCTATATGCAACTAAAAATAAGTTTGACGTATTACCAATTATCATGGCAAACCATGAAAAGATTCGTGGACTAATGGGAAATGATGTATTGAACATTAATTCAACAAAATTAGTGAACAAATTCAAGGCAGGAGAAACTGGGATGTTCAAAAACTATGAAGCCAAGTAAAGACTAAAGGAAAATGACTTCCCCCCATATTTTGAAGCATGAAAAATAATGTTTACTACCAATAATTATGGAACTAGCTCTACTGGAATGAGTTCAATGAGGAGGGAGCAAATGGGCCTCCCCATTAGTAATTTTAAGAAAGAAGAATGGGGATCTACACATATGTGGTGATTATAAAATAGATGTAAATCAAAAAATATGTGCAGACTCATATCCTATCCCCAGTATAGACTGGACTTTGAATTCCCTTGCAGGCATGAAAACATTCCCTAAAATTGATCTAAAGTTAGTATACCATCAAATACCTATTGATAAAGACTTTAAAGAAGTCACAACAATAAACATGCCAATAGGTTTATTAAGATGGAAAAGAATACCATATGGAATTAAAACCACAAATGCGATTTTTCAAAGGGCTATAAAGCTAGTTATTGATAAGGATATAAAAATATAATATGTGCCAATATTAGCATTGGTTAAGTTGCAGTCTCTCATGGTCTCCTTGGACTTACATTTCCTTTTAGGAATTCTTTTGTGGGGGGGAAAAATCTCTGATTATTATTCTATGTGCACATATAGTTCTGCATACGTTGTGGATAAGACTTAAACACAATCCAGTCTATTCAATTGTTTACTTCTTACTAATATGTGACAGAGAGAGAGAAAGAGTGGGAAACACACACACACACACACACGTATATATTTTTTTAGTGAAATTGGAGTAGATTTGAATAGTGAAATTAAATCAGAGCATTTTGTTTACTGATGGGGAAATCTGATCTAGGGCAGGAGTTGTACCCATTGAATCTGGGTCATCAGAGGACTATGGAAATGGTCAAAATAATTTTTATTGATTAAAAATTGAAATAGAGCTGAGTAAGCTAGAAGGAACTTTGGAATTCACATAATTTTGGTTGAAGCAGCCAGAACCCCATGATAATCATGTGTGAAGTAGTAGGGCTGAGGGTCATTTATAATCAGCCGGGTTTATCTATATAAACGCGTAGTTATGCTGAAAAAGGAGACTGGAGAAAATTCTTGAAGAGAGAATTGGCCTGGGCGAGCGTTGGGAGGAGGAACGCCACTATAACTTTAAGCCCCGCACAGGAATCTTTATCCCTCCATCACAAGAGTCATATATCATTCTGAGATGATTTAACAAGATGATCACATACACTCTGTCTAGAATCCAGTGTATGAGTTTTTTTTTTACTTTTCTTTTCTGTAACCCATTTTCTTTTCTATACTATTCTTTTCTGCTATATAAAAGACATTACCAATTCAACTATTGAATCGATGTTTGTCCGGCTTTCTGCAGATATTAATTTTTTTTTTTGCTGCATTCTAAATTTCTTAGCGCAGATTCCCCAGTTGTGTCTTCATCTTCAGTCGACCGTGAATGGACAGACATCACTTCTGCTTTCTGGATCAAACAAATCACAACATGGGCAGGAAGCAGGATTAAACCAGTGGACCGGTTGAATAATCTATGGATGCCTAGGGGACCTATGGTCACTCCCTTAAGTTCGGTTAGAACCGAGTAGACACCTCAACCCTGAGAGTAAGGTGCCAGAGGTTGAGGAGCCGGGGTGAAACTGCTAGAATATTAAAATCCCTTATTTTAATATTGGTAATGCTACTAGGATGATATTTGTGTAGGCGCTATTAATAATGAAGAATTAAAATGGAAAACCAGTATGGTTTTGAATAAATTAAAATTGCTGGATTAACAATTAACAAAAAATAATGTGTTCACAACATTAAAAAAAAATATCATTTTTGGGATATTTCAGATCTAAGAAAAGCATATCACCAGACCAATCATAAATTGACAAAATATTAATAGTTGAAATACCTAAGAATAAAAATGAATTGGAATCTTTGTTAGGACTTGTAAATTTCTACAGATGATATGTAGAGTGATATACTAATTTGACAGAACCTTTTGCTGCTTTAAGAAAAAATAATGCAGAATTCATTTGGACAAAAGAACAAGTTGCATTTGAAATTTTAAAAGCTGTTCTGGCAAAGTAGTAAAAATATTAAACCCTAGAAAGGAAATGTTAGTAACAACTGATGCAAATGAACACTCAATATCAGGAATATTAGCTCAGGATGGTCATCCTTTTATGTATCTTGAAAAAATTGTCAAAAGTCAAATATTGAGAGAGAAGCGCTGGCCATAAAACGATTGATAAATAGAGTTTGTCAGTTTCTGATTTGAAAGAAATTCCTACAAAGATCCGACCATAAGCCTTTAGAATTCATATTTAATCCTTGGAAGGAACTTCATAAGGTAACAACTTCTAGAATATTAAGACCATAATGTTAATGGCATTTGACTTTGATATTGAGTACATATAGACGTTTTGTTGAGATTGTGATTTACTACTTCTGAAAGTGAGTAAGAAGAGGAAAAATTTAAAGATACATTTTTACACTGGGTCGAAACTGATATTTTGTTGATAGACAAATTAACTGAGTATGTAAAACAAGATCCCATATTGAATAGTATATTGTTCAGGATAAAAATAACAAGGGGAATAATTGCTTATGAGCAGAAAGGTGTTTTAAAGAGGTTAAACACAAGTTAACTATAGAAAAGGGTTTAATTAGATTTAATTAATGAGATGTTGTGGTTTTACATGCAATGCAAAGGAGCTAAGTTATAAAAAGTATACATGATTGTTATGGGATCGTACCCATAATAATAATAATAATAATGGACTATTCCATACTTAATAAATACTGCGCCTCAGGAGTAGGCGGGGAGTCAGTAGTTGTGGAATCAGAGGCAGTCCGAAACAGAGTTGCGTTCAGACAATTACTGCAAGATATTGGAATAGTGATACTGGTCGAGACTACATTGTTCTCTCTACTAAACCTGATTGTTCATACTAACACTTCTACTTGTCTGTATATATTCCTGTTTGTAATATATCTGTGTTATTCTATACCTGTATTCGAGTTCTTCTTTATTGGTTCTACCTTGGACTATCACCGTGGTACAAGGAACCGGACCATAACAATGATGATGTTCATTGCAGAATAATATCTACACAGAGGAGATTAAGGTTAGAGGTATGGTGGCCAGGCTATTCTACAGATGTAGACGAATGCATAAAAAAAAAACTGGGTCGCCAAGAGACTTTGCACAGCGGGCTTGGAGAAATATTCAAACTGCCGATGCTGTAGTGGGGAAGTCGAGACAATTGGTCACACCTTTCATTGCAGGGTGGTAGTGCCGTTGTGCAGGTATGTTGAAGGCCTCATGGTTCGCATACTGCTTGGAAAGTTCTTTGTCCTTGAGGCCGCTTCTGTTTGTAACAATGTAGCGCCACCGCTGACGAGGGCTGAACATTATGTGTTCTTATACTTAGGAGAGTCGGGATTAATTCTGTTATTTTTCACACAAGTTGTTTTCATTCCAACAGTTGTCTTAAGAACTGATCTTAATCTGTTTGAATTTAGTCCAACTGTAAATAATATAAATCATAATTCTGTTCTCTTTTACAGTAGTAGTGAGTACCCCAATCCCTGCGGGCGGAGGGGTTGGGGAACCTTCACTATGCAATTTCACATGAGGAAGGACAAAGAAGGGATCAATCCAAGCAAAAATAAACAGAATCAGTTCAATTCTTTCAGTGATAGATGGCAGGAAAAAAAGGGTGATTAAAAAAAAAAGATTTTTTTGTTGTACAATTCAAGAAGTGACGTTCCTTTACCCACACACACACACACATGCCTCTACTTGGTCAACCTGTTTGACTCCTTCAGTGGCAATATTCCCCACTTCTCTTGCTGATGTGTCAATCATGAGTACAACTGGGATTTTCCCGAGAATAAATAACATTGCTAGAAAACAGGTATTAGTCACAGATGGTAGTTGGGGGTGTGTGCAAAGGACATAAGAAAGTCTAGATTATTTCCAATGTCATGCATGTAACACTTAACAAAATACTAAAAAATTTGGCATTTGTCCCTGTAAAGTATTAAGAGGAGGAGCCTTGTTGCATTCCTTAAAAAAAAAGATCAAGAATTTCTGTCATTATAGCATAATTCATTTAGACCATCCTCTCAAGAATATGTTCTATGAAGCAGCAGTTCTTGGGAAGAAGCTGTTTGAGTGCATCTTCCTTACTAATGGAATATGAAGAGAATGCAGATGATCTGTTCCAGTCTACAATGTATAATTTTCATTCCCTTTGTATTCCATTAGGACATTCCATTCAAACAGCTTCTTCCAAAGAATCACTGCTCCATGGAACAGACTCCCAAGAGGATGTTTTCTCTATCATTAAAATTTTAAATATTTTAAGTCTAGAGTTAACCATTATCTTTCCTACATATCCTCTTAAACTACACTTCTTACTTCCTCTGCTTATGTACAAAAACCTCTGTTAGTAACTCTCTACCTTGAGTGGCTCTTGGGCCTTCTATTGGGTGAACAATAATTTTATGAAAAGAAAATACAAAAAAAAAAGAACAAAAATGTCCAATATGTAACCCTTATCCAAAACTGACTTTACATACTTTATTTCTGTTGATAGCTGCAAAGTCTAAAATGTTGTCATTGATTAAAATTAATTGTCCTGTACTCTCAGTTTGCCTTTTATCACCAGCTTCAGTTTTTGTTTTTATACCGTTGATCATTTGCAGACTTAAAAATGAAATCACTATTTTACTATTTATATTCTATAGTTTTCATCCCACCCCACAACTTCTTTGTTAAGACAAATGCAAAGTGAAAATATTAATAATAATGATAATAAAGAGTATAGCTGACAGTATTATTGGATTGGTAAAAGAATCCATTTGGAAGTATGCTGTAAGTTTGGCTCCAATGTGAAAGAGAAATGGTATGACTATGAATCAGAAGTAGTGGTAGAAAATGACAGTTACAAGGATCTCCTAGTCCAGACAGGTCATTTCATTGAAGCATGAAGATCCAATCTTATTGTTATAGATAAGGAGAATAGTCATTTTCAAATGATTGACTTTTCTGTTCCATGACAAGACTGGACTCCAAAGAAACAAAAAAAAACTTTGAAAAATACCAGGATCTAGCTAGAGAGTTAAAAAAGCTATGGAACGTGACTACCGAAATAATTCCTGTAGTAATGGGTTTGCTTGGAGTGCCAAGAAACCTGAAAAAGTGCTTTAAGAGAATCAGAATTGAGACCAAGACTGTAGACCTCCATGTCTTCTTGACACCATGCCTCAAGAACAGAATTTCCATTGACTGCATCAATGTGTGACACGAACATAATAAAAAGAAAGTAATGAAAAAATATACAAAACAAAGTAAAATCTTTGACTCTTTCCAAGACTTGGTATGAGTAGCAACAATTCAATCATAGCCAGAAATGAAAAATATTGCTTCTTCAATTCTAGGCCAAGCATCAACATTATATTGTCATCATCGCTTTTTTCATATTATATTGTTTATTTGTTGGTAATTCATTTTACAATTATCATAAAATAAGGTGGGTTTCTTTTCATTGTATAGCAAGAAATGTTAAAAAATAAAATTATATCCTAAAAAGATTGTCTTTGTAGAAATTGCAGTCTGGAAAAGTACAGTCTTGAATCAAATCAAATTTTCTTGATCTGAGGATGCTTACTGTCCTAGTACCATTTGTATTTGAAATGTTGAACCTTTTATTTGAGCAATGTGGGATAAACTTCCTTTCTCTGAATAATCATCTGAAAGAGTTCTTGGAATTATCCTAAAGTTGGTGTATGCTGCTTCACTTTGAGATTCTGATTTTATAGATTTGCAACAACACTTCATTTTTTGACTCATATTCCTAAGGACACTCAGAGTTTATTTTTCATTGTTATTTTTTAATTAGTGGCTCTCCTATGTTGTTAATATCTAGGCATGGTTTACTGATTGGATGATATGAGCAGAGTATAACAAACATACATGAAAGCCCAAAAGTCATAGGTCTCCAAATCAGCTACCATGTAACTAAATCTCTTTTCTAGTGCATTTAGATCTTGTAACATATTAATATAAATATTAATAAATATAATAAAATATTTATAGGAGTAAGTGTTAGGTGCTAATTTACAGGAACTAAATTGGCTACGCACACACACACACACACACACACACACACAAACAAACTCGCTTTCCTTTTTCAAAAGTAAGAATTTTATATACAAGGTTTGACAGAAATACATACCACATAATGGACATTAGCGAGATAAAGACACCATTGTCACTAATGTCTTCTTACCATTATTCTGGGAGGGGGGTATTTCTACTGCATTCTTGAAATGTCCACAAGTGGTCAAATACAAATTTTCATAAATTATCAAGCTCTCTATGAAAGATGTTTTTTTTTTACATAATTTTCAGCAGAGAATACATAAAACATGTGGACATTTTGTTTGGTGAGGTAAGCCACTATTCTTTCTCTTGGACATAGTGTTGTGATGTGGGGTCTGGCAAGACACAACACTTAACTTTACAGTAAGTCATGATAGTAGTATTCATTACTCAGCTAGACAAGTGACTGCAATAGTATTATCTTCCTCTTTTACAATTACCCAGGAGTAATCAGGAATGGATCAGTCCATTCCTGATAGTAAGAAGGGTAACTGGCTCTTATCACAACACATAATGTGTATTGATTCTTTTAAATGTCTTATTTTGGTTTCATTTTATAAAAGTTGATATCAAGTAATTCTCAGACAGGAGAATCTGGCAAGCAAGAATGTAAGCTTAGGGTGCTGTCTAGAAAAAGATCTATTATAAGAATGAGAATAGATCAAAGATGTCATCAAGTTCAATTTGTGACTAAATTCTCTGAAAACTGAAACTTCTTTGAATGGTTTAGTCTGGTTGATTTTGTTTAGCAGTATTTCAACACCTCTATGGATTATTTAATGCTGAAAAGCTGATAATATAATTGGTGAGTAATTTTACACTGGCAAGGACTTCAATAATGTTCGTGAAGAACTGAAATGAAACCTTTCATCTGACTTCAGACACTCTACTCTGATTATTTTTCTCCTCATTTTATACCAAAAGGAATTTTGAATAGGCTTGCTACTTTCTTTTTCTCTGTTAATTGGCTAATTTCTGTGAAGGCAAGAATTTCACTGGTCCAAAACCAATTTCACATATGCTTGTAAATTCCTTTCCTTCTTCTTCCCAGCTCACCAGTCAATTTTTCTGAAAGCAAGGTTTTTGTTGGTTCAAATAAAATTTCACATAGGCTCATGAATTCCTTTTCTCCTTCTCTCTCCTCAGTCCTTCGAATTTGAAGGGAGTGGGTGAAGAGAGTTATAATTATTATGTCGCACTCCCTAACATTGTGAATTCAATCTCTGGGTCAGGTTGCAGAAATTGTCTGACAGCCATGACTGGGTTGTCCTACTGGGTGGCATGGTGCAGAGTTCTGGGTCAGGTAGTGCAAACTTAAACTCAGGGGAAACAAAACAAGCTGTAGCAAATGAGTCGACTTCAACAGTGTAAGGGACGCAACTCTTTCCGTCTGAAAATGTCTGACATGCTGCAGCGCAAAGCAATGTACACCAAACACGGGTGTAATGCCGTTCTGCCAATTTCTCCAAGTGACCTGCTTTTATGGAGCCCAGACACACCTCATTAGCATGTGTGTAACGTGACTGCACGAGACCGTGAATATTAAAAGTCACGGACGCCATCTTGGATCTTTTCTTTCCTTTCTTAACCCACAGGCCAGACAGACGCGAGGGCATTTGGGAGGTAAACCATTTCTATTTTCCCCACACTCCCCCCTGATCTCATGATCACAGAGTTGACAGGGAGGCGGCGATCGCTTTCGCCGGGTGCTTCTTCGAAGAGGGACGCTGCGAGCCTCATCGTTGCTTGTGCTCCTGTCCGAGGTCTGAGGGTCGAAAAACACCGCGTCCCTTGGAAGGCTACTGATATCTGAGTCACTGCCTGATGGAGCTGGCGTGAACCAGAGCGATGCTTCACTGGTCTCAGATTCCGATTCACTCTCATCGTCCAGCGGTGGTTGCAACTGCGTCGCCGGACGCAGGTCCTTAACGTGACGGGGCACACCGTCGACCCGTACCGCCCGTGGGCTGATCACCTCAGTGACGCGTCCGGTTCCGTATTTCGTTGTGCACTTGCTGTGCGGGTTTTTAATCCAGACGACATCGCCTTTCTTCAGCCTCTCTCCGGTTACTTTCAGTTCCGTCAGCGGGTTGGTCTCTATGCCCTTCACTCTGACGTGGTACCTATGCAATGCGTCGGCTGGCGCCGTAGAGGGTGAGACATCATCCTTCGGGGTCACATTGTATAAGTAGACCGCCTCAGACACCGCGCAGCCCATCCTGGCTGCGATGGTCTTGACGGTCCTGTGGTTCTGCTCGATGATTCCATTTCCACTTGGTACGTGGGCGCACCGGAACCGTAGGTGCACTCCCCAGCCATCCGCAAACCTCACCGAATTGCTCGCTGGTGAATGCGATGCCATTGTCGGTTAATATCTCCGTGGGGGGGGGGACAACGTTCAAGGAAGATACTGTTTAACTGACGGATGATAGTGGCTGCATCTTGCCGACGCAGCAGCCGCCATATCGCAAACCTGGATGGACCGCAATCAATTAGTGTCAGGAAATCCTCGCCGTTGTGGTGAGTAACGTCTATCGCCAGCCGGCTCCAGTGGCTCCTCACGCTCAGCTGCCCTTTCTTCCAGCGAACGGGTGCTGGGTCTATAGACTCGCACGCCACGCAGCTTCTGACCACTTTCCTGACGTCTGTCTTTTGTACTCCTGGGTCAACCAACTTGGCAAAATACAGTGTCCGCTTGACTCCAGGGTGCCCGCTTTGTTGGTGGACTTCTTTGATTCGATTAAATCGAACGGGACTCACGAACGCAGCGCAGGCGGGTTGCACGGGCTCAATAGCTTTCTTAGTGGCGTCAAGCCACCTTTGGGGCACCCTCGTTAAACAATCTGCTTTGTTGAGGCTAGATTTGACCAGGGACACCTCCATTGTCAGTGCGTACTCTTGCACTAGCTTCACGATCGTGTCGTGCCGTCGTCGGATAAGCATCTCGCTGGTGGCTTTAGTCCGCACCCTGGCCCTCCCGGTCAGGGTATCAGAGATCCACTTATAAACGCAAGCGGAATCAGTGAACAGACGCAGGGTGGTCGACTTCCAGAGGATCGCCAAGTTGATCCCCTTAATGACAGCATCGAGCTCCGCTAGGTTTATGTGCTGGGAGTCCCTTTCTGGACGTAACCAGCAAGCATCTTCCACCACGGCTCCATCGTGAACTATCGATACGCCGGTTGCAAGAGAGCTTGCGTCAACCCACACACCGAGGTCTTGGGTGTCAACGCACCATCTGCCCCGCGCTGGGTCTTCCTTGCGTACTCTAGCGAGGACCTCCCTCATCATGGTGTTGAGAGGGGCGTCGTGAACTTCGTCATCCCATCCAGTGGTGACGTCAGATGCTCTCCGCTTGATAAACGCCACCGCAACACGCAGCCAGCCACCTACAGGAAGGTGCCCAACTAACTTGCCGTACAAGGAAAATATGCTTCGCCGCGTGACAACGGGGGGCATGTCTGGGAGTTCGTTTCCCCGTTTCCAATACAGAACGTCATCTTCTCCCCAGACCTGCAAACCAAGCACACGTGCGCCATCCTGTAGTCTCTCCGGTTCCTTGCTGAGGAGGCCAAAGTTGTAGAGATGCTGCTTCACGCGCGCCGCAGATATGACTCCCTCGTTCACGTACATGTCATCAATATATGCAGATGTTGCCCGCTGTATGCGCTCATCCTTCGTCAGAATGGCGTCAACAATCATCTGCATAATCGATGGCGCCACATTGAGTCCAAACCCCATGCGGGTCAGGCAATACCTTTGCCCCTTGATAAGCACAGTTTGATAGGGCCACAGTGATTGGTGCACACGCACTTGAAGGTATGCCTTGCGAAGATCCAGCACAGATACATTTGATCCTGCTTGTCGCCATTCCCATAGCTTCTCGGTACACACGTCCTCGCGGGCTATAAAAAGGTCCACGTGCTCGTTCAGTTCCCGATAGTCGAGCACCGGCCTCACCTTTTGTTTGTTGTGCTGGAGAACCGCCATTAGCGGGATCAGGCACTTCGGGGGCCCCAATTCCTTCTCTGGATAAGGAACTAACCATCCGTTATTAATCCAGGCTCGCAACTCCTTATCATAGCCGAGCAGCCCTCCGTCCACGACCAGGGCTTGTACAGCTACTGCAGGCCCATCGCCGATGCTTGCGCGGATGACGCTCACTCCACAAGAGGCTAGCGAGCCCCCGCCAACAGTCAGAACTGGAATATTTTCTCGTCCCACGTGTCACAACATGCCTTGCGCACAAGGGTCTGGGTGCACCCGGTGTCAACAAGCGCGAAGCGCTCACGCCCGTTAATCCGCACGCTCACTGCAGGTAGCGCCTTGTTCAGCGGCGATCTGGGGAGAAGACTGGCGCTGTAGCTTACTCCCCTTACCGTTTCCCGGACAGCTTCTTGCTACGTGGCCCAGCTTGTCGCACCTGTAGCAACGCATACGTCTCCGTGTTCCTCGGTTATGCGTATCCTTCGCACCGCTTCGGCAGTCTTTGGAGAAGTGGTTCAGTCCGCCACATTTATAGCACCTTATGTCCTCAGTTGGCGGTGCGGGTGCTTCCACAGCTGCTGAGACTGACTCCGTGTCGTCCTTCAGAATATTCCGGGCTCTGGCCAGTAACTCGTCTAGCCCTATCCTTTAGCTGCTGATACACAGCGTAAGCTGCTTTGGTGAGCCTAAGAGGGATGACCAGTGCGGGATCTTTAATTTTACACAGCCGGCAGACCCGCTCGGCCTTTTCCCACCACTCGACCACAGACGGGCCAGCGGGGGAGCCGTCGAACTCTGGTATCAACTTCAAGTCGAATCTGTCCATGTTGTAATAATGGCCGAAATAGCTTGTAGCAAATGAGTCGACTTCAACAGTGTAAGGGACGCAACTCTTTCCGTCTGAAAATGTCTGACACGCTGCAACGCAAAGCAATGTACACCAAACACGGGTGTAATGCCGTTCTGCCAATTTCTCCAAGCGACCTGCTTTTATGGGGCCCAGACACACCTCATTAGCATGTGTGTAACGCGACTTTGCGTGACTGCACGAGACCGTGAATATTAAAAGTCACGGACGCCATCTTGGATCTTTTCTTTCCTTTCTCAACCCACAGGCCAGGCAGACGTTTGGGAGGTTTTCCCCACACAAGCAATAACTGATCAGTACCCAAATAGAACTAGATGAGATATCCCTAGACATGGATAGTGGAATGAGAACATTCTACCCCTGTAGATTAAATAAAGGGTTCAGTTCAAAATTCCCTAACAGTTTGTCGGTCAACAATCTGGTGAAAGCTGGAGAACAAAAAAGATGAGAACAAAAAAGATAATAACAAAAAAGATGAGAACAAAAAAGATGAGAACAATAATCTGAGTGTAAATAAGTTCTATTGATCTTATTATTATTATTACTTGGTTATTACTTGGATCAGTTTATATTGACTTAAGAGACAAGGTTATACCTGAAAATTTGGGGGAACTTTTAACAAATTGATTATTTTCCATGTCTCAGACATTTCAAATATTTCTCAAAAATTACGCCACTAGGAAATAAAGAATCCTGTATTTTTTAAATTGTGGGTATTACCACCACCTAATCTTTTTAGTCACCCACTAGGACTATAAAATAAAGTACATAAGCTCTCTCTTCCTTCTAGAATTCAGTAGGTAGACTTGTCCAGCCTTCACTGCTTAGTCACACAACTATGTGGTGCATCTTACACACACACACAAGCACACTACTGATGTTTTTTTTCTTCACTTTTCAGTTATACAAGTATATTTTCTCACTTCTTGTATTGTAATTAATATATATATATAAGTATATAATTGGTGTATACGGAATAAATTCCAATAGCAAACAATTTCTATTCTTAAAAGAGTGCTCAATACAGAGTAGAGCAAATATAATTATTTATTTAAAAATTATAACATAAATATGTTATAAAATCACTACAAAAATAGCCATTTTGTTTCAACACCTCTGGTGTCTTATCAAGTGATGATGTTGAATGTAGATTCTACTACATTCAACATCATTGGGCACCTCAAGGCGGTGTAATGGTTAGCAAGCTTGTTACGCTAGCACAATTATGAATGAGTAGTGAGTTCGATCCTCACTGGGTGCCCCATACTTTCGGCCTTGTGCCACATCTAAGCTATGCTTGGAAAATCGCTACATTCAACATCATCACCAGAGGTGTTGAAACAAAATGGCTATTTTGTAGTGATTTTATAACATATTTATATTATAATTTTTAAATAAATAATTATATATATATATATATGTCAGGATGACACCAATTTGAAATATATGACTTTGCCACATCCACCATATTCCCCTGATCTCTTATCTACCAACTATCACTATTTCAAGTATCTTGAAACTTCAAGCCAAAAGACATTCCATTGCAAAGATGATACAGAAATTGAATTCAAACATTTCTTGGCATCCAAACTTTTAGTGTGGTGACAGTAATTGTGAGTTCAATCCCTGGGTTTGGTAGTGCAGACTTTCCTTCCACCCCTTAACTTAAACAGCAAGCATTTTCGGACAATTTTAAATAATTTTCACTAATAACACACATTATGTAAAATTCTAGTCACCCATTTTATTTTAATCAAAGTATTTTCTCCATCCACTTTCTGCTATATATTACTGATCTATGTAACATTCTAAGATTATTAGTAAATATACATAAAAACATTACCAGTTTATAGGTGAACATTTAAAATTCAGTTTGAACAGAACCTGGCAGCTGATCTCTCTTCTAGACCAAGCTCTCACAGCTCAATGGGGGACAAACTGTAATATTTGACTCCCTCCAAAACCAAGCTTGATAATGTTTCACCATTGTTGGGCAGACCCTAATAATGCTGAACAGTTGTACTCTTAATGAGGCTCCTTATCATAAAGGTCTATTGAGACTAAAGTTCTCCCCAGATCTCAAGTGAGGCCAGAAAAATGGCTGGTTCTTTGTACCACTCCAGAAAGTACTGGACTCCTCTTGCCAGGCTATATCTTTACAAGAGTCAGATCAAACAAAAAAATATATTGCTGCTATATCTTGTTTGGAGCTGACCAATCCTCACTCGACAACCTTGATAGAATTCGAAAAGCATTTACATGGCCTTCTCAATAGATGAATTGTTTTCCACCTTACAACCCCTTTCCCCATAGACAAAACATTGTTAACCTCTTGCTATTATCACCGTTTTCATAGCAATGTTCAAATGAGTTACTTTCCTTGGTAAATTCTTCATGCTCTCCTTCCTCATTATGTGACCAAGAAATTTCAGCTCTTTTTGATTTCAAATATAAATGTCCTTTTGTTTTCCCATAAAACTTTGTTGCTTACCTGTTCTGTCCAAAGAATTCACAGCATCTTTCTGTAGAACCACATTTCTGTTGCCTCTAGTTTTCTCTTCATCTGTTAGATTATCAAGTAAATTTATCTTAGTAAAGTTGAATTCAATTATTCACAGTTAAGTACCGAGTGTGGCATAAAAAATTTACTCATTACTTAAACAAATTGAAACACCTATTCATAAAAATAGTTTCAAATTTTGAATAAGACTTCCTAACATTTTTTTTTTGTTTTATTGTTTACAATTTATTTATATATGGTGACCAATTTGAAAATGGCTGGTATAAAGAATTGTGAGGTGATAAAACAATTGAATGTTTGCATAAAAACTATTTTTAATGTGTGGGAAAAATTTCAAGAGGAGTAAACAAGCCCACCAAATCCAATTCCAGGAAGAAACCTTCCAGTCAACAAGATGATTTTTTGCTAGGTCAGTTTGACCTCCATCAAGTCTTGACATTAATCCTATGAACTTTGCAATATGGCCCATATTGGAGCGCGATCTGTCACAGATCTCATACTCAAGTGTGCCAGACCTGAAAGAAGAGCTTATGATATCTTGGTACAATTTGTGCAAAGGGGTGGTAAAGAAGTCATGCACTTCAATTGAAAAAAAGATTAAGGTTGATACTGAATGCAAAGGGTGGCCATTTCAAATTGTAAATACATGTAAAATAACAGTTGCGGCCAAAATGTTCAGAACGAGTTTTGCAGTAAATCCCTAAATCATCCATAACTTTTGTATTATACTCTCAAATTACATCAAAATCTCAGACAATAACAATATCGTATTTATTGTCTGTGAAAATTATAGAATATAAAAAACTTTGATAAAAACTTATACCTACTTTTCTAATGAAAACAATGCCATTCTGAACATTTTGGCCGCAACTGTATTGCCAATAAATACAAGGTGCGATGGATAAATTGTAGTCTAAATTATACAAAAATGAAAAGAGTGACATTTTAACAGATATTTTTACCAAATTTACACAAAATATCTGGAAATACTAAAGAGTAAATTTATTCAATAAAATTGACTGATTTCAACCATAGTCTCCAGACAACTTCAGAATCTCCTGTAAATCTTCTGGACTGTCTCCTTGTTTAAGTTGGTGAATGCTGCCATAATCCTTGCCTTCAGTTCATCTTTGGTGTTACAAGGAGTTTTGTTAGTCTTCTAGCTTAACTGTGCCCCACACATAATAATTAATGGGGGTTGCAGAAATTGTCTGACAGCCATGACTGGGCTGTCCTACTGTGTGGCATGGTGCAGAGTCCTGATGTCAGACATACGATCTTCCAGCAGCCAAAGGACAGCACTACTTCCTGTAGGCCTCTGTTTTGAGTCCGAGATCTTGTGGGGAAATGAATGGAGGCATAATGTCACCATCACTTGTGATCTCTCCAAACATCTTCATAATCAACATTAGACTTATACAACTCTTTCTGAATTCTCTGCACTGTCAGCCAAACACTATGAATTACTATGACTAAAAACCAAAACACTATGAGCTTCTGGTGTGGATGCTAAGCAGTACAGCATGCTATTTCCAAGTTTCTGGTGGAGTGAATTGCATCATGGTGTTCTTTTCCTCACAGTCAGTACCTAACTATACTGTGCACTTGACAAAATCAAAAACAAACAATATGCATGTGCAAAAATAAGAAATATAAAATGGCGACAATTTACTCATCGCACACTGTATAACATCAACCTGTAAACTTTCATCAACCAAAACCTAAAACTTTATTTTATGATAAATAAACAATGTGTAAATATATACATAACACCTGGTCAATCACCAAACTCACCCATTTCATCTCCTATTTTGTTTAAGTTAGGAACAAAGTCATATTTATTTAAATACTATTTGCTAAAAAATCTTTTAAAAAAACTTCCCCAGAAAACTTTACAAACAATTCTTTGTTGCCAACAATAGGCATCTGTTTTTTGAACAATGACCATAATGAAAAACAGGAAAATTTGAATAATTTAACTTAATACATAATCTTGTTGATCTCCATGCAATAGTTATGTAAACATCTATAAGCAGGCAAAGGGAGTAAGTTTACATAAGTTTTTATAGTCTTTCGGCTGAGAGTTTGTTGAAAGTACTTTTTTGTGAGGTTTATAGAAGCCATGTTGGATTGTAACTACAATCATGTGATCAATCAACAAATACTGTGTATAAAGGAGATTTCTAATGTGTGTATACACAATACCAAACAAACCATAATTCCTCAAACTGTTACAATTTTGGTTGCCTCAAGATTCTAAGAGACTAACTTATTTTTAGGAAATTTACAACCCCAAATGTAGAGACTGTAAATAAAACTGTTGTTGGAAATTTAAATATAGTAGTTTTGTTGCTTAAAAAAAAAAAAAAAAAAAAAATCACCCCCCCACTTTTTTTATGAAGAGCTTGTTATTTAGGAACAGATAATGTAAGTATTTAAATCCAAGTAAATATTGTTTCTTTGTTTTCCTTCCCTACAAACCTAACTAAAATATTCAACCAAATATAGGAAAATGGCTTCCAGGTTTGAGAAAAATAAGTTAGAAGGAAATAGTTTTATCCAGACTCCAAATAGGACGTATATTTGACACACATCAACTAACAAATGAAACTATCCCATCATGCAACAGATCTCAGCTACTCCTCACAGTCATAAGTTGCCATCTCAGTGAAACCTGAAGAAATTCAAGAAAGCAATACAAAAGAACTCCTATACACTAAACCATACAATATTCTTAAATTCTTAAAGGAAATCAAACTTTATACTAAAATATAAAGCTATAAAATCTCCCAACAAAACTACATAAAACCTTTAATATTTTTTTTTGGGGGTAAAAAAAAAAAAAACAAGCCTCCAGGCTTCATAAAATTGCGACTAAAATAACAATGCAAATTCTAATAACCAACTTTTATCAGAAACTAAATATAAATTAAGTTGTATTAGAACGCGACATCTCTAATAACTATTAAAAAGAAAAAAAAAACAATTCACCAACTAACATGTATTTAAAAGTATCACCGATTCACTTATAACATGAAGTTATACCAAAAAACAACCAAAATTCAAAACTTATCAAGCCTTAATAAATAACTCTCTAGAGGTTGAAGGGCCATGAAGCAGAAACAAAACCAGCCCCCTCACCATAACCACTTGTATTATTATAATCCAAGAACTGTACATTTTGTGGTCAAATATGCACATTGTTCAAATAAAAATCAAACAAAACAAAAAGAAACAAATCAAAAATAGAAATTAAGATCTCATCATAGAAGTGTTTTTATTTTATTTGTCATCTCATTTGTGGAAAGTCATCTCCTTTATACAACAGCCAGTTACAGACAATAGGACATCGACATCTACAGAAGCACTTTTATTATTAAATATCCCACATTGTATTAATAGATCTGCTAAGAAAGGTGAGATGTTGTAAGAACCTGGAAGCAAATTTACTGTGGATGATCTAGCAATTAAAGCACTTTCTATACATTTTAGTCTTTATAAATTTCTTTCTCTCAAAGTAGCATTTTTAAATTAAAATTAGGGTCACACTGATGGTGAGCAGCTAATGCAGTGAGTATATTGTTTTGTAAAAGGTCTTTTGTGCTTATATAAACTTATTTAAATTTCTTTAGTTTTCTCCTAAATTTGCATTTCACTAAGATGAATTTATCCATCATGGCCAATGACATCTTACATGTATTTAAAGACTTATGTGAAAACCTAACAATAGAAAGCTTTGACAACATTGGTAAACTAGTATTTAAAACTATAAGATTCTATTGTTTTCCACAGTTAAGCAACAAACTGATCCCACTTAGGATTCCTACATACTGATATGATAATTGCAAAAATATATACTTAAAGACTCCTGTGAAAACCTAGCAATAGTAAGGTTGATTCACTTTTTTATGGCTTATCAACCCCTTATGGGTTATTTAAAGCCAAAATATAAATTAGATTGTAAGAATTCTTTTTTTTTTTTGTCTAGCGAATATTGCACAAGTAATTTTGGGGGAAATAACAATGACTTTTTCCAGATAAAAAGTCCTACTATTTAACTCATTGCTGGAGGGGTAAGAGATGGATTCATATTTTTCCCAAGGGTATTTGCATATAAGTGAATAATAATATTAAGGACTTTTTAAAATATGCAATTAGTTTTGACAACATTGGTAATGTAGAAGGCTTATACTTAACATCAGAAAGAGGCAACTAAAGTTTCTGGGACACATAATGAGGAAGGAGGGTCTGGAGAATCCGACATTCACGGGTCAAATAGCAGTAAAGAGAGACAAGGGAAAGCAGCACATGACATATCTGATGAGCTTGAGCAGGTGGATGACAGAACATGGTCTAGGGGAGGAAGCAGAAAGAAGGAACTTGTTGAGAGCTGCAAGGGATAGGGGGAGGTGGAGAGTCATGATCGCCTACGTACTGAAAGGACATGGCACATAAAAAGAAAAAGTAAAATCAATAAAAATAAAATAAAATATAAGAGATTTAATTTAAAAAAAAAAAAAAGTCAACCCTCCCCCCTCACCCATTCCTGAAAAGTAGTATGGATAGGGTGGTGTATGTTGTTACCTTTGTGATGGAGGAGATACATTTTTTTTTTTGTTTTGCTACGGACCAGTAATATTCTTACAAAGCAATAAAAGTAGCATTGTAATGTCCCAAGATTTATTTTAAAATTTATCAATTTTTATAATTAAAAATTGAATTTTAAAAATTATAATTTTTATGATAAAAATAATTATATACTTTTACTATAAAAATAAAAAGATCAGCATTTTTGACTTCCAGCCCTTAGGGTACTTAAACTTTCATAACCTTAAAATTATCACTTTTCTTGTCAGTTGGAAATCTTTTCAACTATACACCATTCATACAATGACTATATGGATAAGACTTTGGCTCCAGCTGATGGTGAACAAATATAACATGTAGCGTTTCCTTTGTATTCTTTCTGTAAAAGAAAAGAAAATATTTGAGTTACTTTTGCCAAAATAGGTAAAATTTCTAGTTTATTTGGTAATTGTAATAAAAACTGAATTAAAATATGTCAGTTCTAAACTGATTATACACTTTAGGAGACGTTTGTTAAAAATATTTGTTTAAAATAAGATACAAAAAAATTGTTTGAAAATATAGCCAAAATAATTTATTGAAGCTCACAAAAATTTTCTGTAGAGTTTAAGATTCAAACCCACAAAAAAAAAAAAAAAAAAAAAAAAGTTACACACTATTTAATTATTAAATTGTTTATTTACAAGATTAATTTTATATTTACAAGATTAATTTTATATTTACAAGATTAATTTTATATTTACAAGATTAATTTTATATTTACAAGATTAATTTTATATTTACAAGATTAATTTTATATTTACAAGATTAATTTTATATTTACAAGATTAATTTTATATTTACAAGATTAATTTTATATTTACAAGATTAATTTTATATTTACAAGATTAATTTTATATTTTTATTAATTTTATATTTACAAGATTTTTATATTTACAAGATTAAAAAATATGTGAATCAACTATAATGAAATATTTATTATTTAACATTTTAGAAAAAAAAAATCTGAAAACAAATTTTGATTAAAAAATGTCTGAACTACAGAACAAAAAAATTTAAATAAATATTATTTTTCTAGACATTATATATTTTCTTTTCAGATTATTTTATATCTCAGATATTTTCATTTTTTTTTTTTTGATAATTGTAATCTTGGATCAAGGATGGCTAATCAGCAGAAACACCCAGTAAAAATTACAGACATTCTGTAATTATACCCAAGGAAAACTTTGTCTACCCAATGAATAAGGAGATACACACTTAAGATATTGAGTGCTTCTAATCTCACTTAAAATTTAAATTTAAAAGAAAAATGTTTAGTTTAGAGGAAGAGATGCTCTCAATCTATTTTAGTGGATTTCTGCTGCAAGAGTAAATGCCCAGAAAACATTTTTTCAAAATTTATAATTAGTTACTCATTGTTATAGGTTTATTTAAATTTTCTTCTTCAGGACATTTTTATAAAAATGGTAATACAACTGAGAAAATACATGAAAAATAGGAGAATTTTACAGGTTTTCTATCTGGTCTTGTTGAGTATTTCTGTAAAAAGCACTCAAGTCGGCTGAGTAAGGCAAGGATGTGTCTTCTTACCAGACTTATTCAACCTATATGGCAAGGCAATTCTGAGAGAACTGGAAATCCTACCAGAATTCATCATTGGCAGCCACAATCTCAACAATATAAGATATGTAGATGACATAGTGCTGGTAACAGACACAGAAAGGAAACTACAAAAACTTCTACAGAAAGTAGTGAAAGAGAGTGAGAAGAAGGGACTAAGCATAAACTACAAGAAGACAGAATGCATCGTCATCAGCCAAAAAGATGAGCCCCAAATGCAACTTATAGGTCGGGGACACTAAAATCAAGCAGGTACAGAAATTAAATATGCAGAAAGTGCAACACTGAGATCTAAAAATGTATTGGAATGGTCACAGATGCATTCCAATAGCTAAGCAGAGTATTACAAGACAGGAAAGTTTTGTTGGCAACAAAGAAAAGAGTACTGAATTGTTATATGATAACTGTCCTCCTATATGGCAGTGAATGTTGGACAATCTCCTCAAAGATGAAGAAGTGACTCGAAGCAACAGAAATTTGGTTCTACCAAAGGATGCTAAGTATACTATGGGCTGAACATGGGAGCAATGACGAGGTTTTGGAGAGAATGAAAACAAAGAGAAAACATATGCTTAACATCAGGAAGAGGTAGCTGAAATTTCTGGGGCATGTAATGAGGAAAGAGGGCTTGGCAAATCTAATACGGGATGGATAGAGGAACAAGAGGAAAACGTGACATACTTGATGGGGTTTTGAGCAAGTGAATTGCAGAACAAAGTCTGAGAAATAACCAATGAACAAAACTTATTAAGAGTTACAAGAGAGAGGAGGAGGTGGAGGGCAATAATCGTCTTTTTTCTGAAGGGACATGGTACATAAAAGAAGAACTTTTCTTAATTTATTGAATGAAATGGTAAAAGATATATATATATATATATCTCCAAATCTATGAGATTAAAAATAATATATAAATTCTAACATTCACAGCATTAATTCAAAAGAGGGCTCAATACCAATAGTAGAGCAATAATTATTTATTATAATTTTTTCATAGACAAAAACAGTTGACTCTCTACAAATATGCAACTTTGTTTCGGAGCATTTAGTTGCACCACAACTGGTAAGAACCAAAATGGTTATGAACAATTCTGTTTGTAAGCAAGCCATGTGTGGAACATCACTTGCTTTTTTTCCATTTGTTTGAGAAAAAAAAAGAGAAAAAGAAAAAAAGAGAAAGAGAAAAAAAGAGAAAGAGAAAAAAAGAGAAAGAGAAAAAAAGAGAAAGAGAAAAAAAGAGAAAGAGAAAAAAAGAGAAAGAGAAAAAAGAGAAAAGAAAAAAAAGAAAAGAAAAAAGAAAAGAAAAAAGAAAAAGAAAAAAAAAGAAAAAAAAAAAAGAAAAAGGTACATTTTAAGAGGGGACATATAAAGGTAAAGAAAAGATAGGAAAAGCAAAAGGGTGGGGATTTTTCGTGTTCTCTTATTGAAAGAGAAATCACCAATGACAAGATTCATCATCCCCATGGCGAAACTTAGTACAATTCATTCACATATCAAATCAGCACATTACAAACAATAAAGCAAAGAATGTTTCATAACCCTGAGAAATCATTATAATACAAAATAAAAAAACAAAAAAACAACACATTAAATGTTATTAACAACAGGAAATTGCATCTTGAAGTAAGTATATAATATTTAATAGGCAAAAAACACTTAATTGATGCATTCTTTTTGATGAAGTCTTGCTCCCTTAACACTATATTAAACCGATTCAAACCTCCAGGTCTTTATAAAATGCCTTGATGTAGCCAAAAGAATCTTGCTTACTTACATTTCAGCACATGGTTTTTGATAATGACCGAGATAGTCAAATGAACTTAAATAAAAAAAAAAAAAAAAAAAAAAAAATGAATCTTGGACAGTTTAACCACAATTCTGATCCTGATATCCTATTCAAAAATTGGCAAAGACAATAAAAAATTAAACAGACCTTGTTAATTGAATTTAATAAAACTTCTTTGCAGATTACACACACATATATATATATATATATATATATATATACACACACACACAATACCCAGTGGAAACAGGGTTTCATGCTTAAACACAATTTTCAGGTCATTATATATATTAAAGAAAAGCCAAAGTGGTTGGTGGAACCAACAGAAAACTTGCCAAAAACCTAAATACCGTTAAACAAGATAAAATTTTGAACATGGACAGCAATAAGGAAAAAGAAAAAGTCCTAAAAACAAACACCTACCCACTCAGTGGTGGCATGATTTTGAAAAATGTTTGAAATATCTGGCAAGATATGGGAAACACAGAGTAAATTGAAAGATGCACATTGAGAAATCTATTTGAATTCCTTTAAACATTTGGATAGCACTGTAGTGTGTGTGCGCACACACACACACACTCACATATCTAAGACGATGATTTGTTTTTATCAAGCTTGGTATATTGAAAACGTCTAGTGTCTTTACCAAGAGAAGATGAAGTTAAATCTTACAATTGTCAACAAATCTTCATCAATTGCTTACCTTTACATTGCTGATTAAATCATTCACAGCACTCTCCTCTACAAGTGTGACAGTACAGCCTCCAAAGCCTCCACCCGTCATGCGAGATCCATAGACGCCTTCTGTGCCAAGTGCTATTGAAACCAGTTCATTCAGTTCATCACATGACACCTCATAATCATCACTAAAAATAACAAGAGAAAAGATTTAATAAAATATAGACATAAGATAAAAGAAAAATTTTTTCCTTCTTTTTTGACAGTATATGAAACAACTCCATTCATTTCAGATGGGAATATTAAAAAAAAAAAAAAAAAAAAAAATTATTGTAGATCTTCATCCATGTCCCTAATTTGGCACAGTTTGAAACAAGCTTTTTTTTTGTTGTTGTTCAGCTCTGTATAAAATACCAGAATGTAGTCAATGGAATCTAGTTTACCACAGTGACAGCACATGATTCTTGATAATGACCAAGAGGGTCGATTGATCTTGATATACAAAACATCTTACTCAAAAATTGGGAAAATACAATGAAAAAAAATAATCAAATTTTAATATGTAGTTAAAAAATGGGTCTTATCAACTATGGTAGATTTTCAAAACAGGTCACCAAGTGCTACATTTTCTCATTATTCAATACCATGACTCTTCAAGGATGTAAACGATGATGACACTCCACATATTCTTTTTTTTTCTTCTCTGTGAATTGGCATGGTTGATTTCTCCATCCAAGGATAAAGAGCTCAAGCTACCTTGCTATTTAATCCATAACTGTAGGGGGGAAATCATGCCTTTCATAAGGGTATTAGTGTGAAAGTGAATGCAACAAAATAGGTGGGAATTAAACTCGGCTCAGTGATTCTACTTTCCACACTGATTACTGCCGTTACACACATTTGTAAAATTTTGTGTTGAAGTTTGACTTAAACCAATTTTTTTCTGGTTATGAGGGGAAAAAGAAGAAAAAAGAGAATTAAAAAAAAAAAAAGGGGAGAATTAAAAAAAAAAAAAAAGGGGAGAATTAAAAAAAAAAAAAAAAAAAAAAAGGAGAAGGAAAAAAAAAAAAAAAAAGGGAGAATTAAAAAAAAGTCCCTTTCATGCCAGAAAGTAATTACGAGGACAAGTAATAAAATATAAAGGAGAAAGAATAGTCCAGATGTTTTCACATGTTATTGTTTTGTGAACCTTCAAGACATAGGCAATCAGATCTCTCCACAACTTTCTATCTCGCATAACTCTTATCAGTTCTTCCTATCTTGACTCCCTATCTAATCACACAAGCTAGTCAGGTAAGTAGCTCACTGTTTTCCCCTATCTCTCAATATATTCCGTGAGGGTTAAATTTTCCAAGTACTCCTTTCTCATTTCCGTCGGTAGCTCAGCGAAAAAGAGTAGAATATTTATAGTCTAAGGGAGGTAAGAAAGTAAATAAAATTTAGAGTTATCTTTTCTTAGAAGAAATAATGATAACATAAATTTGCGATGTGCCGGACAGGATTTTCCCATTGTAATCAGAGAAGTACGCTTCAGAGTATGTCTTGATGCGGCAATGACCACGAAAACCAGAAAATTACTTTCTAAGTCAATATAAAATCTACTATTTATCTTTGCTATTATGCAGTGTCAAATCTATAAACAAGTTACAAAATTTCTTAACATTTTTGCACACTTTTTAAAATAATGGCAATGTTGTAAGCAATCTGGGATTGCAAAGGAAATGTTTGTTGCAGATTATTTCCACGTCACCGAGAATAAATCACTGTTCAGACTTGAACATCGGGGGCAGAAAGAAATGCCGAAAACTCGATTCGCAGGTACTATCTCACAAATCACAATGAACACAACCAGTCAGAAAAATAACTCATTCTCCAACAAACCAGAATTTCCTCAGTTGCAATTTGATCTTTTATTATGGCCCAAGCTCGGTCCAACAGTTGGTTTGTATTCATGTCTTCCATCCTGGAAGATACGCGCAGTAGTTGCTTGACGTGCGCTGGCAACCCTGCTATGAACCCACATGCTAATCCTTGCTCTGATATCCCACCAAATAGAGCAGCTAGCTTCTTCAAGTCGGCTAGAAACACGTTTGACGGACTTGTTCAGGCGCAGTCGGTGTTCCACAAATTGCTCGTAAGCCAAGAAGCAATCCGGTGCAAAGGCAATCTTCAGGGCTTGTTTTATATGCTTGACATCAGATTTTTGTTCTGAGTTTAACTGCTGATAAACAGCAAATGCTCCACCCGTCAACCTCAAAGGAAGAACACGTTCAACCTTTTTAATTCCACACAGATCCCTTACAAATGTTTAACCTTTGTGCCAACCAAAAAACAGTGTGTCAAAAGGACAGTTATTCCCTTAACACCACTATTATTGTATACACTTGACTCCATTGGCAGTATTATTTACCTTTTATAAAAGATTTATTCTTTAATAATTTATTAAAGAAATAATTTGAAAAATCTTTTTATTCAAATCTTTATAAAAGAATGGCAATTATTAAAATATGTAAACCAACTACAATGCAATGTTTATTATTTACCATTTTATAAATAACTATGAAAACAATTTTTTTTTTTTTTAATTCAGTCTAATGGTGTTTAATAACTTTGTTGTTGATTCTTGAGGAATAAAGAAAATGTATAAATCCACTTTCATATGTTTGGGTTTTATTAGAATTCTAATCATTTATTAAAACAAACATTACTGAGGGAGTCAGAAGTGTATACAGTAATAATGGTGTCAAAGGAATAATTGTCCTTTTGACATGCCAATTTTTTTTGCGGGCACAAAATAAAACATTGCAGAATATTTTTTTTGTTTTAAATTCTCAAGGAGGAAAAATAGATAAATAAATAAAAATGGAGAAACTTACCGTAAAGAAGTATGGCTTTGTACCATTAAATTACCAAATGTTTTCAGGTCAGCCTGTTGTAAAGCGGACACTCCACTTGATACTCGACTAATTTCAGTCAGGACATGCCTTGCACGATTGAAGGTCACATTGTCCAACTTGTCTTTTTGACCTAAAATTAATTAAAATAGTGTTTTAAAAATTGTCAAAGTCAAATTTTGTATTAACATAAAAAATAAAGTAGATGTGGCAACAAAGGAGAAAAAAACAAGTCTTATCTCCAAAAAGAATTTGCATTCCCTGTATAGTTTGTTGAAAAAGAAAATCTGTTCTACGTGAATAAAGTCTTGAAATATGATCATTTTTGTTCTTGCTTATCTCAAAACTGTTCAATCCAACCTCCACTGTAAAATATGTATGGTTGTTCTTTGTCATGGTAGAGGGGGCTTACTTATCCCAATGATTCCAAGAGTGAAGCCATCTGGAGTTCCAACTCCTGTAGGGCCACCCATGGCAGCAAGAACAAAGAGGAATAACCGAATTGAATGCGACCAACCTTTGAAGATCGCAACGGCAGAATAGACCTTTGTGATCTACACAATTTCAAAGACCAAATTGGATGAAGAGGGCAGCACCAGTCGGGCTGGTGTAACCAAGGTGGATCTTGACAGACCAAGCATCCGACAGGCTAGTGCAACCAAGTTTATCCGACCTCTCCTGTCTCAATCCACTTTGAGTCATGAGGGTGGTGCTTCTGGCCAAGAGTGTGAGCTTCTCTGTTATGCAAAGTTGTCCACTAAAATCAAATTCACATGAATGGCCTTGTCAAACTTTCTTTAATTCTCAGCCATCTCTGCCACCACCACCTCCAGGGGTGGGTGGGGAAAAGGGAATAGTGAAGATGACGATCCCAATGCTTGGATGCGAGTGAGTGCCGACAACAACAACAAAAGCCCAGTTTCAACCAATCACAACCTTTCTTACATTCAATAAAAAATGTTTGGACAAAAGGATCATTTGCTGTCTGTGGGTGAAGAAGGTAATTGTGCATTGCAAGTTGAGGAGAGAAATTTTTACCTGTGGGATTTTTTTTATGTTCGACATATGAAAAAGATTTATGACCGTTGTAATTACAATCCCAGACTTTTGACTTTTGTATCTGAACCTACCTATTGCTATTTTCTCAAACTATTTTGGAAAAAAAAAAAAAAAATCTTCAAAAAAATGGCAGATATATAGGGAAAAAAAAAAAAAAAAAAAATGTTATTTCCAACATAATTACATACCTACATACATAGCATTAAAAAAATGCCCAAACTTTATATTCTATCTAATAACAAACAATATTAAAAACATGCCAAAAAAAATTTCACAATACAGCACACACCTTGTAAATCAAAGTCTCTGTTGGTTAGAAATTAACACTACCATGTGAAATATTTGACTAACCAGGGAACTAAAAACCTATTTTTCTTGAGCCTACTAATTCTTATAAAACCCCACATATTTCGACTTTTAGGATCAGAGAAGAGGCTTTCTCTAGGCCGAATACAAGAGAGCAGAGATATGCAACTTTTTGGACACAAGAGTTGCAACTGTCTCCATGCCATGGCTACATAGTTTGTTTCCCTCCAGAACATACTGAAAAGAAACACAAGTAACTTCAAACAGTTCAACTCTAACAACAAAGATGGTTAGTGAATCTTAACT
The DNA here is from genome assembly GCA_903632075.3 of Acanthosepion pharaonis. NCBI lineage: Eukaryota > Metazoa > Mollusca > Cephalopoda > Sepiida > Sepiidae > Acanthosepion > Acanthosepion pharaonis. The sequence goes on from CAHIKZ030000797.1 coordinate 959,492, forward strand.
AATAACTGTGGTAAAAAATCAAAATAACAAAAAGCAACAAGAAAAAAAACGCACTTGCTTTATACAGCTGAGGACCAACCATAATTTGCATGCGAATGACGAGACAACGAGATTTTGCGTTAACTGTCCGAGACCACCTGGCATAAAACATGGGCGCCACCATTTTGTTTTTTTTTTTTTTTTTTTTACCGCTGAGCAGCTGGATTTTGCACGACGCACAGATTCATGGGTGTTTTCAAGGTAAGCCGTTTTCACAATTTTCCCCACACTCCCCCCTGATCTCATAAACAGGGCAGGGAGGTGGCGATCATCACCATTGAGTCCCTCTCCGAAGGGGGATAACACAAGCTTCATCCTCATGCGTACTTTCATCTGGTTTGAGTGTCGGTAAACACTGTGTCCATTTTTCAATCTCCCTCTGGTCACTTCTAGTTCAGGCAGTGGGTTGGTTTCAATGCCTTTCACTCAGACATGATACTTGTGCAGTGCATCAGCCAGCGCTGTGGACGGTGAAACTTTATCTTTCGGGGCAACATTATACCAGTAAACCGCCTCCGATACTGTACAGCCCTTCCTGGCTGCAATGGTCTTGACGGTTCTGTGGTTTCGCTCTACGATGCCGTTTCCACTTGGCGAGTAAGCACAACGAAACCACAGATGCACGTCCCAATTGTCTGCAAATTTTTTAAAGTCTTTACTGGTTAATGCAGTATCATTGTCGGTCAGTATTTCCATGGGTGGGCCTCACTCCAGAAAAACATTCTCCAACAGTCGAATGACTGTGCTCACATCTTGTCGGCACAGCAGCCGCCATACCACAAACCTAGAGGAACCACAATCAATAAGTGTTAGAAAATTCTCATCATTGTGGTTAGTTATATCCATCGCTAGTTTGCTCCAGTTGCTCTTCATGCTCAGTTCTCCTCTTTCCCAGTGAACAGGTGCTGGATCGATTGACTGACAGGTTGTGCAGGCCTTCACAACGGATTTAACACTTTCTCTGGACACTTGTGGGTCGACTAATCTGGCGAAGTACAGAGTTCATTTCACGCCTGGATGTCTACTTTGACAATGGATATTGGCCACCTGGTCCTTGTCCAGTCGTCTCCCTGCCATTGTGCAGCTCTCGAGCGCTAGTTCTCCTCTCTTGAGCAGATCCAGCCACCTGCGCGGTACTTTGGTCAGGTGATCTGCACGGTTCTGACAGAACTGTGCAAGTGTCACATCTATGGTCAATCCATATTCTCCCACCAGCAATCGCATTGTGCCCAGCAATCGCATAGTGCCCAGCCGTCGCCTAACCAGTATCTCGCCAGCCGCCCTTGTGTTCACCCGTGCCTTCCCGGTTAAGGTGTTGGAAATCCACCAGTGCACACACGCTGAATCAGTAACCAAGTGCAATGTTGTCACCTCCAACTGGTGGGCTAGATTGACTCCTTTAAGTGCTGCATTGAGTTCAGCAAAATTAATATGCCTGGCATCATCAGTCGGATGCAGCCAACATGCATCTTCGATGACATTTCCGTTCACTTCTAATGCCACTCCAGTCAGCATGGAACTCACATCCACCCAGACTGTGATCTTGTCACCACCCATGCACCAGTCTCCTCCAATGGGATCCATTTCTTGTACTCTACTTAGCATCTCCGCTAGTATGCGACAGAGAGAGGGATCTTTGATTTTATCATCCCATTTGGTTGCTGTGGTTGTCAGGCGCTTGACAAATGCAACTGCCACACTGAGCCATCCACAAATGGGGAAATGTCCAACAAATTTCCCACACAACGAGAATACGTGCAGACGGGTCAACACATCAGGGACTTCCGGGATCTAACTTCCTCATTTCCATCGGAGGGTGCCATTCTCTTCCCAGACTTGCAAGCCAAGAACTCTTGCTCCATCTCACAGTCGCACCGGATCCTTGCACACCAAACCGTAATCTGAAAAGTGTTGTCATACACGTGATGGAGAGACCAGACTTTCATTGATGAAAATGTCATCAACGTATGCTGATGTGGCACTTTCAATTGTGCGGTCTTGCGATGTGATGGCGTCTATAACAGATTTCATAATGATTGGCGCCACATTTAGCTCAAATCCTAGCCGCGTATGACAAAAGCGTTGACCCTTGAAAATAACTGTTTGAAATGGCCACAGCGCTTTGTCGATGTGAATCTGAAGATGTGCGTTTCGCAGACCCAGAAGCAACACATTGACACCCTGTCTCCGCCATGCTCTCAGTGTGAACTGTCAGCAACGATGCAGAGACACACACAGTCAGCCACCTTGCATCAAAAGGTTTGGGAAATGGTTTTTGCCCTACCGCATGTCATGAGAGAGGTTCTCCTGTGATCGTAGTACTTGTCAATGGAGTGAAAAACATTGCCCTGGTGGATACGTACTGTTTAGCTTGTTGTCTGCAAAGTAGACAGCAAGCGGATATGTTAACAGTCAATAGAAAAATCCTTCAGAACTGAGAGCATAAAATAAGTCATCAAAGTCAACATACTAATTGTTGACAGCAAATTATTAGGGTTTGACCTGCTTTTTGGTATGGACATTATCAAAAGGTTAGGCAGGGTGCATATCACCGAATTGGGTAAAGTTTGCTTTTGTAATGCACCCAATCTGTGCAGACATAAAAATTTACAAGCCAGTCTTTTGCATGGAGTTCAACTACAGCACCAAAGTATGGATGACATTAAAATGGGAGAGAACTATGGAAGAAAGATTTATTCTCCAATTTACATTTCCCCCATTATGGGCATTATTATATCTGTGATATAATAACACAGTAGTTCATGGATGGAATGGAATAACTGAAAGGTAAAATGAATGACAAATTTGCTTTGTTCTCAGAGAGACTTTTATACTACTAAGACATACACAAAAGTAAAACTATATATACACATGTCCCATGCAGAGAATAATATATCACATATCTACACAGTAAAGCATAGTGTAAGGAGAAACAAATAGGAAGGGTCTTACATATAATATGGAGATATTCCTGTATTTGGAGAAGCCATGTTTAGGACTCAAGATTCAAACAGAATGGATTCATTTATGTCCCAGGCGAGACATATTCCATGAATGGGAAACAGTGAATTTGTGTTTTCCCAAATTGAGAACCGTGAACTGGAGTTTCATTCTATGTCTAGGAAAGACATATTCCCAAAGGGAAATGGCACCATGGACTTGTAAGTTGCTGGGGAGGCAGATTTAGCCTCTGATAAAGAAAGGAACCTTTCAGTTTGCCTGCTGTAAACTAAGTGGCTTTGACCCACATGAAAGTGCCTTCTGTATACAGACAGCGTTATGGAAATGGTCAGATAGCAACTCAGAGAAATTGCAGAATTGAATCCTCGAGTATTCTGTATCTAAACATGTCAGAAGTGAGTACCAATGCAAATTGGAAGCATGACTGGATAACAGGTGGGTAGTAGCTTATCCCAAGGATAATCTCAGTTCCCTCAAAAGGGTTAATTCCACTAATGGCTGTAGTGGAAAAGAACAAAGGTGATTATTGAGAGTTAAGTGATCATGTCAACATGTGCATAACGATAGAGAAAATGCAAGAGGGAAGAGTCCAGTGTGTTTGTACTGGATCTCTGAAAGGCCTACTTAGAGGTACATGTGCAATAATCATTGTTGACCTTTTAAACTTTCAAGGGGTGGGTGTAAATGAGGTTTGAGTTTAATGTGGTGCCAGCTATCATGTACACCATCATATCATAGACACTCTTGTCAAAAGAGGAGTCTATTCAACATGTAACTTCAGTTTATATTGAGGACATTTGCATCAATGAAAACCTGGAGACTACAGTGTGCATGTGATGCCATCTTGCTGATCAGCATGGAAAGAGTGGTTAGAGAATAGCACAAGAGTACTCAGCTTGTAAGCCTCGTGGGAGCATGACACCTTACATATGAAATGCAGAAGCGAAATCCCAGAGGTTATTACAGAGAAAACAAAAAAGGAAAAAAAGAGAGAAAACAAAAAAGGAAAAAAAGAGAGAAAACAAAAAAGGAAAAAAAGAGAGAAAACAAAAAAGGAAAAAAAAGAGAGAAACAAAAAGGAAAAAAAGAGAGAAAACAAAAAAGGAAAAAAAAGAGAAAACAAAAAAGGAAAAAAAAGAGAAAACAAAAAAGGAAAAAAAAAGAGAAAACAAAAAGGAAAAAAGAGAGAAAAAAAAGGAAAAAAAGGAAAACAAAATGAAAAAAAAAAGAAAAAAACAAAAAGGAAAAAAAAGAGAAAACAAAAAGGAAAAAAAAAAAGAAAACAAAAAAGGAAAAAAAAGAAAAAAAAAAAAGAAAAAAAAAAGAAAAAAAAAAAAAAGGAAAAAAAGAGAAAAAAAAAAAAAAAGAAACAAAAAAAAAAAAGAGAAAACAAAAAAGGAAAAAAAAAGAAAACAAAAAAAAAAGAAAACAAAAAGGAAAGAAAACAAAAAGGAAAGAAAACAAAAAGGAAAGAAAACAAAAAGGAAAGAAAACAAAAAGGAAAGAAAACAAAAAGGAAAGAAAACAAAAGGAAATAAAAAACAAAAGGAAAGAAAAACAAAAGGAAAAAAAACAAAAAAAAGAAAAAGAGAGAAAAGGAAAAAAAGAGAAAAAGGAAAAAAGAGAGAAAAAGGAAAAAAGAGAGAAAAAGGAAAAAAGAGAGAAAAAGGAAAAAAGAGAGAAAAAGGAAAAAAGAGAGAAAAAGGAAAAAGAGAAAAAAGGAAAAAGAGAAAAGAAAAAAGGAAAAAGAAAAGAAAAAAGGAAAAAGAGAAAAGAAAAAAGAAGAGGAAAAAAAGAAAATAGGGAAAAAAGGAAAAAGAGAGAAAAAAGGAAAAAGAGAAAAGAAAAAAGAAGAGGAAAAAAAAGAAAAGAAAATAGGGAAAAAAGAAAAAAGAAAGAAAAAAGCATAAAAGAAAGAAAAAAGCATAAAAGAAAAATGAGCAAACAAAATTGGGAAAAGAAAAATCAACAAAAACAAGAGAAAGTGAAAAAGAAAAACTTAAAACTAACTTAACAGTTCAGCATAAGACAAATCTCTCAAAGCCGGCTTCTTCATTATTTTGGCTGCCTCCTCACACTGGCGTCGACGCTCTGGGTACTCTGTTCCAGAAAGAGTATGTCGGACATTTGAGTTGCAGATTAGAACCACGGCATTTGGAAAAGTCATAGGGACCAGGGTTGTTTCTAGCGATCTGTGAAAAAAGTTACTAAAATTACAGAGAAACAAATAAATTCAACTGAAAAAGATTTTTCAACCCAAATAGCATTGAAATATTAATCTTCTTTGTAATTATTTCCCCTGCTTCCAACTGGTTGTCAAAAATTGGATAATGTACTTCAGGTGAGAGATAAACATGTCAAAGTTGTAACAAAACCAATGAATTGAACTAACATAAGGAAATTCCAAACATAAGAGGAAAAAATGGCAAAATAAGACATCTATGGGAGAGTAAGTTTTAGAATAGTGTCAATGACAATTGAGTAATGTCTTGTCATCAACTTGTATTCCACCGGTGTAGCTTTGTACCAGACTGAGATGAACTTTTATATAGGAGTAAATAAATTTTTAAACTAATAACATTTGTTTCTTTCTAAACCATAAGTTTTAAATAACTTAATGGAGGGAGGAAAGAAAAATGAACAAATGGGTAGCAAAAGGAAAAGACAGAGGAAGTATAAAAAAAAACAAAAGAAATTGGTAAGTGAAGATGAAAACAAAAAAGTAAGTGACAATGGAGGAAAGAAAATAAGTGAAGGATATTGTAATGGAAGACAAAAACAAAGTATGTGGTAATAGAGAACAGAAAAAAGTAAACAATGTGGTAATGGATGGTTTGGTTTATTTTATAGCATATTAACACCTCAATGGGTCATTTAATGCCGACAAAATTTTTATAACATGTTTGTATGAATAGAATATGTATTTGTAACAAATCAGTTTGTAGATCAGGTTTCATTGACGTATTTTTGTAAAGAGGATTTTTGCCGAGAGTCAAATCTATTGCTGGTAATAATTTTTTGCTTTTTTTCAAATAAGTATTGCTGGCACTAATTTTTTCTTTTCCAGCCTTGATGAGTCCACTGTATAATTTTTTGCATCATGCTTATGTATTACAGCATTATGAATTTTTGCTTGTCCAATTTATGTTTCGTGGGTGTAGTGTCCATAATTTCTATGCTTTCAAGTCTATTAATGCTTTTTTCTTGTTATATTTTGTTCTTCAAAAGGTCATTTGTTTCTGCTTGTTTGTTTTTCCATTAGGCAATCTTTGTCTGGATGGTGACCATTCCCTTATTTGAAGTGAGATAGAGTTTTGTTCATCTATGTCCATTTCTCTTGGTTCTTCACTGATGTACTGGGTTGTGTTATTTCTTTTATGAACCTTTTGGTTCTCTTGTGAATATTTGGAAGTTTCTATTTCTTGAAGAATTTTTGTACTTTGGATTGGGGTTTTGGGAGTTATTTGTTTTGTACTTATGGATTCTTTTTTGTTTGAAGTTAACTGGATAGAATTTATTTTGACTATTGGTTTATGTCTGATATACTAAATTTTAGTAGTTCTATTAGACTTTTTAAATCATTAGTTGTAAGGTCTTGGTTTCTTATTGCATTGTTCTTTCGTACGTCATTTTGGTGATTCATTATTTAGTAATATTTGCATAGGATGTTGGAAGTGAATTAGTTTCAACCTGTTTTTTGGCTTCTTGGAATGAGATATTTTGTATGTATTTTATTCTTATTATTTGCTTTTCATTTTTCCAAATGTTACACTTTTTAAAATCTGCTGAGTAATTTTGTTTGCAGTTTGGGCATAAAAGAGTCATTTCAAAGAGTGACTCTTCATGATCAAACTCAAATTCCCCACATCTTCAACAGACTGGTACTCTTGTACATTGATCTTGTAGATGGTCAAATTTCTCTGACATTTGTGATATTTATGGGGATTACGGATGTATGGCTCTACATTGGATATTGCGTATCCTATTTCTTTTTATTTGTAATCTTTTGACATTTGTTACACTTTGTTTTTTTTTTAGGGTGTCAACATTTTTAATATCTTCTAGTGAGCAGAGTGACAGTTCTGGGCATTTTATTACTCCCTTAGGAGGAGGGAAGAAATTGGTGGGGATAAATCTTTACTTTCACGTTATTTGATTGATTTTTAGTATGTTTTTTGCATCCTGTTTGGTTTTTCTTGAATTAGAAGTTTGTTTTGTTTTTCTTTCTTTTACTGATTTTGGTTCTGTTATGGCTGATATAACCTTTTGTAACACAAAAAGGTGACATGTGTCATTTCACCCTCTAATGATTCTATTACTATGAAAATTGGAAATTGTTTTTCTCCTGATATTTCATTGTCATTTTCTGTTTCAGACTTTTCATACTGTCTCTTTGATTGTTTATAAGAATTAGTCATATAATTTTGTTTTTGTATTAATCATCTGTGCCCCCACCACCTTGGAATGCCTTCTTAACGGACTATCAGGAGGTGACTAATCCCATTTGCCCTGATCTGTCAGGGCTAAACAGATGATATAATTGGGATGAAAGTAGTTGCAAGCACCTGCATTCCCCCAATCATATCTACCTAAATATAGTGTGGTGTAAGGATATGCAACCATGTCATAGCCATTTTCTTTCATCCAATCTAGCCCTTGCCACTATGTGTCTAGCTGATTAAATTGGATTGGACTACACTATCCACCTGTCTATCTCAGGTTGGGATTGAAGTGGTGTTTTGTGAAACTCCTGGCCATTTTATACCAGGTTAGGAGTCACTCATTTACCAGGACTCCATCCCTAGGTGTCACAGGTCACCACCCACAGCAAACAGGTAGCCCCATTGAAGGGACTTTATAGTTTTTTGGGAAATGTGTGTTTTATATATTGTAATTTTATAGGTATTTTGTATGGACAGGTAGTTTATGCATAGCATTTTGTGTAAACTGATTGTAGATTATGATTTTTGTTGGTAGTTTAAAAGATGTCTATTTTTTTTTTCTTAATAGATTGTTTGTATGGAAAAAAAAACTATATTTTTTCTGAAGGCACCATCCTAGGTAGAAACAGATAAGGTGTAGGCTTATTGTATAAGCTGATGGCAGGTAGGTGAAGTTTCCCCTCATACAAATAATTAGTTTCTAATCCATCTTGCTTCCCATTACTATGCCTGGTTGTAGCTTAATGCCCTGCCCAGAATATAGGTGAACTTGTTTTGTAAAAAAAAATCAAAAAACAAAAAACCCAAAAAAACAACAAAAAAACAACAAAAAAAAACAAGAACAAAAAAAAACAACAAAAAAAAAACAACAAAAAAAAAACAAAAAAAAAAAAACAACAAAAAAAACCCCAAAAAACAACAAAACAAAAAAAACTACAAAAAAAACAAAATGAAAAAAAAAAAAAAAAAAACAACAAAAAAAAAAAACAAAACAAAAAACAAACAATAATTGTAATGAAGGACAAAATCAAAGTATGTGGTAATGGAGGACAGAAAAAGCAAAACAATAAGAAATGTGGGAATGGAGGGCAAAACCAAAAACAAATATAGTGGAAGGGAAGGTAAAAACGGTGTATTAGAGAAAGAATAATAATAATAAAAGAACAAAAATTACCTGGTATCAATCTGGAGGGCATTGCCTTCTTCACCCATGAAGGAAATAAACTGGTCCATTATACCACATGGTAGATTGGCAAATTTGTGCTCTGCTTTTTGACAAGCCAATGCTTTTTCCTTTTTACTGACATCAGATACATTGTTGCCATCAAGTTGGTCCAGAAACAGGTATGTGGCTACTTCAAGAGCAGCAGAACTGGACAGTCCTCCACCAAGGGGCACAGAAGATATGATGACTGCATCAAATGGGTTGAGAGTTCCTGAAACCAGAGAATAGGTACTTGACATGAGTTTTGTAGATTTTACAAGTGCATAAATAGATTTACCTGTTGTACTTTATGACTAACTAAGTGTGGCAAATGAGGCCCTAGATAAGTATGCATATGTGTTTGTCAGCACAAATTACATCCAGGTTTTCCCTGTTAAAACTTAAACTCTTGAAATTTTTATTATTATTCATCTTTCATGAATAGAAGTAGACAGTGTTGTTATCCTACTTAATCTGGATCTCTTTGATTCACAAATACATTTCACCAGACATGTCAGCTGGATGTGAGCACTAAGAAAATAAAAATGCAAAATAAAAAAAAATGTTTTCTGTGCATCACATCCGGTCCACAAAACAAATGCCCTGCAAAAATCCAATAGCCAATCACAAACATTCTCATCCAAAATAAAATTAAAAAAAAATTATGTGATTTGAAGCCTGTATCTGTTAAACCAAAGATATAAAAATGACACGCTTTGTTGATGACAGGTGGTTTGGCTTCAACACTTTGGCCTTGTCACATGACTGTCAGACCAAATACCTCACTGGTCTCGATTTCAACATTGAAGAAATGAATATGTCAAACCCTGTCTACAGTACTATACTTGGCTTCACTAATCTGCTCCAGGCCTCTCTCCTGACATCAACTGTGACCTCAGTCAACCAACCCAAGAAATCGGTCAACTCCTGGCACTACCAAAAACACCTTTATATCTAATCACTTTCCTTACTAACAGCAACTAAGGAACCACATATGAACAATTTTTGCAACTTTTTATATAACTATATATATATTCTGAATTTTGACCAATACACATTGTTGAAAGTTTAATCCTTGTTTTTTCCTTTCCTTTGTAACCATATGCTCATTATAACAATAAGTTCACCTATTGTGTGTTTCATACTCCGCCCCAATTTTTGAACAAGAGTAGTGTCTCTTGTTTCCTGTTTAGGATTTGGTTTCAAGTTCCTTCTAACATCTACTTCAACTCTACCCTTTTAACATCTCTGCAATTTTATTTACTATTTATATTTTTTTAAGGAAAAAAGTATTTATTGGTTTAAGAGAATCTTGCTGGGCTGCAACATACTCTGTGGCCGAGTGGTCTGCAACAAATCAGAGGGTGGTTTACTCTGACAAAGGGAGACATGGGCACAAAACCTGCCAAGAAATAGTTCTTTTATTAAGTTTTCTCAAGTGCACAGGCAGTCGATAGAGGTAATAAACACTGAATTAAAAAAAATTATTATTGTTGAATTTTAAATTTAAATTTTTAGACAACTGAAAATTTAATATTGTTGTTTAATATTAACTGTTAATATCAATAATATGTAATTATTTCTGTTATTATTGTTACTATGACTAGAAAATTTCATATTATTTAATCTAAAATTTTAATAAATAATAAATTTTTAGATATTTAAATTAAAATTTAATATTGGCTGTTATTATCAATAATATTGTCACTATTTTTATTGTTCTCTATTATTGTTAACAATACAAGAAAAAAAAAAAAAAAACTTCTATGGCTTGTTTTTTTTTCCCCTTTTTACCCTATCTCATAACAGATTTGCAATTATTAGGTTTAGTCATATAATTCTGGTTTCTGGGAACCAATTGTAACAGTGAATGTATCATCCTTGTTCATCATACTTGACAGTTAAGAATAAATTTGGAGTGCACTAACATGCAATAATATTAGACTCAAAAGACAGTGGAATGACAAGGAAAAATCTCCATAACTGATCCCCAAAAAGCTGAGGTTATGATGAGATCATCAGGGTATTATTCATGTAGACTTCTTAGAAATACAATGAAACACTAAATGCACTTTTTTTTTTTTTACATCCAACTGTGACACGGAGACCATGAGGCGATCAAATGTTGATTTAGAGCAGAAAGGGGTTAAGCCTAAAATGAGAGGGAGAGAGATATTTTCCTTGGTGAAAATGAGACTGCCTGGATTCCTTCTCTCCTAAAGTTTATTTTTCTTATCTATCGAGTATGGCATGTGGATAAAAACAGGTTTGGAGAATGATTTTATCTCTGAGAATTTAGGCAAAAAAATATATTTTCATTGACAAAAATGAATTGAGAAATGAAAAAGCAATAAACCCAGCTGAGGTTATGAAAATTAAACCTGTCATGTCAAGCAGTTGATCTGGTTTATGTTTTTGTTAAAGACAGTTATCAGCCCATGGATCAAGAACAATTTTATCTCTTCTTCGAGAATTTAAGCAAATATATTTTTTTTGACGAAAACAAATTGGTAAATAATTTTAACTCACTCAGAAGGTTAAATGAGAACAAATTTCTCTTAATGGGTCAGATATATGATTAAGACTGGAGTTATGAAAACAAGTTCTGTCATCAGTGGTTTGGTTTATATTTTCACTGAACAAAGATAATTCCAGGAAAATAGAAAAAATTCAGAGAATTAAAATTAATGACTAGAATAAAACCCCATCCTCCCACCTACACACTTTAAAAATTAGATTTATTACAAAGACAGTTATACATGCCCTGGGAAGTGGGCTGAGGTTGAAGGGTAGGAGGAAGGAGGTGAATTTAGCACTGCTTGTATGGAGTGGTGGTGTGAGATGTGAAGTGAAGCAGGTGGGAATTAGCAATCCCTGTAACTATTCCAGAGAAGGTGGAGGATTCTCCAAATTTGGAAAGTTGATTAAGAAAGCAGAAACAGGGAACAAAGAGCCATTGTTGGAGTTAATGTAAAAATTAAAGAATCAACAAATCCCAAGAATCCTTTAGCCCCACTCCAGTTTTGGGGCAAAGTGCATATGAGAAGATGGCTTTGGGAGTTCAAAGACTTGGACTGAGAACCCATGTATCTGGAATTCATGTCAGCTGCCACCAGATTTTCTGATTCTGAAGAACTTTGAACCCAAATTATTAGGTGAGGTACAGTGTCACTATAAACATTGTTGCAAGAAAGGTTAATTTTTGTTGTACCAAGAGATATATAAACCAACTGAGGACTGACCCCATGAATCATTTGTTTTATTTTTTTTTTTTTTAACACCATTTGATATTCTACTGCTCTGAGATCAAGAACACAGCATGGGTAGAGTTGGTGCGGATCAAAGCAGCCAGTGACTAACAGTCAGCACTGACCAATGCAGAGATAGCCCTGTGGTTAAAACATTGTCCAAACACCCTGAGGACTGGACCATTAAACATGGTTATACCACCGGGTGTAGATGGTGGCAGGTGGTATTATACAGCAGCTGCAACATGTCCATAAAAGTTTGGTCAAAAAGTGCTCAGTGCATGTCAATAGGAAAAAAATTCTCCATGACAAATCAAGTCTGCATACAGCAAGAACAATACATGAAAAAATTTTGCATCTGTTGGCCTGTTCTACCTGATCTGCCATATTCACCTGACCTTAAACCAGCTGATTATTACATTCTTTGTTTGAAAAAATTGTCTTTAATGAAAAAGACTCAAAACCTTTTTCACATCAAAACCTATGAAATTTTGCTAAAATGGAACATGTACCTAACAAATGGCAACAACTAATGGTGAATATAGAATTGAATAAAATTTAATCATACTTTATTTGGTACTAATTTAGTGTGCAGTTTATATAGTCTACACTG